>VXAU01006778.1:667228-840396 GCA_013399695.1 Formicarius rufipectus | reverse complement strand
CCAGTAGAGCTAATCAAGTTCACACTTTAACAGTCTGTCAGAGGAACACACTTGTTATGTGTTTCTGAAACTACTTTTTTTTTTTATTCCACAATTAAATAGTTGACAATTGATAGAGCTGCTTATGTGACTGCAATATTTAAAACATCCATTTAAAAAGAGTGTAGTGTATGTCATATCCGTCACCTCTCAAAAGTAAATAATAAATCTAAATCACTGGCCCTCAGGGACCTGCTGTATTGTAAGCTATGAAAGATTGCATTTATTTAAATATTTAAGGAACATCTTTGTTGTGTAGAAATTTTAATGAAAATAATTTCTCTAAATCTGCTTAATCTCCAGTAGATTAAATTTAACCTCTAAAAGTATTGATGATGCATTATGTTTTATATTAAAAAGGTATTCTTTATATACCAGAGTACATGAAGATTTCAAGCAGTTGACTTACCTGTTCTGAATTTGAAAGTAGTTTAAAAAATCAAAAGCAAAACACAAATGCAAAAAACCTAAAACAAACAACAATAAAGTCCCTGCAAAACAACCTGTACTTTGAAACGAGTTTTATTGCTGTGGACAGTTTTTCCTCTGATAAAAATGCTGTGAATGTTTTGAAATTGAAACCAGTATTGCAATGTGTTCTGATCTGAGTTTGTTTATTGTTCTTAACACTGAGTTGCCTGAACACCTCTCTGAGTGGAATTTACTAATTGCAGGGTAAGCATACTTTAGGTAATTCTCATTTTGACACCCAAGATATTACTAGGGCTGTTTTATTCCAAGGTTGTGTTAGGCTATGACACCTTCACTTCTGTGTTTCATAGCTCTCATCTCAGCTGGACACATACCTGAAATTGCCTTAGAAAATAAAATGTGATCACGAAAACCAAGGTTTAATAGATACTATTAAACGCTTGCTTTCTGTTCTATCACTATCCTGCAAACTGAAAATTAAGTAGTATTGTGAACTTGTTACAAATATGAAGCTAAAAAGGATGTGTACAGTGCATTGGTGGGTCTGGATTTTGTAATCTCTTGCTTTTATTTGAAATGCAGTTGTAAGATTCCATTAATCTGTTTCTCTGTCTCCTGATGGCTAACTTTATCCCCTAAATTTGGGGTAGACTTAATATTGTGGTGCTCCCATAGTATGTTTGGTTGACACTGGTGGTGATTCTACAATGCATTTGAAAGTGGGTATCTCTGTCAGGGGCAGCTCATAACAGTCCAGCACTCTTGCAAGCATGGTATTATCCAGTAGTGTTGCTGAGCTTTGGATGTTTATCATTCTTCAGCCTGAATTCTTCTGTGTTAATGAAATTCTGTAAGGAAACCAGGGATCTGAGTAGCTTAGCCAGTCAAAACCCTTTGTTCTTGGGAAGAGCTCTGGCCAGAAAAATACCAATCCTTCAGGTAGTCGAGAGGAGCTCTTGTCACCTCTGTTGTAGTGTTAATACTGTGGCCTGCTAATGGGAATCTTCTCCTCCTCTTTAAGCTGTTTTCACAAGTTCTTTCAATGTTACATTGAGAAATGGCTAAAAAAATACTCCTGTTAGTAGTCTTATCAAGGCTTGTGCTCAGCAACTGTCAAGTTCAGAAGGGTTTTTTAGCCACTTAGGTTACAGGATAAGCAGATTTCCAGAATGTACTCATTTATTGCAATCAGCTTAAGTTTATTTTTTTTCTGAGTTTGCAAAATTTTAAGTTCTGTATTCAGCATTGCGTTATACAGAATCTGATGGATTATGCTGCTTTCTTCAGGGCTCTTCCCTATATTTTTTCCAAGTTGTTTTCACTTGAGTTTCAGTTGTTGAACCTTTTAAAGTCCATAATGTATAGTCTGAGAATACAGTTTTTTCATTACATATTCCCGGGAAGGTGTGATCTGTAAAGTTTGGCAGTTGCACTGTTACTGATGGGAAAAGTTAGAGAAACAAAAAAAGAGTGAAAAGGATGCTGACATTTGAGGCATTCGTATTTGTGCAACGCTTCTGTCATGTCACACTAAGTCCTTCTGTCCCCTAGGGCAGTACATCTAATGTGACACTTTGCTTTAGAAGTAGGAATGAAAAAAAAACATACATGACATAGTTGGTATGTGGAACTTGAATGTCACTGATTTTTAATGAAGAGAGCCCTATGGTCTAAAGGAGCTGATTTGCTACCATGTGTGTTAGTCACTTTCTAAAATCTGGAACATACGGTGTATTTCTAAGTGAAGAGAACTTCACAGTGAACTGCTGCTGTTTCTGGTTATCATCACGGTATTAGTCAACAGCCAACCTTTTGAGCCTTTGGAAAGAAGGTACTGTTAGTTAAAGCTTCTGAGAGGATTGACTTGATTTAACACAGGGATTAATTTGATTAGCTTTTTTCACAGCTGTTTCTCTATTCTGTATTTTTTCCTCCTAACTTCAGAATCTCTTGTGGGGGTCATTTTGGGAATTCCTTTATACAGTATTAGCTTCAGTAATAGGAAGTAACTTTCAAGTGTTATGATTATTCCTCTGCAATGCGTGCAGCCTTATTGAAAGCTGACTTTGGTAGCAGTGTGTGCTGGCAGCCCAGAAGGCCAGCTATGCCCTGGGCTACATCAGCAACAGTGTGGGCAGCAGGTCGAGGAATGGGACTGTGCCCCTCTGCTCTGCCCCAGTGAGACCCCCCTGTAGTCCTGCATCCAGCTCTGGGGTCCTCAGCACAGGAAAGACATTGACATGTTAGAGCAGGTACAGAGTAGGCCACAAAGATGATCAGAGGGATGGAGGACCCCTGCTATGGAGACAGGATGAGACAGCTGGGGGTGGTTCAATCTGGAGAAGAGAAGGCTCCCAAAAGAACTCATTGTAGTATTACAGTACTTAAAGGATACTTACAAAAAAGAGGGAAAGCAACTTTTTACAAGGGCAGACAGTGGTAGAATTATGGGCAGCAGTTTTAAACTAGAAGAGGAGAGTTTTAGATTAGAAGCAAGATAAGTTTTGGCTGCCCCATCCATGGAAGTATTCAAGATCAGGTTGGATGAGGCCCTGAACAACCTGATCTACTGAGTGGCATCCCTGCCCTTGGCAGGGGAGTTGGAATTAGATGATTAAAGTCCCCTCCAAACCAAACCCTTCTATGATGTAAAATCAATTACTTGCATATTCTCTTAAAAGTAATGCTATTTTTACCCATTTATAAGCATATTTGAATAAAAACATTTTCTCTTTTTAACAGCTTTTACCTGCCAAAAAGTTTTGGGAACCTGATGATTCAGCAAAAGATGGACAAAAAGGGATATTCCTTGGTGACGAGTGGAGAGAGACTGCATGGGGAACTCCTCGTAAGTGATTGTTGTATATGTATTAAAAGAATCAGTCATGATTTACTGAATGTTATTTCAAAGCAAATTAATATTAAAAATGTAATTGTGTATTTTAATTGTGAATATGTATACTACACTGGTGATTGTGTGTCAGTTACACTTTTTGAAACTGTGATTTGGAATTTTTTGTTTAATCTAATTTGGATCTTGTTTAATATTGCTGTTGTTATTAAATGCAAAAACATTACAAGCTGTATTTTTAAAAATAAAATAGTTTTATTTATTTGTTTGCTTTTAACAGACCATTCTATGTCCCAACCTATTATGGTACAGAGAAAGCCTGGACAGGGTTTTCATGGAAACAGTGAAGTAAATGCTGTATTGTCTCCAAGATCAGAAAGTGGTGGCCTTGGAGTGAGCATGGTAGAATATGTGTTAAGTTCCTCTCCAGCTGATAAATTGGATTCCCGGTTTAGGAAAGGAGCTTTTGTAAGTAATGCAGTGTGTTAAGCTTGCCTAGTTACCTGCTGTGGTCTTTCTGTTACAGATTATATTTTCTACTCTTTTTGTCCATTTTTCTTTTTTAACTCCTTTAGAAGCAAGTGTGTAGTTGCTATCTGTCTGTCTTCTTGGCTGGAGGGGGCAGAAGAGGGAAATGGTTTGGGAATGAATAGCTGTCATAAAGCACTTTCCTAAAATCTTTATTTAAAGGGAAAAGATTGCAAATAGCTTAATTTAAAATGTGTGATGAACTTTATTCTAGATCTTCCTATTCTATGTTTTCATGTGGGTTTGTTTTGTAACTGGATGTTTTAATTGTATAAAATAAACTTCTATCTAATTCAAAGTGTTACTGCTTTAACAGCACCGCTATAGTTAAGGTTGAGTTAGCTCTTCCATTATAAATCTTGGCATTCCTTTTCACATTTTGGCAGTTATTAATTGCATGTGGTTGAAACTTGATGACCAAGTTACCTACCAAATGCAATTTCATTGACAACAAACTGTTTGTGTTGTTTACGTGCACTGTAGTGTAGAATTAGGTCACCTTGTGGTGCTCCTATTGTGTTCTGTTCAATATTCAGAATCAAACAGATTCTTTTTCCTCAGGGCACTAGAGATGCTGAAACAGATGGACCTGAGAAAGGAGATCAGAAAGGCAAGGCTTCTCCATTTGAGGAGGACAAAAACAGAGATCTTAAACAAGGAGATGATGAGGATGTTACTAAAATAAATGGCAGAGGTTTGCCAAATGGAATGGATGCCGATTGCAAAGATTTTAAGTAAGCTTTTAACTGTTTCTCAAGAAGACAAGCATGTCTCTTAAGGGCATTATTACAGTTCTGGTTTGTGTGTGAGCTTTAAACATTACCCAGCTGCAGACTGATTCTTTCCACCTCAAGTCTTCCCTTTCCCACTGTGCCACATGTTTCTTAGGATGTCATTAATGTGTGTGTCACTTCCCATGAGACAAATTCATCTTAACATAGTAATTATTAAAACTAAACGGGTACCTTTTATTAAATGTGGTGAATTAAAGAGGGATAAAATTTTTTAACCCTTTTAATGTCAAACTAAATCCCTTTCTCTCTCTGCTTCTTTTTAATACTCCTAACATTTGCATCTAAGTGGTGTTGTATAGATTAAGTCCTACAGAATTTTAACATCTGATTTTCTTAGTGGATGCCACAGACTAACACAACTAATTATTTCCCCACAAAAGTCTTTATAGAAACCATGTCATTGGTGGAACAATGTATTTCCCTATTCACATAGTTAGATGTCACCTGTTCACAGTGCACAATGGTGTTGTGTTTTGGTTGTTTTCATAAGGAAGGAGAGATTGGACCAAGCTTAAGCTTTTGAACAGTGAACTCCTATATGACAGTACAGCCAGTCTGTTTTTTTTTTTTCTCTAATACTACACTGTGTTTTAAATTGGGTATTTTTTTGAAGCACTGGTTTTTTTTGAATGACTGTGATGCGTTTGTAACTGTCACACAGAAGAATTAGCAAGATAGAGAACGAGAGTGCTACTCATAAATTTATATTAATGTGTGAACATGACTGAACAGTTGTGGTTTCATTAGTTCATTACTGAACAAATATATTAAAATGCATGTTTGAATCCCATACGTAAGTATTTCCTACCCTTTAAAAATGTATTTACCTGAGGCTAAGGAGGGATTCTTCGAGTTTGTTTTTCAAGATGTATTATTGAAAATAATATAATACCAAGCGTATTAGAGAGCTCACGTTAGCTCCTTTCGGATGCATGCTGCAGTATGCACAATAAACAGTTACCATCAATATTGCATGTAGAAAAGGCAGAATAAATATTGTCCTGCTTTTCTTTACCAGGATCTGTTTCAATTTTTAAATAGTGGCAAAGTACCTTTGGTATTAATTAGAGAAATTATTAAAAAATACACAAGTGCAAAAAAGCATCCAAAGCCAGTAAACCTCTCTCAGGAAAAAAAAAAAAAAAAAAGAAAGGGGGCCATCTAGTTGAAATGGGCTGTATAAAATGGCAGTGTAAAGTATAAAGCCCTCCAACCAGTGGTTTATAATTGAAGTATTGACACAACTTTAACTATAGCAACAGAACAGCACCAATATAAGGAGCAACCTATATTAGGTAAACAGAAGTATTAACAAAGAAACTTTGTCCTGTCCTCCTCCTTGTATTTTTATTGTACTTGCAGCGTTTTTAAACTAAAGTATGTACTGAAATAACTGCCTTTTTGCTTTTTGTTCTTCACTTCATTTATGCTGTATTTCATTTGGGAAGAATAGGGAATATTAAATGGCTTCAAACTTAAGTTTTGTGCGTCAAGCAAGACATGGTTGCTAGCTAGGATACTTAGATGGTAGCCAATATGTTATAGACGATTCTCATGAGGTTGGTTGTTAACACTAAAAAAAACTCTAGTGTGCCTACTTTATCATTGAAGTATTTTGTCCAAAGTAATAAATCATACAGTCTTGTTGCAATAAATTCACTGAAAGTCCAATTTCTAACTATGCGAACTTTAGTGTTGGTATCAGCAAATACAGAAGTACTAGTAGTTTTCTTTGCAGTAATCTTGTGCTTCAGTGAGGAACAGATCCTTCATCTTTGGAGCCTTGAAGAGGAAGGATAACAGGCAGTACTGAGGCTGTGTCTCTGATCTAGAATCAGCAGTACACCAAACTGGTCTAGCACTGTACTGCTGGAATAAATGTAGGTTTTTCCTGCAAGATTGCAAGATTTTGTACTGGAACCTGGTTTTCACAAATAAGGCAAACTTAACCAGAAGTTGTACATTTCCTGAGAAACAATATATAATCCTCAAGTTCTGCCAACACAGTGTTTTAAGGGATCATATGTTCTCTCACACAACTCTTTCCTAGTAGTTAACTTACATTTTTGCCATAAGAATTGATAGTCTAAACAACATGGCCTGACAGGAGGTGAGGTACCACTCTAAATTAAGGTACCCTGAATCTAACCAAATACAGGGTTGGGAATCTCTCTGGGACATGAATCTGTTGACATATCACTTCCTATGTTTGCCTGTAGGCATTTAGAGGTGCACAGAATTCTCCTGTAGTCAGTGGGGAGGTGGTTAATACAGCCAGTGTAGATGATAAGGCAATTCAAATTTTTATGAACATTTTTTCCCCCACCAATCATCAGTGTAGTTTAGTCTCTTAAATGAGCTGTGTAGGAAATGAAATGTTTTAGTCAGATGCTAAACTACGCAGTTCATTTTACTTAAGCTAAAAATAATAATGCTCACTTTCAGATGTGAAAACTACTTTCTATATTATGTGTCTTTTCCAGTTGAAATTTTACTGTGGCTTTTCTTTGGCATGAGATACACTTATCTGTTTCTTTTTTTTTTTTTTTTTTTTTTTTTTTTTAATGTCTTTTCAATACATTTTCTCATAATTCCTGTCACTCCCAAAATACAATAAAGAGCCGTTTCAAAATTTTAAAGATGACCACAGTTTAATCCATTGGACTCAAAAGAGCCTTAAAATGTAGTTTGTTTTTCTCATAGTGATTTAAGACCTGTATAGTCTTAAAAATACATAAAATTATGGTTTTTTTATGAAATTTGTTCTTTATCTTGAGCCATCAATGCATGCTGGTTGAAATTGTTAAAAACAGTTAGTCACGTCTCTTTGTAATGTCTCTTGAGTTCAGAGGTGCTTTTAAAATAGAAATGCTGTACTCTGTACATGGGCAGCATTATTTAAGACTGAAGGGTCTATCTTAAATTTCTTCTAAACAGTCGTACCCCTGGAAGTCGACAAGCCTCCCCAACAGAAGTAGCTGAACGCTTGGGCCCCAATCCCAGCACCACAGAAGGATTAGGTCCACTTCCCAATCCTGCAGCTCACAAGCCTCTGGTAGAAGAATTTTCAAATCCAGAAAATCAGAATCTAGATGCCATGGAACAAGTTGGTCTTGATTCTCTACAGTTTGATTATCCTGGCAATCAGGTACAGATGGACTCTTCAGGAGCTACTGTAGGACTTTTTGACTACAATTCTCAGCAGCAGGTCAGTAATGAACTTGAAGACATGATAAATTGGTCCTCTCAGTTGTTCATTATCCTTTTTTGCTTATCAGTTATTTAAACATATACTGTATTTGATTTTATCTGTTAGTCAAAAACAAATAACTGTGTAATTAATCCAGAAGAATATTGGTGCATAATTTTCTAAGTGCATAATTTTCTAGTTAGTTTTTCTTTAATAAATGTAATTTATTAGTATAGAAGTTTGGTTTGAATTTCTTTTATTGTAAGAGAATCTCAGTATATTATAGCCCTGACTTTGAAAACTGAACTGGATCTTTATTCTTTTCCAATAGCTTTTCCAGAGGACTAATGCTCTGACTGTTCAACAGTTGACAGCAGCCCAGCAGCAGCAATACGCACTGGCTGCAGCTCAGCAGCCACACATAGGTGAGGTGTCCTTGGCAAAAGTGGGTGTGTTTGATAGAATTCTTTCAGTGTTACCCACCGTATTCTATTTCACATAGGTACTGATCACTCAGCACATTTCAGTGTTTTCATGAAAACTGCTCAGGATGACTACATAGGACTGTTCTGTCCTTAGAGGAAGTCTTCTGTTACTGTAAATTCTCCCTTCCTTTGAACAGAAATAAAATTTATATTTGCTCATATAGCCCAGTAGTTGAATTTTGATGGGAGTAAAAGTAAAAAAAAACTTTACTGCTAAAAGCAGTGATAGAAACACTAGCTTTATTTACTAAAAACAAAAAATACGCAATTCTAAGACTATTGCATTTTAGTATTTTTATTAATCCAGTTAAAAACCACTGTATAGTAGAATTTGAAAATCCTATGTTAAGTCATTCTTTGTTAATGGCACCTTTTAAACAGACAACTCTTTCTTCTTGCAGATATATTTTCTGTCCTTTTAACTCAGCGAGTTACTTAAATGCATAAAGCTCTTAGTGTTCTGCAACTCAACAAGGAGGCTTTGAGTGACAACAGTTTTATCTTCTGCTCCGTGGAAGCTGTCAGTATTTAGAGTGAGAGAGGTTGGAATGCCCATGGTAGCAATTCCTGGATTAAAGAAGGGAGGTCCTCAGATTCTGACACTGGAGGGCAGGTTTAAATGTTCCTGCCCTTACTCTCCACCTTCAGACTGTTGAGGTGTGTGCAGAAATCTCCTTCCCCTATGAAGGAAAAGGAGTTCTTGGGATCAGAAGGGCAAGCAGAAGGAGGAAGCAGGATCTCCAATGGGATGTGTCCATTTTCTCCTGTGTTAAGGTGATAGTTAAGTTTTCCCACTGGCTTGTTTAGCTACATTCTGAGGTCTGTCCAGGCAGGGATCAGCACCCTATAGCTGGGATTGAAAAGTGGCAGCTCTTTAGTGTTCTGTGGCTCACTAATACCAGCTGAGAGCTGGAGGCATGGCAGACTGAGGTGTGAGTCCACAAGTCCTGTCTTTGACTTTAGAACTTCAGAGAAGCCTCTCCTTTGTATGAAGTGCTGACTGAGCAGGCTGATGAATTTTGCCCCTTTGAAATGCAGCCCCGTCTGATACGCATATTAATAGAAATCCATCAGGAAGTACTTGGAAGGAGGAACATAGTTCAATGTGCTGTGCTTGCTGCAGTAGTTGCTGACTCAGTGTTGGATAAAGTATGTGAACTTGACTGACTGGAAACTCTGCGTAGTGATGCTTTGTTTGAGTTTCTTCTGTTGTCTCCTTCCATTACAATCCCCATATGAAATTAGGATTCTTGGAAGTAAGATTAACATCTCATACTTGGCTTTTAAATAGACAGTTATCTGTTTTAAACTACCTGGTTAGAATTTTTTCCTAATTGTTAGTGAGGAGAGATTTGTGTCTCTTGCGAGTGGTTCATTTTATCTGATTTATTCACTTAAGACACTAGATGATTTTTTGACTCAGATTTCATTGCAAGACTAGTGTAACTTTTAGATAGTTAAAGTTGGGCAAGATAAAATTCCACTTTGAATACTCCCTTCTATATGAGTGGGTAGATACATATGAGATAAATCTCCTTGGAGTCTGTAGATCCAACAAAACAAAGCTGTTAGACCTTGGGATTAAACAGAAACAACTGGAGAGAAGACACAGAAATGTTGATTTCTGTAGTGATGTACCTACTCTTAAAAGCTTCCAAAGGACAAGCAGTTCTGATTGTAGCAGATAGGCTTTGTGATTTGCTTTGAATCTGATGATGCTTGCCAAGTATGTTAGCTGTAATGAAACTCTGTTTATTACTGTAGCAGGCGTATTCTCCGCAGGCTTGGCCCCAGCTGCTTTTGTGCCAAACCCATACATTATCAGCGCTGCTCCTCCAGGTACTGACCCATACACTGCAGCTGGATTAGCTGCAGCAGCTACCCTAGCAGGTAACTGAACACTTTTGAGTGCCTATCTTGACAGTTTTCACAGAATGAAAAGCAAAAAGAATGAAATCCATTCTGTTCATTCTCTGTAAATGTATTTATAGGAAGGAGAGGCTTGTAGAAAAATTAATATTAACATTTTGCAAATTTTCACTAAAAGGTTTCAGTTTCTGTTATATATGGATTCAGAGTTTCTCTTCCCACTGGACTTTTATATGCAACAGTTAGGGGCTTTTTTCTGTTCTGAAAATGTTTATCTTTAATTAGGTTTCATCTTCAACACCTTAGTAGTATGTGTTGCTTTCAAAAGATGAGACAGCCTTCCCTTCTATGTTTTTACTCAGTGAATTGATTTTCTAATTTCAAGTTTTCTTATTCTCAATGGGCATGAGAATAAAGATGGTATCCAGCACACTAAAAGACCCAGACAACAGGGAAATTCCAAGCCCAGGAAAATCTCTTAAAAAGTTAATAGATTCTGATGTGAAATAACATGTCTGAATATTCAAGTCCCAGCTAGTGCTCAGACTTCAGCATAACGTTTTAAAAAAAAAACACACCCTCTGTTTCCAGTTGGTGGTTTCAAGGCAGTAGATAAAATATAGGTATATGTAATGCAGTATCTGTACAGTGCTGTGATACAGAGAGATTATTCTTCTACGGGTTCTGTATCAGTAGACTGGAAGAGTTAAGTGTGCCCACTCTGAAGAGTATCATGTAGTATGCAGGGGAGGCAAAGGCAGTAGTGTTCATAAGCAGAAGAGCAAATCACAGATGATCAAAGTCTCAGTATATCACTATCAGGAGGATGAGTTTTGTTCATTCTGTGATGTTTTGAAATGATTTTTCATTTTTTTAGTCATGAGAACTTGATTTTGAATGTTCTTTGGTTTAGTATACAAACTCAGATGCTTTTAAGTTTTTTCTGTGCTATCTGCTTTTCACAAGGGTGTTTATTTTTTCATAGAGAAGATATAGTTTGGTTTAAATTTTTTAATTTAACCCTTTGGTATTCATGTGTCAGTTAATATGGGAATTCATTCTTCTTAATACTGATATCTCCTTTGGCATTTAGAAGGTGGATCAGTGAGGGATACTACAAACAGTATTTTAACTGGCTGCAATAGATGGACTAATAATGCTTTCTGGTTTTAGGTCCTGCTGTGGTTCCGCCTCAGTATTATGGTGTTCCGTGGGGGGTGTATCCAGCCAATTTATTCCAGCAGCAAGCTGCAGCAGCAAATACCACAGCAAATCAGCAAGCAGCTTCCCAGGCACAACAGGGACAGCAACCGGTATGTTCTGTGTGAAGAGCACATGTGCAATTTTCTTACATTACTGATGGTCGTTGTCTTACAGCATCCTAAATATTGTTATTTTACAGTCCCATTTTTTTTAAACAATAAGCATTAAAAATTGTTCCTTTAATCCAGGTTGCTGTGCTGCTATGTGTATGTGTGGGTAATGCTTCCTGTATAGTACATTGTTGAGTTAAAAACTAATCTGGAAAAATAGGGGGATGAAAAGATGCATTTGTGTAGTTTTAGGAGAATATTGTCTGGCTTAAGTTGGGGAGAAAATCGATCTGTGTTTTTATACATTAGCTGGGAAACAATGTTATGCATGTTTCTCTGCCTCTTTAAAAAGTAGGGAAATAAAGTTGTTATAAGTAGTTTTGATGCTCCATGGGCAGGTAGGATTGCTCGGCATGATTTTGTGTGACTGAATAATTGCAACATCTCAATGTGCCATTTTATTTTTGCCTTGGTAAATCAAGGGTAATTGTTATAAGAACTTGTGGGAATTTCCATTTCTTTTAGTGATTTTTAGAAAAAAATATTAATTTGTTACTTTGGGTATATTTAAAAACTATTATATGATCTTTTAGTGTACACGAATGGCCTTTTCTCACAAAGGAAAAACCCAAATTTTCTAATCTTATGTTTGAGTGAATGTAAATGTTTTGCATTTTTTACAAGCAATATGGTTAATTTCAATGCCATTCTTAGAAATTTAATAAAAGCAGTGACTCTCAGATTCGATTGAATTCCAGAGTGGTTTCATTGCTGTTTTTATATTTAGGTGGATCCTTCCTGCTGCTGTTAATTTTTGTCAGTAACCTGCATTGATAATTGAATGTATATCATCTCTCCAATGTCTTTTTTTTTTTCTCTATATCCAATTTATGCAAGTCACATACAAGATGTTTTGTGGGGATATATTCTGAATTGTATTTCTCCTTATTTTGGACCTGAAAAGGATGATTTTAACCAAGAGAAATAGAGTAGTTGCAAGAATTTAGATTGCTTTTCAATCAGATTCCTGGAGATACGCTGTCAGAACATAATAAAATATGCCTGTGTTGCATGGTGATGGAGTGTTATGTGAATTTTTAAAACTTAGTGGGTGCATTATTTACAGCACTGTTGGCAGTGGAGTGTTAATTATTTAGACAAGTTACTACAGGCTCTGAAATATTCAGATTTACATCATTCAGTTGCCTGGAAATAATGTAAACAAATGTGTTTATCAGAGAAGGTCAGGTATTCAGTTAATAAATAATGTAAGTCATAAATATATCACCCTTACAGATTTTCTTCCTTACTTTTTGCTCATTACCACTGATGGGACATGCATGAGTCCTGCTGTCCAGAGCAGAGCAGATATTTTATGGTCATATTTGTCAGCAAAATAGTATATACTTTTTATTCTTTGTGTGTATATCCTTGAAACCAACACAGTGGAATATTCCCAAATTTAAATTCAGAGCTAAGAGGAATCAAATACACAAAGCAACTGTTCTAGACCTTTTTTAATATATAATGGCCTTACTTCCTTACCTTTTAAGGAAGGGGTGTTGTGTTGGCCTTTTCCAGGTTCTGCGTGCTGGAGCAACTCAGCGCCCACTTACTCCCAACCAGGGGCAGCAAGGGCAGCAGGCAGAGTCACTTGCAGCAGCTGCAGCAGCAAATCCAGCTTTGGCTTTTGGTCAAGGTCTTGCTACAGGCATGCCAGGTATGTATGTTAGCAGTGGATTAAGAGACTCACTGAAAGTTACAGTATTGATGTTATTAGGTAACAGATCAACAAAGTCCTGTTATGTTTATGATAAGCTGCTTAGAATTGAGTTATATGGCTTTATGTTGTTCAGTTGATTTAAAATACTGGCACGGTATTCTTAGAGCACAAGAAATTCCTCTAGTATTTTTTATTTGGGGCATTTCCTCTGTATTTGTTGTTAAAAGTGTATGAATAAGGAGTATCTTAAATTTTTGCAAGATAATTTCATATATATTGATCAATTATGTGTTGCCTTCAAAAAACGTGAACTCTCTGGTTCCTCTGCAACAGGAATTATTAATTTGTTTTTCTAGTACAACTTTTTATTTGTGTCACAATAATAATATCTAAAATTCAGAATCCAGAATTAGGAAATGTAAAAGAACATTACTGCTTCATCATCTCTGAAGATCACAAAGTGCTTGAAGTGGAAGCCCTCCAAAGCTTGGAGTCTCAGATCTTTTTAGTGTGCATGGCTTCTGACTTGCTGAGGAATGCTTCATGTGTCAGGGAATGGTTAGCTTGAAGTTCAACCTCACTTTTAAGTGTTTGGTACAGTTACCTGGGCAAGAACAATTTCAGTATACTTGGTGAATCCCTTCAGTATGAAAGTTAAGATTTCTGCATGGTTGAGTTGATAGCACTGATGGTACGGTGTTCTCTCCTCAGTCAGCACCACTGAAGTGCCCTGCAGCCTTGAAAAGTCAGAGTTGTTTGAGCTCAAATGCTCCTGGGGCTGCACTGTGCACATTTCCTCACACGATCAAATTTTAGGCCTCTAACTGCAGAACTGACTGGCTGTTGTGTTTTTCTTGTCTGTTTGGTTTGTTAGCTGTCTTATCTGTTTTTTCTTATGCAGCAGTATCTTCAGCTTTTTACATCTTTCTCCTCAAGTGAGGAATCAGCGAAGTGCTATCCCAACACCTGCCAAGTGGTATCTCTGGCCTCACCAAAGCAGTGCATAAGGCCTGCTATCAGTGTGGCTTATCAGAGATTCTGTATGCATCTTTGCACAAGCCTCAGAGGCTTAGCTATTCCTTTCTTTACTTTTTGAGGAAGGGTAGTGGTATGTGTTTATAGTTACTTATTAGTTCTTAGTTTGGACATGGAGCATCTGTCTTAATTCAAGAATAGCTCTTAAAACCAATAAAAAGGTCCTCTCCTCCAGAGGGATGATTGAGAGTAATACTGGTCAAACAGATAAACTCAGTAAGAGCAGGACCCTGTCCTGTGAGGAAGATACTTGTAGCCTTTTTTTGCTCCTCCACAATCCCCAGGAGGTTTTCTGTGAAGACTGGAACCTTTTCCATTATAGGTTGCTGGGTTATCCCATCTGTTGCTACGTGCCTGGATGGCTAGAGCAGAATTCTTTTGAATGTATTTCACACTGTTCTATAATAGGAACTGTGTGCAACTGACTTCAGCCCTACTGACCACGCTCTTACAGGGAATAGAGCACAAAATATAAACAAAGACATGTATTTTATTGATCGTCAGAAGATGGGTTTGTGGTGAGTCATAGGGAGTGTTGCTGATTCTTCTTTTTAGGTGAAGGAGAAGACTATAGGATGATGAAACTAGTTCAAGCCGTTTTATGTGGGAATCCTGATACTGGTTTAGATGTCTGTATTTGAGTAAAATACTTGGTCTCCATTTATAGCCAGCAAAGATAAGTAGGAACTTCTGGTCATGATTTATTTGCCTCTATTTCAGTTACCCGATTTAGGACAAAGTTTTGCTCAAGAGATGCCTTTTTCTATTCCCTTACTATAAAATTGAGTCAAGGTGGCTAAATAACATCTAGATACAAAAATGTGGTGCAGTAGCTCCCAGGTAGCAACCACTGAGTAACACATACAATGCAATAAACTAGAGGAAAATGTGTGGAATGGTTATTTCAATGGCTGAGATATTTTACAAGAAAATGAAGGTCCAGACTGAGTTTCAAGTATTTCAATATTATTTACAGAGAGAATATTTGTAGTTTGGCTTAAGTGTGAGCTAATAAGTGAGAGTATGTTTTTTAGTTTGTCCGTACTGCAGTCCTTAAATTGAGGTGCTTTCTCTTTGTCACAGCCTTTGTGTTGGATGAAATTAATGTTATCCCAACTACTTGATGGTTTTATTTTCAAATTTTATAAGTATTTATTTTTTAATTATTTAGGAGCTGTATTCCTGTATTGCTTAAGGCACAGACCTCATTTTGCGTGTGTCTGAAGTCTAGGTTACTTTTTACATAATATTGTTGCTAAATCTCATTTCAGAAAATCATAGAATGGTTTGGATTGGAAAGGACCTTACAAATCATCTTATTCCAATCCCTTGTCATGGACAGGTAACTTCCACTAGACCAGGTTGCTCCATGCAGCCTGGTCTTAAACACCTCCAGGGATGGGGAATCCACAGCCACTCTGGGCAAACTGTTCCAGTGCTTCACCACCCTCACAGTAAAGAATTTGTTCCTAATATCCAATCTGAACCTATATGCTTTCAGTTTAAAGCCATTCCCACTTGTTCTTTCACTACATACCCTTATAAAAAGTCCCTCTCCAGCCCACCTGTAGGCCCCTTTGGGTACTGGAAGGCTGATATGAGGTAAAACTTCATGTTTTTTTGGTGGACATAAAGAATGCTATATATGAGTTTCAGATCAACACAAGGGTGTCAGCATATGATCAGTGCTGTTTTTATGTAGTTACAGCATTACCTGTGGGTTTGTACATTTATGGACAGGGTATGATAATTTTTCATAACCAGTATAGTGCTTTCACCTCCAGAACCATGAGTTGAGCCTAAAGATCTGGATTTTCTTTGCTCCTGTTTAGTTACTCTGAATCTCCTTCATATTTTTACATTTTCTTACTATGAGAGAATTTGGACCAATGTCCCAGCATTCCTGCAGACTACCAGGCCTGATGGTGTTTCCAGCTCTTTTTTTTTTTGTGCAGGGTGTCTAGGCAGAAGACTTTACAGAGGCATTTTAGAAACTGAGAAGGAGAAAGTAACGTGACTTGGAAAACTGGTGATTGTTACCTGAAACTGGAAGCCCAGGTCTTCAGGTCCATATGTATTCCAGAGAGAACTCTGATAGACATAGTTCTGAACTTACATGGCAACTGACATGAACAGCTGACTTAGAACAGTATGCAAAGTCTTTTTTTTTTTTTTTTCCTTACATGAAGAAAAATAGATGTGATTTTTTGCAATCTTGGCTTTTTTCTTAGTAGCATTAGTATATATTTGAACATGGAAGGAATATTGAAATTCTATTGGGTTTTGTTTTATTCCTTTATATAAGAATAGTCCACCTAACAATTGGACATTGTTACATTTTAATTGTCAACACACTTTCTTAGATTATCCTCTCTCATCTTCAGTTTTTAGGCATTATTATTCCAATTAATCTACTTCACTATAAAGTGTCAAGAATTCTAAAATTCATTCTCTTGTCTTAGTTTTTTTTTGTTTTTCCTTTTTCTCTTGCTTTTTTTAATTCACATATTATGTCCTGATTTCCTCCCTACTGCTTGCTTTTCTCAACTCTTTCTCCTTTTCGTTCCTAATTCCTGCTCTTAACTGTCAACTGAATGAAATGTTAAACTTTGATTACAGTCTTTTATTCCTGTGAAACTGACTGGTCCAAGGTAGTCCTGCACATACAGCATTCCTTTCCTAATGTGTTTTTGCAGATGGAGTTGTAAGTGTGGCTAGGTGATGTATGGAATTGCCAAACTTGCATTTCTCTCAGCCCATTAATTGTACAGAATTCAATAAGTTTTCTCTGTATAAAGGAGTACAAGAGAAATGCAGTGTACTTTAAATTGCTGAAAGAATTTGATTTGATAATGATCCAAATATGGTCAGTTGTGCTGTGCCTGTACCTTCTCACTATAGTGTTAGCAATTTAAACCTTGACACCAGATTCAACTTTAGACAACTAAATTCAGCTGTTATTCTAGTCATAAAAAGGACACAGAGCATTTCTAAATCTCACTTTGTTGCAGTGTTTAATGATGTTCTCTCTTTTTTTTTGCTTTTGGCGTCCAGTTCAAAGGCAATGTGGAAGAGATCTTGGTTTCCCCCTTGTAGTTTGTTGGTTAGAATATTTCAAGGAGAAAAGAAATGCTGCCTATATGAGACTGTACTACTCATCCTTGTCTTCTGTGTTGTGTAGGTTATCAAGTACTGGCTCCCACTGCCTATTACGATCAGACTGGTGCCTTAGTAGTAGGCCCTGGAGCGAGAACTGGCCTGGGAGCACCAGTCAGATTGGTGGCCTCAACTCCTGTTCTGATCAGTTCTGCAGCAGCACAGGCAGGTAGGTGCTTGATCCTACATGGAGGTTTCTTTCACTTCTGTACTGAATCTTAACAGTATGGTTGATTAGTATTTGATATTACTGATGTTTTCTTTGTATCTGTGAAGTTTTCTGGTTGTGAAGGATGTATCATGCATGCTTTCTTTCTTATTCTGTCTCCTGTTCTCTGAGACTGCTGTTTCTCAGAGATGTGGTTTTCCATTTTTAATTCAAATTTACAGTCTTCTCCCCACACATAGGCATGTTTCTGCAAATGTCAGATAGGAACATTTTCTCCTTCCTCTCCCATGCATGTAACATGCACTTCTCATCAATACCCTAAATGGTGCCCTCTAGGAAGCATCATTTCATTTTTTCGGCCTGGCAGAAGATGGACTGCTCTGGAACCTTGCTGTGCTTTTCTTCTGGAACTATTTTCTCCTGAGAATTGTGGCAAGGAAAAAAACAAAACTATGTATAGAATGGACAGCAGAAGAGGATAATTAGTTATTACTGAAAGTCTCTAGATTTTTTTAATTAGTTTTAAGATCTGGTACTACTTTACTGAACCATTTACTGTGTTTGTTAAATTAAAATCCAAAATACTATCCCTGGATTAATTAACAATCTGTTCATAAAATTAGATTTTAAGTTAATCTATAAGCTACTTTCTCTATTAAGAACTTGCTTCTGACATTGCTAGCTGGAGATACCTTTGAATGACTCTTAGCTGCACCTCTGCTATTGCAACTTTGGATATAAAAAGTTCAGTAAGCAGTAACGTCTTAAATGTTTACACTGAAAATTCCTTCAGTTGCATTAAAAGTTCTACAGCCTTGATTAGCCTACTACATTTGCTGTCTTCATTTTTCTCCTTGGGTAATTAAGATGGTGTAATACTATAAAGTCTCAGTCCTTTAATATGTGAATTTCTGCTTGTTTAAGAGGGCTTCAAGAGAATACCATTTAGCTCTGAATAGTCCATTTTGCAGTCAGAAATGTTTGAGAGAGTAATTATGATTGAAAACATGTGTTTTACAGCTGCAGCTGCTTCAGCTGGAGGAACAGCAAACAATCTCGCAGGAGCCACGAACGGTCTATTTCGGCCACTTGGTGCCCAGCCACAACAACAGCAACAGCAAACAAATAGTAGCCTACAATCCAATTCATTTTATGGCAGTAACTCTTTGACCAGTAACTCCCAGAGCAGTTCCCTTTTTTCACATGGTCCTGGCCAACCAGGAAGCACATCTCTTGGCTTTGGAAGTAGCAGCTCTTTAGGAGCAGCTATCGGCTCTGCACTTGGTGGATTTGGCTCATCAGGTAGGTTGTTAATATAGTGAGGACATTCTGTGAGACTTTTATGTTAAGAAAAATAATGTGTCTGTATCAGGCATCATATATACACTTAGATGTCTACAAAGAATGCAAAAATACTCAAGTTTAAAACAAATTATAGGGGAATAAAAAGGGTTTTTTTAATTCACTTGGGCTCTGTGTGCAAGATGCATTTTTGAACAATATTCTGTAGTCATAATTATTTCCAAAATACTTCTCCATACTGATCACTGTACTCTGGCCCAGAAGTTTGTTACTGTTTTTTTTAGTAAGCTGCTTTTATTTTCAAGGAAGTCATTACTCTATGCATAAAATAATAACTGATTATATTTGAGATACGGAGTCATTTGTTGCAGTTTTCATGTCAGAAAAATTCTATTTTTTTCAAACAAATTAAATAGATGAAGGCCTTCTAAATTTGATCTAATATTGAAATGTTTGTTTCCATAACATTTTTATAGGATTTATAAAATAAAAATACTTAATACCCAAGAATAGTCCTTATTAACTCTATTAAGCTTAATCCTAGGTACAAGTAAACCTAAATAATTCTGAATGCATTTGGAGCCTTAAATTATTTCAACAGATGCTCTTAGATATCAGCCCATTTATATTTTTTAAAAAAGAATTGTTTCTATCCTGGTTCTACTGTAGAACAGAAATTTAGTATTCACGCAGTTTTTAAAAATGCAAGGTAGGTTTTCGAATATTTCTGATTTCAGTGTTAATAAGGCAAGAGAAATACAATTTTTTACAGAATATTTCCTATTGGTTATTAATTTCTAGGATAACAGCACTGAGTTGCTCTTATTGCTACTATTATTTTAATGAAATGAGTGGAGCATGTATATAATCTTGTATCTTGCAGATGGGTAGAAATTGGGGGAAATGTATGTACTCTAACAGTATTCTTTTAAAAATTAAATGCCCTAAGGAAAGTAATATTAAAAAATTAAATATTGAAAGAAATGTTAAAAGTGAAGAATAAAAAGGAAAAACACACCCTTCAGTATTAAGACATGATACTTGCTATTTGATAGCTAAGTTTGAATAGTGACATCAAATATACTGCAAAACAGCAGTTTTTCTCAGTGTTGTTTCTGATAAAATAATTGGAAAAATTATTTACTTTAATAAAACTAATGCTGGGAAATCCAAAATCAGATTTTCACACCGATACTCTCTAATGTTTGATTTTAAAAAGGAGACTCAAAACAGTTTGTGTTTAACTAAAAAAAAAATAAAAATTGAGGCTACTCAGTTGCCTAGGCTTATAAAATTTGCCTTAATACCACAACAGGTGAATTTTATTTACAAAGTAATTGTGCTGTCCAAATGCTGTATCCTGTAATGTAACTTGTCCTGAGCTACTTTTAGGATTTCAGTGAATCCTTAGCAGCTGTGTTTCACTTGAGGTACAGTTTCATTACATTAGTAGAGAGCGATAAGTAGATCTGCATGTTTAATGCAGTGCACCCATTTTAGTCTCTAGATAAAATAGATTTAAGTCATAATTTTTATCCAACAGTATCATAAGGACCTCCACAGAACACAAATTTTAGTTGAAATTAAGAACAATCAGCATCATTCTTTCTGGCACAGGAGAATAAACCTTTTTCTTGTAGCAAAGGTCTGTTTCAGAGCTTTGTCCAAAGCCCTGAGCACAGAGAGCACATGCTGGAATCTTGCAGCAGTGTCAGAGATGATTTAATTAGCATGGCAGTTTCCATAGGGAAGCAGGAACCCTATGCTTTTGCAGTCTGAGACGTGCTGATGAAAGGTGCTATCTAAACATGAAATATTTTTAGTAGTATTATTAGAATAAAAGTATATTGAAAGTGCCCTTCTGCCAAGTATAAATTGCCCTAATAGCCAGTTAAAAATGCTTCCTGATCATTTTTAGGGAGCTGCTGAGCTGAATGTATATATGAATTGAATCACACATATGAGTACTTATACAAACAGTATTAATGCGTGTTGAGGCAAATTGAAAACAAGTGTATTTTTTTAATCTGCCAAGGTTTCAGCTTCTTTGTAACTCCCCTCAGTGTGTTGAAAAGGTTGAATTTCAGTTAAAATATAGCCTTGAAGACTGATAGATGGCAGTACACATCTTACCCTTATGTTTTCAGTTTTTGCAGGGAGGAAAAAAAATAGCTCTGCAAAAAAATGCAAAGGTGAGCATGTTCTAGCTTGAATGAATGAACAAAATAACAACTGGAAGCAGCAAACATAATGTATAAATGGCTGTATGTACTTACAGTCTCCATTTATAACAAAGTTATTCATACTCCATTTTAAAGGCTAAGGTACATGATAAGTTACTGCAGCTTAACAGGTACCCAAGAATTAGATCAACTCTAGCAGCTTTCCAGATGCCTTCTCCTGGCTTCTAACCACTGTACAGCAATTGCATTAGCTTTGGCAGGGGCAAAGGGCAGCAAGCTAGTGCAAATTACCTACTGGGTTTTGTGAGCCTTGCTTGCATGTGAGAATATGCAGTTCAGCTGCATTTGGTGACATGGTAAGCTGCAGTAATTTAGCTGAGTAAGAAACCCTGAAAGATGAAAAAATAATGATCCATCACGTAGCACTGTATTAACATTTACATGGTTCACTGAGCCAGAACCTATAGAGCTGGTCTCAAAACTTGAGGTTTCTTTCAACTGTTGCCTTAATTTGCTCTTCTGATTTCTTATTCTCAACCTCCTTGCCTAGTTAGTCCAGTATCTTTTCCTTCTGGCTTCTCCTCTAGTATGTCTTCCTTCCCAGTTTCCAGGCAACATTTATCTCCTGCTTCCCTTCCTAAATATGTTTCTGTTTCTACTTGTACTGTGTGATGTTCCCATCATCAGCTTATTATTCTAGTCTTTTTGCCCCACAGTCACATATACCTTTAACAGCTTTTCTTCAGATCTGCTTTCTTCTCATCCTCAGTCCCCCTGATAGTGCTTGCTAGTTTTTCTTGCAGTCTCCTCCTTGGCTCCTCTGTCTCGCCTTTCTCTCCTTCTTCTGGTTTCCTTTTTTCTCTTTCCCCTCTCCCTAGTCTATTTCTTGTGTTTGGCTTTTGTCTCCTCTGAACTTGAAACAGAAAATATCCTTTCTACATTTCCTGAAGAGCCTTCCCAAAAGAGGGTGGAATCTTGGACAGCAATTTCAGAGTCTGTTTTTGACATGCCACACAGAAGTCTCAAAGTTCAATTGTAGCCATCTCAGAAGTGCTGTGTATGGTCATGAGTTTAAAAGTTTCAGCGATGAGTCTGTAGCAGATCTGTGCTGAACTTGGCTGAACTGTGACTTTGCAAAGATTTGTAGCTCAGTCAAAGTGTGAAAATAAAGGTCTCCTGTTGCTGGCATATTTGGTCTGAGTACATGAAAGCATTAACTTCTCAAATAGGTAGCTGGATTATTTTGGTAAGGATAAAGCACTTTTTTGTTGACAATATTTCTGAAATGACAGTATTTGGACAGAGGTTTGCAGAAAAATTTTGTCCAAGCAAGTACCTACCATGAAAAATATTAGCCAAGTTGCTAATATTATGAAAAAATAAATCAATTTCTTAAAAAGTATCAGGCGACCTTTATATTGGGCCATGCTGCCAGCTTTAGTAGCAGATACTTGAAAAAATTATGGAAGTATTAATTCTAACTTTTCAACTTGAACTAGAAATCAATTTTCCAAACTCAGCTTAAGAAACATACTTGTTATTAAAATATCCATAATCTTGATTTTGTTCATGAGTTCATTTGTTCATGTTCCAGTGTTTAAAATAGGCACTCTAGTTTAATGTTTCACTAGTATGCAGCAGATACTAGATTTTAACATTTCTAAAAACTTTTTATTGTTCTCCTAATTTGTCCTAGACTGTTCATCGCCCTGCTGAATGATGCTGTGCAGGATAACCAGTCCTTCACTAATACACTGTTATCCAAAGTCTCTAGTCAAATTTGACTTTCAGAAATGCTGATAGCAGTAAAATCACATTTTTAATTTCTCGCCTTAATTTTCCTATCTCTGCTCTGCTTCTCATCTTCTTCTTAGCCTGTTCCCTCTTTATAGTATCTTTTCAGAATACTTCTTTGAGAGCCATAATTCTCTTAAGGAATTTTAAGTAGTTATTTTTTTTCTACAGGTGAGGGGTTCACAAACAAGAGGAAGGAAGTTCAGAAACAGCTGAACAGCAGCATAGATCATTTTGTGAACCCTTAAACAGCTACTAGTTGCCTCTAGATTTTTTTCCTGAAATGAGTATCACTATCTGACTAATAATTTATGGTGTAAAAAGTTTTATCGAAGAATTTAGTGAAATATTTTTAGAATCATTTATTCTATAAAGTGACAGTGTAATCTAACAAATTTCATTTGTGTCCCAAAGCCTGAAACCAAGTGGTTAAAACAGAGTACTGCAATATTACTGTGAGAAGTCTAGTATGAAATGTTGACGTGGACATTGGTGAAATTACTTGCCAGTGGTATGTTTATACCCACTTAGATTTACTTAAAAGCATGTGTGGTTATCACAGTAATTGTCTTTGTCATAACGATTGCTGTAATTATTGTGATCGCATCTGTTGTTGCCCAGCTGTAGTTGGGGATAGGTTTTATTCAGTTGACTCTGTGTAATTAGGGTCTTTTTATTTCTTCTTCAGTTGGCAGTTCTGCAAGTAGTAGTGCCACAAGGAGAGATTCTCTATCTACTAGCTCTGACTTGTACAAAAGATCTAGTAGCAGCCTAGCACCCATAGGGCAGCCATTTTACAATAGTCTGGGATTTTCCTCCTCTCCAAGTCCAATAGGCATGCCTCTGCCAAGCCAAACGCCAGGACATTCACTTACGCCACCGCCATCACTTTCATCACATGGATCCTCATCCAGTTTGCATTTAGGTAAAAAAAAAAAAAAAAAAAAAAAAAAAAAAAAAAAAACAAAAAACCAAAAAAAAACCACTTTTTGTTTGTATGTGTGTATGTATTTCTGTGTGTAAAATATATGTTGCATAAGAGATGTCACATTACCTTTGCTGTTAAACAGTTTTGTAATGAAGAGGGGCCATTCCTGAAAGGTGAAGAGCACGCTCAAATGCTCATTGATTTGACAGTGGAGAGCACTCAGCTTTTGTCAGTATTGGGCCAACAACTGATTTTTCTTCCCTTGCAGAAGCCCCATAGAGAGCCCAGTAAGAATTATTTGTCCTTTTTCTATTATGTTTCCACAGTATGACAAGCAAAGGTGCTTTAATTTTGTTTCTCCTTCGGTGTGTTGCCACTTTAAGGACATTTTAAGATGATGATGTGTTTAAGAGTCAAAGTGACTTTCACTAATGCCCTGAACCATGATAAAGTAGAAAAATGAGCAGTGCTCTCAATGTAAAATATATTGAAAGGTGATTTTTTTAATCAGTCAACCTACTACCTCATGGCCCAGATGCTTTGCTGGGAAGGCAGTAGTTTATCACCAGACTGGTGAAAGAAAAATTGAGGGGGAAAAAAAAAAAGGGCATTTGCAAAAGAAGTAGGAAAGGCATTGTCAGTGGTGGCTCTCTGTTATCAGTTGTATTTTTTAAGCAATGCTGATAATAATCTTCTAGAAAATTTTTTGGCTAGTTAGATGGCATGGGAGTTCAACCTTTCTTTTAAAAAATTAAAAATAAAAATCTAAAGAAACCCCACCACAGTCTACAGTATGTTTAGAAGATAATGCCTCTAACCTGAGCTTAGCTGATAAACAGCTTCTTTTTGTATTTGTGGACATTTAATTTGAATACTAAAATCATATAGTGAAACTGGATATAATTGAAGATTGAGTTGCCTGTTGCTCCAGTAACTATTCAGTGCACAGTTCTGTGCTTGCAATAGGCAACCTAATCCCTTATACTTCTCTTAGTGCAAATAAAACAGGAGAAAAAAATTAACAATTGTCTACCAGAATACACTTTTAAGTGAGAAATGTGTGATAATATGAGTGATTTGTATAACAAGGTTAAATAATGAAAATATATTACATTTACAGTACAGTATCACCTTCATGGTTAAGTGCTGAATACCCAAAGTAAAACTGGGCAAGGGGATGTTTCAGCACGTTTTATTTTTTTTTTACTTACCTTTTTTCCTTTTTCAGGTCTACAAAGTGCACCTTTGGGCTGAGACCAAGCATGGAAAGTTTCAGCCCAAATGGAGGCTTTTGAGAAAGTTCTGAACATCTGACAATGGGGTTATCATGGAAATCTTTTTCTTTCTTTCTTTTCAAAGTACTCTCACAATAGTTTTCATATTGCTGAAAACTATACTTAAATCAAATTTTGGAAGGCATTATCTAAGATTTAAAACATTCAGAGTTTTGTATTGCTGCACATTTGATAAATGCTAAAAAACTTTTTTTCATTTCTGAGAAAATAAGGTGTTATCAGTATAGAGGATTGCCTCTGTGAGCAGAAATTGTTGAATACTGACTTTGACCCATTTTGAACTGTTTGGCAGTGTGAACTAAGCTTAATAATTTGTTAAAATCATATACTAGATCAGTATGTAACAGCAAGAATATACAGTTGTACTCTGAAAATTGACACAACCTTCTTGGCTTCCATGTAACCTCTTCATCTGCCAAATTAAGTGAACCTTGATTACTGGTAAAATTTTTGTTACATTACTAAATCAGTCTGAAATTTGGAAATGGAATTTTGGAATTTTTGGAATGGAAATTTGGAATTTTTTTCAGTTTGCATATTTGCTTACTCAAAAAAATGCAGTAATTTTTTTTGCCTTGCCTGCACCTCTACTTTGTGTCATATTTTTGCAGTTACATCCAAGGTGCATCTTTACAGATTTGAAGACTATTTCTGCGGTTAATTGTCTGTCCTGTTACATTTATTCTGGTGTGTTCATCAACCACTCTTGAAAGTATATGTTTTGTTCTCACATTGAAAAATTAAAAAAAAATAAAAAATTATATTTTCTCACCAAATGAGAAGTTAATAGCTGATATTAAATAAGGAGTATGTTTTAAGAAGGGTATGGTTTTCATGTAGTCACTTTTCAGAGTAGAACAACATTGTAAGTTCATGTCTGCATGCAGTTTCCATCGGTATTCTGATAATGCCTGTCAAATGCAGCTCTCCCTTCACCTTCCAAACTTGTCCTACCTGCTTGTATCAACAGGTTCACCTAAGTTTAACTCCTGTTTTAAAATGGGCATCAGACTCTGTTGCTCCTGTTTCAGCCACCAGAATCTAGAGCACAACACTGGGAAAGGGTGCATGATTTTATAACCCCTTTGTCAGACGCTGCTGCAATTTGTAGCTTAAAAGACCAATTTCCCTTTTACAAGAAATTCATGGTATTTTACTGCTTTTATCTCTTCTCACCGACTTTTACCCAACATCCTAAAATAGGAACGTGCTAATGACTTTGTGCTAGTGTCAGTTTTCCTCTGTTTAAAGGGATTCTTCAGTTGTCTGTAACTGCTTCTTTACTGTAATCAGTTGGAGCAGTAAGGTCATGAATTTGAACTACCCTTTCACTCCCAAGGACAAAGAACTGCAAGAGGAAGTGTTTTTCCTATGTCATAAAAAGATCCTTTTAGATTGGTACTGTTTACTCTAATGGTACAGTGCAGCATTGGTGCCTTTGGAGGTAATTATTTTCTGTGTTGCAAGCCAAGCTTGGTAGTAGTTTGGGCTGATGTTCTATCTTCAGAGGTGGTCATTGTGAGTAAAGGTCCCTTGGCCAAGGCAGAATGGGGAGCTTTGCATGACCTCTGCTGTTGTACCTACTCTGTAGGGCTGCAGTAAAGCAGGCATATGAAGATGAAATTTTTAGCTGAGGATGAGATGAAGCTACTTTTTTTACGAATTAACAAATACTTCATAGAATGTTACTAGAAAATACTGCTAACACTGTAAATACTGTAAACAACAGTTACTGTGTAGTAGATCTGTTTTCTGTCCTTATTAGAAACAATTGAAAAATACTTTGATAAGTACTAATGGACCAATGCTATCAAAACAAATGTCCCTAGATGTAGTTTTTAATTATTTTTTAATATATTCTGCTTAACATTAAATACACTATCCATGTTAAGGAGTTAGTAATTTTACATGCTTTTGTCTTTGAAGCTTAGTAAGGCACTGGTTTAGATGGTTTATGTCCCCTTTATACATCTCTGTGTCTTTTCTGTGGGCTAGCTACAGGGATTTAGATTCAATTAAACTGAAAAACACTTTAGTATTATTCAGTGTATTGGAGATCTTTGTTTTATGAGATCAGAAGTGATAGCTAAATGATTATGTGAAGAATGTACACTTTATTCTCCAAGAGTTTGAAATTGTGTGACAATGCTGGTGCCTAATACGGATTTACATTTTTCAGTGCTTTATTCAGTAGGGTATGTTCCCCAAATAACCTACAAGACGTAGGATGTTGCCTTCCTAATTTGGAACCAGAATCAGTATCACAAGTGTCCTGAGTTCTTGAAGAGCATGAGGATGCTGTAGGCTATCCAGAAGGATTTGGCTAACTAGCTTTCAGGTTTCAATTTTCTTTTTCCGAGCTGTTGACACTGTTTTCAGGAAGGAGACCAGGTGTCTATAATTGGCACACAAACCTTTGAGGTTTTTGGACTGAGAAAATAAGTACACTATTTTAAGAAAATAGACCATTGTATACACAAGTACGTCTTCATGTAATAGGTAGCTATGACAATATGCTTTTATTTTGAGGATTTTATTATTTTTCAAATCTGAAAAGTTGCCACTGAGCCATAACATTACTCATGTAACATGAGAAGTTACATGCAAAGAAAAGATAATTACTTACTAAATTACTCTTTTTTGCAATAGTGTCGAGTGTGCTACAAGATTGAGCTTTCTGTGTGCTTTTGAGTACAATAGGTTCTTCCAAGCACAGTGGATATACTCTCAGCCTTCCTGTGTTATGGTCCTGCTTAATGTGATTGTCTGAAGTAGTTTCACAGGAAAGACAGGAGCCTCCCAGTTGCATTGTAGTCAGCTTACAAGTCTTAAAAAGTGGTTTCCAAATTAGACTGAAAAAAGGCTTGATAATCCTGAATGTGAAAGTGTTGTATATTATACATACATAGCATGTTTGTTAAAAGCTAACAAGTTTCTTAATTTCTGTTTTAGTTGGCTGGATAAATTGTCACTTTTAATTTATATAGACAAGAAGGCTCAGATTAAAAAAAGCTGAAACAATCCCTGATTCACATGTGCAATTCTATAACTGTGTAAGCTGATTGTGAGCATATCATCAAAACTGCCCTGTTAGTTTCTGGCACAGAACTGAGCAAGTGATGAGTGGAGCAATAGAGATGCTACAATAGGAAAGTAGCCTATAACTTGCTTTCAAATGGGCTTTGGTGCCCTCTCGTGATATTAAATAGTGTCACTGCAACAGCACTAACAGGGAAGCCAGGGCTGCATTCATGTATTTACATAGTCTAGATGAGAAATACCATAATTTCAGCTACATAACTTTTTGTTCTTTGGAAGGCTTCTCCTAGAAGAGAAATGACTGTAGAGCATCACTCTTCATGCTGCTTCACCTGCAGAATGTTGGGTTTCTTTTTTCCTATTTGTTTAGTACTGCGTTGCTGTCAGCTCTTTTCTGGAAATAGTGCTTGTCAATGGAAACTGAATATTACAGTTAGAAAAATTTGATTTTTCTAGCTCTAAAGAATTAAGAGGCTTTAATTTAAAAGAAAACCTAGTGGTTTTTAAGAGGTATTGTGGGACATAAAGTATTTACAGATGCTTATCATTGAATTTTGAAAACTAATTATGAAATAAATACTAATTATTCCTATTTCAGAGCATAATACTATACAGTGCAATAAATGTGATGCCTGATGTGTCTTGCACAGCACTAACATCTCAGATTCTAGTACTGCAAGCTAGTACTTTGATCTTTTAAAAAAGATAACTTTACCATTAATACATTACTGGTCCACTGTAACACTTGTTGCCTGGCCTTATAAATACTTGGAACCAAAAGAAGGCTTGGCTGGGGCACTGCCAGAAATTTTTTTTTCTTTTTCTTTTTTTTTTTTTTCTTTTAAAGTAAATTTATAGTAGAGCACCATTCCAACAGCACATACTGCAATTTGTTTTAAATTCAAATGTAGATATTTATTCTCTTGACTTTGAAAGGGCTTTAGTCACTATGTCACTTTCTAGACAGGGAAACAATATGCTTTCCTTTTCCAATTAATACTCAATACCTTTAGGGAGTTTTGGGCTTTGTTTTTTTGTTTGTTTATTTTGGTTTTAGTAGTAGAATTGAGGTTTCTAGTTGGGAATGGTCATGGAATACTTCTCCTGTAGTGTAGTAAGAGTGTCCCTCTAAACAGTCATACAGCAGTTGGAAAAGATACTTTGTATGGTTTTTAATGATCATTCCTGCCTGTTGTAAAGTGGAGGGGAGAGGCCTGCTGGAGGAGTTCAGAGTAGCATGAACTGATCAGAGTACCATGTGAGGAGAAATGCACAGGACTGTGAGGTGACAGGTACTGCAGGAGAAATAACCAACACAAAAGGAGTTGGGCTTAAATATAGGAAGGCAATTCAGTTCCCAGAAAGTAAGGAAAGTTGAAGTGTAGTGAGGTTGATGAGTGTTTGTTGCAGCAAGGAAAGGACTTCTTGTTTCTAAAAGGATACAACTGTGCCAATTTTAGAATTAAGTTGTGCATTCTTAGTTACCTGGTTTGAAATTTTACATATTTAGAGCTTTAGAGATACCAGATTGGAAGCCTGTGATGCTGAAGTCATCAAATATCCTGCAGGATAGGTACAGAATGACAAGAGACACCACGTGTGCCTCCCTAAAAATGCCCCTACACACTGTAATTTGGAAAGGTACCTCAGTAGGGACTGAAGGGTAGTTCAGATTTCATGGTCTGTTTTGAAACAATTGGCTAACTTCAAGACTACTAACAAGGGTGTAAGCCAGTATGACTTGTGGAGTGGAAATCTGCCCACTTAGTTTAAGGCCCACCCAATTCTAAAATTTTCTGTAACCCTGAGTGGGTGCTCACTTTACCTGCTTTAATACATTCTTCTAATGACATTTCTTTTCCTGGTGCCCTTCACATGAAATAAAAATGAGGAGGAGAATGGTTTTATTTATTGGAAGATAAAACTATCTAACTCCTCCAACCATAATGAGGTAAATAAAAATAACAAGACAGCACTATTGTTTTCTCTGGCTCCAGGGTGTATCTTTAGTTCTAGTACACTTGCTGGTTTGCTGTTGCTTGTTTTCCTCACGGCCTTTACTGACAGAACTGCTTCCTTGTAGGAGGACTGACAAATGGTAGTGGTCGCTATATTTCTGCAGCACCCGGAGCCGAAGCAAAGTATCGCAGTGCAGCAAGTACCTCCAGTCTTTTTAGCTCCACCAGCCAGCTCTTCCCTCCGTCACGCCTCCGGTACAGTAGGTCTGACATTATGCCTTCTGGACGTAGCAGATTACTGGAAGATTTCAGAAACAACCGTTTCCCTAATCTTCAACTAAGGGACCTTGTTGGGCACATTGTTGAATTTTCCCAAGACCAACACGGTTCTAGGTAATTATTATAGTTAATGACCTAATAATATTTTACTGCCTTGATACTGTTTTACTAACATCAAACATTCGAATGAGCTGCTGGTCATCTTAATGCAAAGCATGCTATTAATTGGAGCATGTGTTGTTATGCCTGACTTTTTCTTCCCTAGGAAATTTCATTGTAAAAGTAGGATTAATTTAGCTGCCTCTAGAAGTTCTCAGTGTACAAATAGCCTCATAACTAGACTTGTAAACTCTAGTATTTAGGTATCAAAAAGGCATTAAGAAAACAAAGTATATGGCATCTGGAATGTAAAACTTTTTTTCAGTACATCATCAGGTACTTAGTTATTGTTACTCTTTTCATCTTTAATGCTTTTCAGATGAAAGTTTTTAAGTCTTAATTTTACTAAAATGTGTCCTTTTATATGCAAAGGCACTACTTTCGTTTTAATAAATTTTATAAATGTTGAATGCTTTCTTCAGAGTTTTGAGGTGTCTCATTGAAACAGTGTTTGAGAGGTTCCCTCTTGTCGTACTCTTTTTTACACTTAGATTTATTCAGCAAAAGCTGGAGCGAGCTACTCCAGCCGAGCGCCAGATGGTATTTAATGAGATCCTGCAAGCAGCATATCAATTGATGACTGATGTGTTTGGAAACTATGTAATACAGAAGTTCTTTGAGGTAAGCATAGCACTACGTGTATAGATGGAAATGCAAACAAAATACTGTAAATCTGGTTAAATTTAACTGGTTTGGTCTTAACATCATAGCAGAATTCTACAGGGCTTCCACAGAACCTAAGTGTATAACACTGCACACACTTTTCTGTTCTGTATCCCCTGCTTTTTTTCATAATGGGCACAGTTTCCCTTTACGCTGGAGGTCCCTATGTTGGTGAACATTGTTGAAAGTACAGGCTGTACGCTCAGGCTTTGCATGCCTTTTAGCAGAACTTACAGAGACCTTCAGCAGATGAAAGGGAACATAAATATTTGAAAGATGCTTTTTATTGATTACTGCATCATGGGATATGGGGTGGGTCTGGAATATGCTTTTGCACTCAAAATAAATACCTGTGTGAACTTCATCTGGTGCTGTATATGAGGAAACACAAAATGTATTGAGGCAGAAGAATTTTGAGTAAGGGATGTCAAAAAATGCATCCAATATTACAACAAATAGTATTTAAAACAGCTTTGTTTCCTGTTAAAAACTGTGTTAAAGAAAACCCCTATGAGATTTGACTTGCACAGAGACGACAAAGCAATACCTGTGTCCTGGAGAAAGTTATATGTAGGAAAGTGTCTAGCACAGAGTTCTTTAAATCAAAGATCACATCGGTGTCTGGGTGAAGTTGGAAAATGTCCAGTGAGATAGTCACTCTAAACAAGAACGTAGTTTTCAATGAGTAGTTTATGAAACAATGTGCTCACTCTTTTTTGCATTTTTTTTCTTTTACAATCAAATTATCTTCTAAAAAGCATCACTGAGTTATAGTGTGTAAGATCTTAATCTCTCTCAAGGGTCATCAGTTACAGTTTTTTTCCTATTAAGTTGAATGGATACATGGGTAATTATTGTCTGTTGAGTGTTTTCATTGTAATTCTGCGGAACAGTTATCACGAAGGAAGTGCACTTGACCTTGTGTGTAGAAGGGAACCTTAGTTCACTGTGTAAGTGGGCCATCACTTCTGTGTCCTCTCTTGTACTGTGACAATTGAGGAGCTTGTGTGGGGATCTGGGAACAGGGTTATGTGTATTAGTTTTGAAGCTTGACTTCTACTCTGCTCAACGTGGAGCAGTACAGAAGTTGTAGTAGTGCCATGAATGGGATAATATAGATAGCAATCAGTTACTGGTGAAGAACATTTGTTGAATCATACTCTTAACACAGCCATTGTATAAAACCATTTTGATTGTGCTCTGCAAAGCCCAAGTATTTTTAGATTTCTCAAAGTGCCCATGATAAGAATGATTGTTCAAGAATGACGTGAAGTTACCAAGAAGCAACTCCCAGGGTTGAAATACCTCCCCTTGCCCCTCCTGTTACTGCATACATATACAGAAGGCTCGTTTAGTATGGAAGATGTGAGATACACTGATGGTACAAGTTCGAGATACCACAGAAAACCTGATTTAGATTCATACATTATAGTGACCTGTAATCAGTTTGCCTGGTATAATTTAAGTTGTTTATTGCATTTAAATATTCCTACAGACAGACAAGTATAAACTATTTTGATTTCTTCTGTTGTCTTTCAAGGTCCATGCATTTGATAGCAGGTATGTGACTGGATGTGGAATATAGAAAATGTTGCATTTAGAAAAGAAAGATTCTGGTAAATATACTCACCAAAAATATGAAGTGGAAAATCATTCAAGTATTACAGTCAAAGTTGTATTTCAGTCATGTAGTACATTGTCTGACATTTAAGTTCCAGTATGCTGCAATATATCTTCATTTGTTAACTGCATATTTTATTTCCTTTTAGTTTGGAAGCCTGGATCAAAAGTTAGCCCTAGCAACACGCATTCGTGGTCATGTTCTGCCGTTAGCCCTCCAGATGTATGGTTGTCGTGTTATTCAGAAAGCGCTCGAGTCAATCTCACCTGACCAGCAGGTAATTGTAAGTTTGAGCAATACTTTTTTATTTTATTTATTATTTTTTTACCCATCGTTTTACTTGCTTAAATTGTTGATAATTCCCTTCATCATGAAATGCCCTAGGCACTAAAATAGTTGTTTAAATGAAAATACTGAGGAACACAATTAAGACCAGTAAATATGAAGGTTGGAGTTGGGATGAAATGAAATTTTAACTCCTTTGAGGGGGAGGAAAAAAAATCGTTGTAAAGACAAGGATAATCTTTTCTTTCCAGAATGAAATGGTGAAAGAGCTGGATGGCCATGTTCTGAAATGCGTGAAAGATCAAAATGGAAATCATGTTGTTCAAAAATGCATTGAGTGTGTTCAGCCCCAGTCGCTCCAGTTCATCATTGATGCATTCAAAGGACAGGTAGTGTCAATGGTTCATTTCTGTAGATTGCTTTGCAGGTCCTTGTCCACCATTTGCATATAAAAGATCGTGCTTGGTGCTTTGCAGTCAGCTTGTTTGAGTAGTATGAAAATAGGGACGATAAAATGGAAAAGATGTTGAAGAGACAGTTAACATGCTGTAAAAAGATGAATCTGTTGGAATGGAGGCTCTAGAAAGACCTGTTTGGATGTATTACAAATACCCCCAGTAGATATAATATAAATACATAAAAGGGTTTTGGTGATTTGCCAGGCTTTGTGTTTGTGTTTTGAGATAACACCATTTCAGATTTCCTTTATAAATTTTGATAGTGCCATTTTTGATACAATAATAAAGTATGTGCTCTCTAGCATATATTTTTCATTAAAAATTCCATTCTCTGCTTTTGTTGCTTATGTTGCATGTGTGTCTTTCAGTCCTTCCCAATTAATGTCAATTGTTAAGGAAATACTGTGATGAAATACACTAATCTGTTCCCTACATATGTCCTGGTGTTGAATGAGAGGGGGTGATATTTCTTTACTTAAGGTTGGGGGTTTTGTTTCCAAAAAAAAATTATTAATATAAGGTTGTTACTGTGCTACAGGCTAGTGAATATGCTGCAGCTAAATAACATTTTAATACTCTGAGACAACTATGTACTTTCATCATCTTGCGAAGAATCATAAAAATCTTACTAACTTGGCTGTGTAACTAAATTTTACTTTAATGAATGGCCAAATGTATTTCCTAATAAAATTTACAGTATCTTTCTCTCATATTTTACACAACAGCAACACCTGAATTGCTGTGGTACACAGTAGTAAATTCCACACCAAAGTTGTGGGGTGGGGTTGGGTCTTTTTATATCAAAAACTGTGTTTAGGTACAGGAGATAGTTTCTAAACTGTAAATATAACCTGTTTACTGAAGTGTGACTGTGTTTACTGAACATTTGTCCTAAGCACTAAGTAATCATATATAGAAAATACCAGCATGAAAGTGGCAAATGAAAAATGCCTCGTTAGTTATGTCACCTGATAATATGTATCCTTTTCACCTGCCTGCATTGTTTGGGTTGATGTCAAATCAGACAAGATTCTGTGTTCAGTCCTGGCCAACACTGAAATGGTCTGAATTAATCCCAAAAACACAAACCTAGCTTCTGGAGATGCATGCAAAAGAAATAATCAAGATTTTGGCTGCATGTTTTGAATAGTTATTTACAAATTTTGTATCTGTTATAGGTAGCCCGTTGTATATCCTGGAACATGAAATTGTCGAAAACCAGCCACCATAATTGAACTCCTCTATAAATGTCCAAATCTTAAAATTTGAAAATTAAGTTAAAAGGAAAGCTTGAAAGTTGAACTGCACTTAAGGGTCATACTTCACTTCCAGGCTTTCCTTTGTAGGCTTGAAACACTGTAATGTACACTTGGATTCTTGGTTGTATGGTTACTGGAGTCCTTGACACACAAAAACTGCTTTTTCATCTTTTCCTGACTTCAATTGGAAATGGAATTCTGGTCTTGACAGGCAAAATTTTTTTAAGAGAAGTAGTTGGCATGTTTAGGTCCATTTTGAATGCAGTAATATTACTATATCTGTGAACGTCAGTTGGCTTAACTTGAGATTACCATCCTATTTCAAGGTATTTGTACTTTCAACTCATCCATATGGTTGTAGAGTAATTCAGCGTATTTTGGAGCACTGCACTGCTGAACAGACTTTGCCAATCTTAGAAGAACTGCATCAACACACAGAACAGCTAGTGCAGGTTAGTGCATATGTATTCATTTTTCAATACATTTTAGAACTTTTTGTTGTTATCATAATTCATTTCTATAGTCTAGTTTAAAAAATAATTTAAATGCATTTGCCTCTTTTTAGTTTTGTAGACATTGATTTTTTGTTTTTCTTTCCTTCCATAGTTTTATTGAAAATGAATTTGGAAGTTGGGAGGCAAAGAAGATATAAAAAGCGTTTTTCTTGCACTTTTGACTGTAGCTTCAAATATACGTTGTAAATGCACAGAATTAGTATATTTTTTATTGCAAAGACTGCCTTTTTGTAGTTTATCTTGATTCATTCTGGTGTCCTCCAGATAACTTCTTATAATGTCTAACACAAATACATTGTAAATGTATTCTCGATAGTGGAAGGATTTCTATTTTCAGTAGGAATTTTCTCCCATTAAAATGCAAGAATTGCCTTTTGCTGCATATTCACAATCAAGTTTATTTCTCAAGTGGTTTTTTGTGTATACAAGTCTCTAGCTAAAACACAACTGTCTTGCTGAACTGAAGTTCAGGGAGATACTACAGCTGTTTAAAAAGCATGATCTTAAATTTGAGGATTTTTTTCTTTAAGAGGATAAAAGATACTGTAGGAAAATACTGATTTTACAGATTATTTACATTTTTCATGTAAAATTTGCTGTCCATTAAGTAATCCTTGATGCAGTATTTCTTGCATCAGTTTTTTCCTGTAATGCTGACATTATTGTATTTTCCTTATATCCATGCAAATAGTAATTTGAAACTTTATACTCATGTACAAAAGCTGTATTTTATTGAGTATGAACACACAAGAAAATTGAAGTAATCTTATTTTCAGGATCAATATGGAAATTACGTTATTCAGCATGTACTGGAGCATGGTCGTCCTGAAGACAAGAGTAAAATAGTTTCAGAAATAAGAGGAAAAGTTCTAGCTCTGAGTCAGCACAAATTTGCCAGGTACTGCACAGCCCTCATATATTAAAGATTCACTAACTTTGTAAAGTTGTAGTGTTGGATTTATTTATTGTGTTACCAAAAGAATACAATAATTCTTTTTCTGTTGTGTCACTTGCCTCCTGAAATTTCATATTTTTATAGAGATGAACCGGTAGTGGCATTTCTGTACTAGATTTCGGGAAGGGAAAGGGCAAATGCTGTTCTGTAGCAAAACCAAGGCAATTATGTGGGTTTATGGGATGGCTTTTGTTCAGCAAGTGCAAGGAACAGATTCCAAGTCTCCATGTGAGGATCCCAGATCCAGGTGAAAAGGTCTCCTAGAACTTGCCTGATAATGACGACAGTAAGCTGACACTTCTGACTGTCCATCCAGCCAAACAATTTACAAGTATAACAAGGCTTGCCTTAAAAAGTGGTGGCTCGGTCTGACAAAGATTTTTTGCAGTAGGAAGTCTCAAAGACTATTATAGTAGTCCTGAACTATTCTGAAATTAGAAACTAAAACTCATCGTTTCATGCTTTTTGCTGAAATATGGATTGTGTGCCTTTTGTGTAAGAAAACACATTCCTCACAATTCATCCTGGATGATGTAGTGACTAACCTTGTCATCAACATTAAGTAGAAAGTCACTGTGACATTTTATGGGGGTATTTGTTTTGAAATTGTTTGCAAACTAGCGAGTTTATCTGGATGTTCATAATCTTCTAACTTCTCTCTTACAAGATAATAAGTACCAGAAAGTACCTTTTACACGGCCAGGGGTGTATAATCCTGTAACTTCCTCAGTCATTACAGACTGAAGATTTGGAAATCAGGACTTGATGTATTTGCAATACACTTTTTTTCTGATACTGATACCTGACCTGTTCAGAAAAATTTAAAATTGCTGCATAAAAGAATATTGCACCTTCAGTCCCCTGATGTATTTGTCTTATTTTTCAGCAACGTGGTAGAAAAATGTGTAACTCATGCTTCTCGTGCTGAAAGAGCTTTACTGATTGATGAGGTGTGCTGCCAGAACGATGGTCCTCACAGTGCCTTATACACCATGATGAAGGACCAGTACGCCAACTACGTCGTGCAGAAGATGATTGACATGGCTGAACCTGCCCAGCGGAAGATAATAATGCACAAGGTACATTTGTACATAGCTGTAGTGATTACAAAACATTATCTATGCAATTTTTCTGCTAGAGCACCTTTCCCTCTACATGTGGAACCCGCTACTTCTGTATTAAATTCAGTGGAGCTTGATAAAGCAGAATGTATTCAGGTTTCTGAGCACTGACCTAAAAATGGAAATCTACAGAAAAGTTTTAAAAGTTATTTCATAGCCTCTCTTTGTGCCAGCCTTCATGTGAAATTACTTTTAATATGAAAATATAATACCTGTCATTGTTATTAATTTAATGGAAGCAATACAGGTTTCTCTTTTTATTTGCTGGTTGAAAGTATTAATCCATTTTGCAGCTCCCCCAAAAGATATTCCCACACTTGCTAAAATACAGGCACAGTTTCTACTTAAGAATATGCAGACATGGACAAAAGTGCTATTGCCATAATGGCCCTGGGCTATTTAACACCAGGCCCAGGATATTCCTGTAGCACTGCTTCCCCCAGTCACCAACAGAACTCTCCCACAAAAGTACTACCTCCCTTCTGCTGCAAGGGCTACGTCACAATCACCAGTTTTACATCTTTCCAGAAACTTCCAAAAGTTTGAAATACAGGCTTCTAGCATCTTTTTGTGTAGTATTTTGAAAGCATCGTCAGCTCTACTTAAAAGTTTATACGTGGGAAAACAAAACAAAACAAAATAAAACAAAACTGTTTGTTATTACAGATTCGACCCCACATCACGACTCTGCGTAAATATACCTATGGCAAACACATTCTGGCCAAGCTGGAAAAGTATTACCTGAAGAACAGTGCTGATCTGGGGCCAATTGGTGGACCACCAAATGGGATGCTGTAAAAGACAAAGAGAAATGGAAGAAAAATTGTGAATTATCAAAACCTACAACTTAACTCTAAATGTTCTGATTTTTTTAAATCTATTTATTGACTTTGTTCATCCATTTGTAAAATTTTTATTCTTGTGTATATTTTTGGGGAGTGAATTACTAAAAAAAAATATCTCCAGCCCTGATCCGGAGACCTATCAGATTGGATGGCTGGCAAAGCACAGAATGCCTGTATATGATGTAATTGTATCAAAATAGCTGTCACATATTTTGTAAATTTTTACCTTGTAAAGTCACTGAAATAGTTTTTAAAGGGAAAAAGTACAGTATTCTTTTAATACACTGGCTTGCAATCTGGTAGGTCTACCCAGCATCATAGCACAACAGGTTTATAGAGTTGTATATAGAATTAATCCTTATTTTTCCCTTTTGTGTGAAGTCTTTTATACCAGATTGAAATTGATCAGCTGCATAAACATTATTTAACATGTTGAAAAGTTAAGTTGTATTTTGGTGGTTCACAACATCCTATCCAAATAACAAACAGGGCACAGCAAATTAAAGTAGGGAATAACAAAACAATGGAAACTTTTAATGACTAGCTTTCGGCACTTGCTGTGGATACAGGTTTTTTAAATGGTGCCCTAAAGTTTTCTCAAGCGATGTATTAAAAATAAAGTGCTGTATATACTTATATATTGTTGTACAAGGTAGAGGAATTAAAATGATGGTGGTACTTCCATTCAGTAAAGTACACTGGTGGAAGAGGAGTGATTCAGAAAAGTACATTGTTGAAAAAGGAGTGAACCCTGTATTAACTTTACAGTCAATTTTACAAGCAGGAAAAGTAGAGATTTGTATTTTTTTATTTTGCATATAGAATTGTAAGGATTTGAAAGTGTTGAGCATTTATTTTGCTTTCTCACTGTAGATGCGAAAAATAGGTAATGATGAAGAGAAAAGGGGCCACTGAAAAGTAAACTTGATAGCTCAACATTTAAGCATGATTGATTAAATACTCAGATAGCTTTTTGCTTCCTATAAATATATGCATTGTATACGTGTAGTTAATAGGTGTAAGTTTACAGTTTGAAAACAAATCTCTCGTTTCAATGTTTATTACAAAGCCTTGCTAATTTAGTAGTGATGCTTACCTTGGTTGTACAGATGTACATTTGTAAACCTTCATGCTGTAAATGTAATTTGTTTTACCCCTTTTTGGGACAAAAATTTGCATTTTAGTGTATATTCATATCCCCATTCCCTTCTTTCCCCCTGGCATATAGTGTTGTATAATGTAAATTTATTTCAGCAAATCAAGAGTGATTTTTTTAAAATTCTATCTTTATATGGTTTCAAAAATATGAACCGGCTTTCTTTTTATCTATTGTGAGAAACATTATGTTTTGTTTATAACATAGCTGTTGATTCTGTTCATATGGACACTTTGGGAAATCATTCTGTTCAAATTTTAAATTGGGGTAAGTAAGCATAGTAAGAAGTGGACTGAAATATTTGGTTATCACAGAAACCAATGCTTCTTCCATCTTAATAAATGTGGCATGATTTTTTTGTACAGAAGAGTACTGTATTTTTGAATAGCCTTCTCCCAGCGTAAAGCAAATATGTATGATACTGTCAATTTTTTTCTCTGGACATATGACATTGTAACAGTAACATAAAGATGATGTACATTTACAAGCGGCCTTATGTACATTTCCCAATGATCTTTTTAAGGCAGAATTGTGACCATATGTGTATAATTAAAATCCTTTTTAATCCTTTGCCTATGGAAATATTTTGGAAAAAGCTTACTTTGTATATTCAGTTTCTGAAAGATAAAGAAAGTGCTTTGTATGTTGTTGAAGTAAGTATTTTGTGTAAAACGTTGGATGGCTTAACCTAAAGTTTTGATCAACGTGATAGATTGGAAACAATGTCTTGAGCATTGATCAGATAAAAGGCTGTTATGGTAGGGGTGTGATCATGGGGAAAGAAAATAGTAGTGGTATAAACTTGTATAAGGATTTCTGTCATGTTACTGTTGATACCAGGTTTACATAACTGTTACTAAAGAATACATCTGAGGCGCTGCTTGTCTAATGGTAGCGTTAACTCATTAATAGGCAAATGGGAAAGCTTGTCCTGGCCTGCTTCCAGTGCCTGCATGAAGTGATCCAGTAGGCCTTGTTATTTTGAGTAAGCACAATTCTAATTGCCAAGTAGTTTTTGCATGGCAGTTCACAAAATTCCTCTCTGGAGGTACAAGCCCTGTCATTGGAGCCAGAGCTTTCCCACAGTCACCCACAGGATGACTCCTGAGCCACTTCCTTGGACACATCAATTCTCCTCAGTGACTATCTGTACCCTGTGTAGCTGTGCCGTGTGTCGTAATCCACAGAGTCGACATTCCTTCACCGTGTAAGACAGTACGTCAGGCTTTCGGGGATGTCCAGGCAGCAACTGATAATGTCCCAGTACTTTATCCCTGTAGCACTCATGCCATGGTTGAATTTAAACAGTCCTGTAACGATCATCCTTGGTGCTTTCAGTATCTTGAACATAATCTTCCACTTGCTCTCCTAAAATCATTTGTGCAGAAATTCTGTCCAGGAACATGAAAATCACTGGGTTTCCTTTCAACTATTTTAGGCTTTGGGTAGAACCACTAGACTTTTTGCTCAAGTATTGCTTTTTGATATAGATTGTTTATGGACCAGTTTGATTAGGTTTGACTCCAGGTGGCTCGTATTGAATAATGTAATGTTCACATGTATATACTGTAAAAATCAAAATGAAATTGTGTGAATAACACTGTGTGAAATACATCTGGTCTTGTGTTTTTCCTGTAGGAAACCAGCCATATTGTCAGTTACATGACTTGTCTATGTCTGTGGAGCTCAATCTTGGGAAGGTGCTCTCTGCTAGTGATCTGATGGGAATCGGGCAATTATTGAAGAACCCTGTATTAAATCATTAAGGGCAGTTCTGAGCAGCTAAAACCTTCATATGGTCTTACAAAAAGTCTTTACTGATGTCTAGTTAAGGCTACAGCCTGATGGCAGTTTCTTCATACATTCCTGGATCCAGGATGAGTGCTGGAGCATTTGAGAGGCTTAGCTTTCAAATAAGAGATTGTTAGTTCTCTATGGCATCCCTGGATCCTCACTTGTTTTTGTTACCGCTCAAGATTTCAAATGAGAAAGATTGTTAGCTCTCTCTGCTGTGCTTGGATTCATGCTCACTTCAAAGGACCATTTTTAGCTTAAGGTATGGAGCAGTGGTCTGACAGCAGAAGCAGCAAGCCTGCTCTCTGGTGTTAAATAACTCACCTATGCATAGGCCAGGCATAATGCTTTTGCCTCCATCCCAGACTTTTCCACCAGAGCATGGGGAAGATTGAGGTTTGGGGGTCATAATACCTAGATGTTTTAGAGTGCTAATGCAAATTCGGAAACCACTCTTCATGCTGCTCTAAGAGGCATTTGGAGAGGTGCTCATGACTCACTGCTGCCATAGCATCACACTGGGGTTGGTCTGTCAGTTTTGTTCCATGATAATGTTTGAAGCTTAGCATATCAGTAACTAGGAAAGTGGGTAACAGTGCGGTGAGAGCAACTCCCACCCTGTCGTTCGGGGAAGTAAAGCTGAGAGAATGACTGAAAAAGCATTTTAAGATCTAGTGAGGGGTCATTAAAGTTGCAGATTGGATGTAAGTCATAGGCCTGGGGAGGGAACCCAGGGTGAGCTCTCCAGAAAAGCACTTTGCTCCTGCCGACCGGGCAGCCATCGTGCTCTGGTGTGGAATTTTTTACAGAGTCATGGTATGTCCTGAGAGCAGCGGCTCCCTTCATAGTGCTGACACACTTCTCTGTTGCTGCTTGAGGAAGGAACGGGGAAAAACCATGTGCTGTGTCTGATTTGAGCTGTCCCAGCCCACAGGAGAAGCACCTGTCAGTGCAGTGGGTCACATTCTACGAAGCTACTGGTACCACTTGCAGTGACCTCCAAGGTCTCATTAGTCTGAGGCAATACTGATGTTGAGATGAGCTACAGGCAATGTTTTGCTCTGCACTAAAGAGTTTCAGAAATAGGCACTATCTGTGCCTAAAGGTTGCTTATTCAAGCACCTCTTGGCTTGGAAATGCGGAAGTTTGGTTCCTGTCAGAGATACATCCCTCTTGGGGCTCTGCTTGGTTCCTAGTCTTGAGCTAGAGAGGTTTGGGAGAACTTGGCAAGTGTAGATCCTGCCACCCAGGAAGAGACGATTTGAGAGACGCTGCAGAGTGAGCCTGGGGTGTTGGCACTCCTGTGCAGCAGAGCAGCCCAGGCTCCCCCTCCATCATCAGAAGGGGTTAGAAACCAGCACCATCATCATGGTAGGACAGTCACACACAGAAAGGATGGAAGGATGTCCATCCAGTGCTGAGAGCACTCCAGGGCCATGCTGGTGCAGGAAAGGAGGTAACTGCTTTAACAGAGAGCATGAACCAGGTCCAAACATATTAGGTATCAGAACACAAAGGCTCTCAGGAAGCGACCACCCCATGTCAAGGCCGGGAACACAGGGAAGACTGAGCCTACGGGTTTGACTGAACTGCCTCAGGGAGGTGGTGCAGGAGCGTTTCCTCCTTGGGCCCGTGGGACGGAGCCTGCTGCCTTTGCATGCTGGCTCTGTGGTCAGGGAACTTGCCCAACAGAAGAGGTGCTTGAATTAGTTTCCTTTACCAGCCTCAGGGTTTTGAACCCACCTCCCTCACTTCACAGGCATTTTCCTAACCACAAGGAGCTGGGCGGGTTCACTTTCTACTCCTGAGTTTGGGCTGGGCTTTTAGCGCAGCTTGAACCATTCATTGCATCACAAAGAGCACAAGATGGAGCATGACTCCTAAAGCATGCAGGTGGGAGTGGGTGGGTTCTGCGTTTGAGATCCTTGTCTTCACCTCGATTCTCCCAGACTCACTTAATGCAAAATATATCTTAGGAGCAGCATTCCCCCATCATTAACAGACTGGAAAGTTTCCAGAGGCTTTATAAAAAGCAGTTGAAATGTAGGAAGACGTATTCTGAAGACTCTCTTACTTTCATTAGTAAGAACAAACACTGGAATAAAGCATTCACCCTCTCACCACCATTATACTCTGGGCACAGGAGGGCTTCTCCCTCTTCCTTCTCTGCTTGCACAGTGTCTACCCAACCCTAAATTCTCTAGATCTGGAATCTAGAGCCGGGGGCACATTGCAGGTGACACAGCTGATGTACTAGACCATTGGACACGGAGAAACCCCTTACACAGCTGAGCTGTGCAGCCCTAATGAGCTTTATTTGAGCTTCAGACCTGCCTAGAGGGTTCAGATTTCCTGGCAGCCGCACAGCACCGCAGCCTTTCCTCAGCTCGGCTGCTGGATCTTTTCCCAGCCAGGCCTCAGGGAGGGAGCCAGCCCTTCCCCATCCCAGCAGTGCTCAGGTGGTGGAGGCTGCTGGGGGAGGCAGCCCGCTTGTCTGCTGATCACAGGGCAGGTTCACACGCTTCAGTTTCACAAACACTCGCTTTGGTTACCGGCTGCAGGTTGTACCCGCAGCAGGGAGCTCCGTGGCACTCCACCACCGCAGAGCAATGTCACTGGGGGACACTGGTGAGGAATTGTCCCACCCTGCTGAGGTCCCCTCTCCTCACTGGTCACACTGGCTGTGCCTTCTCAGGCTGCCAGGCCACAGTCTGCTCCTGTCAAAGAACTTTGCACAGCGTTGGGAAAGCAGAACCATTTCAGGTATCTTTCAAAGCAGGTCCCAAAATAAAGATCCCCAAAGACGTGCAACTGCTTGCTTAGGGCTAATGGAAACTGCAAGAATGGGAGTGTTACAGCAAGGGGGCACAGAGGGAGGTGGTGGCAGAAAGTACTAGTCAGCCTGGCCAGAAAGGGAGATGATGACAGCACATTCACAGCTCCATTCTCTTCTCCCACAAGTGCAAATATAGGCACCCTATTCCTTATCTGCCTCAGGAGGATCAGAAGTGAGAGATTCCCTGGTGGAAATGAAGACCGACCTTTCCTCCCCTGTGTAAGTCACATCCCCTTTTCTTCGAGAGAGTTGAAATACAGCATCAGAAAGTATTTACAATTCTCCCCCTGCAGGATCAATCCAGGATAGGTTTTGGGAGGCCATCTGCTCGTACAAGTGAGGGTCTTGGGGAAGGATTCAGCCCGGTTGCTTCGGCTCGGGGCTGGTGGATCTGCTTCGGTGCTGTTCACTGCTCCACAGCTCTGTGTGTGAACTGGATCCAGAGGCTGGTATAACAATCATAGCAATCACTCATTAAGCAAGAATTACAGAGCTGGGCTGAGGATCTGAGGGTGGACAAACTCAGTGCAAGCCACAGAATCAATAACAAACCCCTGCATGGAGGGACAGGATAAATGGAGCAGAGTTCACTCCTGTCAGAGCTCCAAGCTATACCCTGATCTCCTTCAAATGGGCCATTTCGCTCTTAAAAAACCTTTTTGTATGAAAACTGGCTATCTTAAGTACTCCAAAATTCACATGATATCTCCCATTTCCTTGAAACTCATGTGGCTCATGAGAACCAAGGGTTTGATTGTTTGGGAGTCATACGAGCTCACATCCTGCTGGGAAAGGGTCTCTCATCCAGCCCTACACCCCCTCCACACACAGGGAACCACACAAACCCCAGAGATGTGATGAGGGTGTTAAAGGTCACCCACTCCACACTTCAGTGAAGTGCTGCACAGCTCCTGCTAGCCACTTGGAGAAGGGATATCCCCACAGAGGCCATACAGCCATAGCTCATCAGCAAGGCTACAGGGGAGACACCATCCCAGTTTAAAACCACTTTGGTTTAGGCATAGACACTTCCATACAGACACATACACTGGGAACAGATCCTGTTGTCTACTTAAGGATCTGGGGAACATTCCTTAAGAGCTTGCTGCAGCCTAGCCTCTAGGTTTCTATTCCAGAAGCACATCTTAGGTGGCTCTGGACACCTCCATATACACAGTGGGTCTCTTCACCTACCAGGGACCAGAAACCAATCTGCAACATTTGATAAATCAGTGAGAGAGGGAAGAGAATGCAGGACTAGGCCCAAAGGGTTTGTTGGGAGTAGGAGTGAGAACAACTTTATATTGCAGAATAGGATGGGATGAGAGAAGAAGAAACAAAGCATCCACATCCCCACACACATGCTCAAAGCTACTATAGCCATGGTGTAATAAACAACCATAAGGACCCTTTGGTTTACCAATACTGGGAGAAGGGGATGGGGAAGGCAGAAGGACCACCTTGAGAACCAAATTGTCTTTAAAAAGTACATAAATTAATCATAATAGTAATAAGACACTTTATGCACAGCAAAACCTTAATTCCAGGCTTCCCTGTGAAGAATAACTAGCTTCACCTAAATCACCTAATCACATAAAAAGAAATCAAACTACAAATAGGAAACAGAAAACCAGAAAATATTAAGCAATTAAAATACCTTTGTTCACCCTGCCAAAGTCAGTGCTCCTTAGAGTGAGGCAGGCTGCAGGCACACGTGCCACACTGAGTTTAAACCTACGGTAAAACCCCAGCTCTCTCCTCCCCCTAGACGTGTAGGTCAACACTGCAGGAACCCACCCCACAGCTCAACCAGGGTTACAACCCTTGCTCTCCTCCTTCCTTCCCGTTCCTCGCCTATGTGCATCCCTTCCTGCCCTCCTCCCTCTGGCCATGCTTCTGCCTCCCACCTGGGCAGATGCTCCCATGGTGATGGTTTATCACCAGTTACACGTGTTGACAGGCAGGCAGCTCAGGCACAGCTTGATCTCTGCTCCAGCCTTGCACCAGCTGCATCCCCGCAGCACAGGAGCACCAACCTCCCCCAAAGGCATGGGTTGCACCAGCCCCACTCCCAGGTCGGGTAACAACAGGAGCCAGGCTAAGACATTCTCCTAATGAATGCGTGAGAAGGTCCAGGGGGAAGGATGAGACAGGATGGGTGGGGAATCGGTGAGTGAATCAACACTATGACAGCAAGGGCTGAGAAACACTCGTACCACCTGGAGGGGCATGTCTGCAGAAACAGGTAAGTGGCCTCAAAATGATAAATGAAGGGTGATAATCACAGCAAGATGCATTCTTTTGGTTAATGAGGAAGAAAACCTGGATGTTATATCATAGCAATTTCACAGCGTAGTCACAGCTCGGAGCAAGAGTAAATGGTAAAACCTGAAGCTGGCCCAAGAGCATCATTCCACATAGACCTTCAGCCAGCTGGAGGTCCAGATCACAGCAGCTTGATGAAGAGATAAAGAACCAACATTATTTTTCACAAAGTTCCAAATATCAACTCTAACCAGCAGTTACTGAAATGGAACTAAAACCATTGATGCAGCCTAACCCTTCTCTCGTGACTGCTCTGATGCCGCATTTGCTTCTCCCAAGACCACAGCTTTTTTGCATATGTAGGAGTACTAAACTTGCTTTGGAAGAACTGGAGAAGTGCTTACTCAACTTCTCCTTGCAGCAGAAATACCTAACTCAAGTCACTTGGCTGTTTGAAAGTGAGTCTTGAAGCACACAGTTAACATGTTTCCTGTGGACAGAATACTTCTTTCTTTTGGTTAAAACACTTTTTCTCCCTTGTTTGGAACTTTTTAACCAGCACAAAAGCACTTGTTTATGCAAAACCTGAGTTAACTTCATGAGTACATTGTATATTTGATACAGTTGGAAAGGAGGACATCTCACAAGGGGAAGCTTTATTGATGTTTTATGCAAATTATTCAAGCATCAGATAGAGCATAAGCCTCTGTCACAAATCAAGACAATAAAGGAATACACAGAGAAAACAGAGGAGTCCTTTGATAAGAGATTATACTTCATTTGATATGGAGTCCCCATCTCTCCCAGGCAAATAATGGATCTCTGTGGCATTGCCATAGCCAGCTGTAGGATTAAAATTACACATATTTTATTGTCACAGCATTCACTGAGGTACTACAACAGCACTAAGTACCACAGCTCCTATTTTGCTCAGTGGTAGGGAGCAATGAAGGTTCCAACTTCTCCCATGGTCTGGGGACTTGCAACTCAGGCATCCAACCTGCAAGTCTTGGTCTTGGCATTTCCCCACTGAATGCACTGTAGAAAGCTCTTGTCCCTTGTGGGACCACAGGATCAATGGAAACCTCCCTGGCTGCCAGAGAGAAAGTCAGGAGGTACCAACCTGGGGGCGCCATGGAAATAGAGGGGCTCTGTCCTCCCTGTTCTTCCTTCCTTTTCTCTGAAGCTCCCAGCAGCAGCAGCCACCTGTCTGTAGGTTCCTGGGAATCATGATACCCTTCTCTCTGTGCTCATTTTTATGCCAGGGCAAACCCCATTCTGTGCTGAAATTATTTAGGATCACAGAGGTCGAGGAATGAAGCACTTGTAAGCCAGAATGAGTCACTGCAAGTGAGTTGCCCTGAGCTGACCACATGTGTAAGTGTGTCACAGAAATGCAGGAGAGCCTCTCCCTGGGCAAGGGACAAAACCAACAAGAAAGTGGTTATTCAGATGAGTGCTTTGAGAAGTACCTGTCTAGTCCACAAGGCCTTAGAGAGGTGGGCCAAAATTGTTGAACAGTGAAAGCATCAGCCAGTATTCCAGCAAAAGGCCTCATTAAGGGAGAGTGAGTCAGTCTTTTCTTGTGGGCAACACCTGTGTGACTTTAGGGTAATGGGAAATCCCTCCATAGATTTTGATGCACCACCCCCCAAAATCCAGCTCTGAGGCTCCCTGTAATGAGCATGCAGGGTCCTACCAGGCCCTCAAATGCAGCATCAAAGCAATGCAGCTGGTTTTATTACAGCTGTTTATGAAAACTATCACAAAAGTGGCATGCCACTGCCAGCTGGGCTTTTACCAAAGGAAGCTCTTCTTAATTAGGTCAAGAATTACTTGGTTAGTGGCACAGACACATTTATATATAGTTTTCAGTGTCCACAGAGAAATTCCCATTAGCAGGACACAGGGAAAGGGGATGGAAGAGAATGAAAAAAGTCATCAAACTTTTGGAAGAGGCAACCAGGTTGATTCAGTTAGTATCTATCTGACATTTGGACCATTAAACATTGCATTGTTTAAGCTGGAGGAAAAGCCCTCAGAGTTCTTGCAAGAGGGTTTATTCTTGTCCAAATAAGCAAGGTCATACCTTCCATCACAGCATTACATTGGGAAGAAGAAAAGAGATCAGAGCAGACATTGCCTCAGGCTAACCTCACACTCCACACCTTAGGGTGGGCCACAGGGGAGCCTCCTTTGGTCTCTCACTTCCTGGGAGTGAAAGCCAGGAGGCGGATGGAGTTGCTCAGAGATGTCTGACTCACTGCAAAGGTGTCCAGACAGAACAAGCAAAATCAGATATCACTGTGCAAGCATGCTGAGTGGGTTCAGGTGATCCTGCTGTAAATCACAGTCGGCATTTGAAAGGGTCAGAATCAATTATTTCTACACCAGTGCAAAAGGACATCCAAACCAAACTCCACAGGATTTGCCATGACATGCAAGGAGTACAGAAGAGAGTTTAAGTATATTTGGTGCCACCATCCTGAACAAAGAGAGATGGTCTTAGGAACAGGGGACCCCTGTGTCTCTCAGAAGATGAGTAGCACAATGACTGGATGCCAGACCAGGCACTGCACACCAGCAAACAAGCTTTTAGTAACGCAGGGTTGAGAGTCCTGGCTGCTTCTTCTGCAGGCTTGTTCTTCACTCCCTACTGGTTTAATGACTGAGCAGATTGCCTTTTTGTTACTGTATGGAGTTAGAAAGAGGAGGATGTGGTGTGAGCCATGGGTAATAGAGGTACTGGCCAGAGGAACTTCAAAGGGGAAGAAGTAGAGAAGACCTGGGCTAGCAAGAAATGAAACTTTGCAAATCTTCCTGTTCTATGCAGTCTCCAAACAGACCACCAACCACACTGTTCTAACCTCCTTTTGTCAGGACAAACAATTCTTTCTCTTCCATCCCCAGGTTTTAGCCCACTGAACAAAGCTTCTTCTTGCCAGCTCATCATTCTGAGGTACCATCCATGAGAAAAACCCTGACATCTAAGGGAAATGACAGTGGCAGTATTGCAAGCTCTTCCCAGACACCATCACTTGTTTTGGGTGCATCTCTACCTCACTCCAAGAAGTTTCTGGGGCAGACTGAATCTGAATGCATTTAACTAAATGCATTTAACATGCTGCAACTGCCTCATCTGTCCAGAGGCACCCTCCTTCCTCTCTGTTCTTGTCAGCAATCACCACACAAATTCAGGCACTCACTCAAAGCCTTGCCTACACATATCTGAGAAGTGAAACACATGAGACCTGTGTGGTTTTCCTGTTCTTATAAGACCCCTTTAGTCAACTGAGATAAAGGATAGGGGGAAAAAAAGAGTTTTCTCCCTGTCACAAAAGCAACAATGGAGAAAATGGCAATCATCAGCAGGGAAGCCAACTACCTGAAGCCAAGTAGGGATAGCACCCAGTAGCAGTGAGCTGCCAACTCTACCACCCCAGGTGGCAGGCAGACCAGACACTTAAAGCAATCTCAGTATTTGCACATACTCTAACCTCACACATTGTGTCAAGGAATATACTGTTCTTCTTCATCCCAAGCCATCAGGCTGTAGCATCCTCAAACAAGTTTGTCAACAGATGAAGTCACCGAGATGTGATGTGTGAACCTGTCCTGCTTGATGCCACAGGTATGATCCAGCCCTTGTTAAGGAACTAGAAGCAGAATCAGCTTTTTCTAACCCTACTCACCTTTATCACAATCCATTAATAAACCATTTAAGGACAGATGGCTACAGAAGAGGCAGTCACCTGCTCTGCAAGCTGCAGCACTGCTGTGGGGTGAGGACACACGGTGACAGTGGCCACATCCTCACATACTACTGTGGGAAGGTCCAACACATGGAAAGCCAGGCAGGCATCTCCTGCTGCTGTGTGATGCTCACATTTACAGAGGGTTAAGGGATGATGGTTTCTGCTGCAGTATGTAGTGAAGAATGATGGTGATTGCCCAAAAGCAACAGTTGCCATCCCTGCTCCCCCCTTGCCTATGATGGTCATGGAAGCAGGGGGCTGGTTTCCCCCTGCAGCTGTGTTTCCCCTCTTCCCATGGCAGGACACAACTCAAACCAGCCCCTCTTCCCCAGGAAGGCTGAGTTCAATTGGGCTACACTGCTGGAAGCCCTTGATCCAGTTCTGGGAAATCCCCACAGCTCCACTGTACTGGGCAGAGGCAACCAACTCCTATGATCCCCTGAGCTCCAGGCTGCCAAGAAACTCCTCTCCATACAAGTCTCATCTGGCTTTTCAGCATGGAGCTCTTTTGACTGAAACCACAATACTTAACATGCTTCAATGATCAAGCGGAGGGCACGGGAATGTCACTGAAAACACTTGGCTTCCAAACACAGCATTGTTCTTCCCTTGCCCCATTCACAGATCCCAACCAGAACATCCCAATCAAGCTCTAAATGTTTTCTAGCAAACCCAACAAGGAGCACCAAGCGCTGTTTGATCTACTGAACACACACACACGTGTGCCCACTCTGGCATGAAATGAATATGCCACACAACCCCACCACTGCCTCGCCTCTACCCCCTCCAGGAGCAGCCTTGTGGAAGTGTTTCCTCCCTCTAGCTGCCAGGGTCCACCAGACATAGCCCCGGCCAAACTGGCCCCTGCTCCACTGAAATATGCCCAAAAGACTGACCGTGCCCAGCACACACTTCCCAATTTCCAGTGACAACAATGTAGCTGGATGTCACCACCTTCTCACCAAGCCTGGGTGATGTTTTCAGTCTCGTGCTCTGCTGGCCCCAACACTGAGCACCTCTGCCCCAAAACACATCCCAAAAGTCTCATCTCCAATGTTCTGGTTGCATCAGGTTCAAGACATGACAGGGAGAAGAACATGGTGGCCATGGCTCATCTGAGGATAAGGCAGTGTGGTAGGAGTCATTCCTAGGAAGGCTGCATGAGTAATTTAAGAGAGAGGGAAAGAAAGCTAGCTAATGAAAGACGTGATAAAATCTCAACAGTTTTAGCCACATTGAATATCCAATTAGGTCTATGAAGCCTTTGGGCCACAGCTGTGGGAAGGGATTGTAGGTCTGGCAGAGATGGACCAACACCCACTGAGAGCCTCCGGAGCAGCCAAGAAACACCAGTTATGGCTTTTTGGGTACCCCTCCCCCATGCAGCCCCGGGGCAGCAGGGCCCCGATGCCTGCAGCCTTGGCCACATCCCTCATCTATCCAGCTGCTCGCGGGCATGCAATGCCCATGGGCCGTGTGGCCAGTGTGTGCTCCTACAGCTCCCAAGCAGCTGTAAAAAATTCCTAAAAACTGCCTTTTTTTTTTTTTCTTAAATAATATTTGCACACACATTGGGTTGTATTGTTTATAGCAAACACTTCAACATGCGCTGGCACACATAGAGAAGGAAAAACAAGACAACTGAGTGGACTGAAAAGGAACAGGAACTCCAGCCCTGACCCTTTGCCGGGGTGATACAATCCATCCCGCGGTGTGTTTTTGCGAGATGGTTCACGCCGGCCTCATTTTTGCCATCCTCGGTAGGATGTGCGAAGCCCAACCCGCAAAACTAAAATCGCTTTTAACTCAAGGAAAAAAAAAAAAAAAAAAAAGGGTGACTTGCAGGAGGGCGCTTCTTTCAAAGCAACATTTCTTGCCGCAAACTTCTAGCAGCATTTTACACCGCCAGAAACCCTGTTGCGAGCGGCAGAAAAACGTGCGTACGAAGGCACGGGCAGAGGCTGCGGGGCCGATCCCGGGGACTCGGGTGCAAGAAGGAGGGCATCCTCACCCTCCAAACACGTGTTCGTAGGGGGAGAAGCCCCCGCTGGAGGTGACCTGGAGCCCCGGGGGGCTGTCCCGGGTGCGGGGCCACCGGGGAGCGCTCCCGCCCCTCTCCCCGGAGCGGCGCCGGGGGGAGCCGGCCGTGCGCCCCCGCGATTTTCCCACAGTGGAACGGGAAGGGAAGGCTTTTAGCAGTATCGTTGTTATTATTATTAATTATTATTTTTAGCGAGAAGGAAGGAAGCTCGGCAGGAGAAACGCCGCTGCCAGAGAGGAAATCTGGGAATGCAATGCGAGGGAAGCGGCGGCTGCCGGAGGTGCGGCCGAGCAGCGGGGAGACCGGGCGCGGAGAGGGGCACCGGCGCAGGTATCGGGGCGGCAGGAAGCGGGGGCGGGCAGCAGGGCAGGGCGTGCCGGCCGGGCCGGGCTGGGGCCGGGGAGCCGGGCTGAGCCGAGGGGAGGGGAGTGGAGGCGGGGCCGGCCGGGGGGTGGCCGTAAGGTGAAGGTTGTTGCAGTGGGTTCATTAAAAGACAGAGTTCAACTCCTCGCCGCCACAGAACGCTGCTGGGAGGCTGGTTCGGCGGCGTGCGAAGGGGGAAAAGGAAAAAAAAAAAAAGGGTAAAACCCTCCCAAAACCAAATCAGGAAAGCGGCAAACCCGCAGCTACTTAAAACAATCCTAAGGGGAGCGGGGCAAGAGCGGCGGCGGAGACGGCGGGAAGTAGGGGCAAGCTGCGCGCTCCCGAGGCCCGGCGANGGCCGGGGCGCGCTGGGGGAGGCCCGCCCGGTTTCCCCCCTTCCCGCGGGTTCCCGCAGGGGAGCGGAGCGGCGCCCAGCCCATCGCAGCATGGAGGGCTGCGGTGGCCTTTGTGCTGGCGGCGGGCTCCAGCCCGGCTGCCCCGGCAGCTCTAATTCAAACCAGACCCGCCGCGGCGGCTCCCGACCTGCCGGCGGCTCCGCCCCGGGGTGCCGTGGGGAGGGCGGGCGGCTCTGCCCGGTTCGTCCCGCCGGGGACTGGGACCCCTCGGGGCACCCTCGGGGGCTGGCGGTGGGTGGGATGCTCCCGCCGTCCCTCCGGCGTGGTGCGCCCCGGGGGCGGTGAGGGGCGCGTCCCGGTGAGCGCTGGCATGTGGCCCTTTGTGGTTCGGCTGTGGCCGAAGTCGCGGGAGGATCTTGGAGCGACGGCGCTCCTGCTGTGTCCTGGCACAGCCCCGGGGAGCTCGGGCTCCGCGGCTCCCCACCGCCTTTGTGCCCGGGAGCCCCAGCCCAGCGGAGGGTGCACCCGGACTCTTTCTGCCCGCTGAAACAAAGGTCCCGGTGCCCGGCTTGGCTCACGGCTGCCCCGCTACCGGGCTCGGAGCCAGCCCCGCTCCCCGGAGCGCCGTATTCCCGCAGCAGCGAAGCCTGGGCTGTGCCAGCCCCGGTGTCCCGGGAGCAGGTCTCGGGGCCGGGCAAGCCTGAAGCCCTGGGGAGCGCTGGTCCCGCAGCAGCAGCCGCCAGGTGTCATCCACGGACAGGGGATGGCTCTGCTCCTGCTCCCGCCTCGCTTGCCAGCGGCTTTCCGCGGAAACCCGGCACCGCAGCCATGTGAAGTGCTGGGCTCGGTGCTCCAGGTCTGTGCTGGGGACCTGGGCACCACCGACCCCCGTATGGCGTCAGCGGGTGCGGGGTAGGAGGTCTTGTGTCCGCCTCTTGAGGGCACCAAGCCCGAATCCCATCCATTTGTCCTGTGATAGCTCCCTGCCATGTATGCCCCGCCAGACCTGAGTGTGCATCGGTTGTGGTCTTCTCCTTTGGACGGGATAGGAGGAGAAAGTGGAGCATGAGGCAGTGTGTGAGCAGACAGGGACATCAGAGTCAAAACTGGCGGTTTTGGGTTTTTTTTTGTTTGGTTTTTTTTTTTTTTTCTTTCTCAGATGGAGCAATTGATTTGAAACTTGTCTAGGGATGAACTGCAGTAGGAGTCAGGAAGAGTGGGAGAACAAAATACACTGTGGTATCTGAGCTGCTCAAAATATCTCCAATTTCACTGTATGGTTTTGTCTGCGAACCCTCTGTGTCGCTGTGGACACGTCCCCTGTGTCCCACATGTCAATGAGTCGTTATGACATGGCTAAAAATGACAAACATGTGAGCATGGTCAGCACTGTTCCATGTCTCTGCTCACAGCTTCTGAATAAAGTGGAAAAACTGCAGTTAAATTACAGTCTGTGTAATGCATTTGAATAAAATCCTCCTGTTATAAATATTCCTTACTAGGAAAGATAAGGACGTGAAGTAAATGCTTGTTTGGAGTTTTCCTGTGTGTAAGAGACGCTCGGGCCTGGGTGACCCTTCGGATCAAAGGGCTTCCAGGGTGAGCACAGGGAGGAGCTGAAGACCTTGGGGCTCTCTGGTGACTGTACACTGAGATTTTTTTCCCTTCTGGTGATCACATGGGTTTTTTTTCCCCATGTCAAAATGTCAGTGACAGGGACTAAACTGCCTTTCCCACCCATCTGGAATAATTATGCTTTTGTATCAAGTGGCTGAAAACCTCTTGTGTTGGGTACAGAAGCAGAGTAACCTTACACAGTCCTTTGAATCTACCACATCACAGTGCTATGGGCGCTGCCATGGTTGTGTTGGGTTCTTGGTGGTCTAATCAGTGGGAAGGATGCCAGTGCTGCTGATACATCTCTTGGCCCTTGGCTCTTGCTGCATTACTTGACTCATTCTTGCATCTTGTCATAGAAATAATAAACAGGAACAAGAAAGTGGCCAACCAATAGTTGTTTTCTTCATGAATGCTCTTACCTGCAGGAATGATTGGAGAGGTTCCTGGTCTTTCTCACGGTGACACTTTCTTGCTTAAAACACGGTTTAGGAGAGTAATTACCCTCAGTTATGATGGGGATGTGGATTTCCCTGAAATAAGAAGGCTGATACATTATAACAGATTAACCTAGTTGTTCTCTCAAATGGAAATTTTTACAAGCCCTGCCACAAAGCCAAGATACTCATCCTGCTGCAGGAGGGCAGTGGACAATCCAGCCTGTATCACGAGAGGAAATGGGATTTTGTCTAGTATAGGTGTATGCTGGTGGTTGACACAAGCTTAGCCAAACCTTTTTCCAAGGGTGATGTCATTGCTATCTGAATATAAACTAATTAGATGAAGTAGTCCAGCTTGCTTATTAAACATGTAGGCAGTGGATAAGGAGGAAACACTTTCTTCTATAGTACATACAGAGCAGTGTCACAATATTTATCAAGCACTATAAACAGAACTTCTTCATCTGAACACTCATTTGTTGGTGGCCACCTCAGTGAAATGGTGGCTCTACCTGATCGGCTCTGATTGGAGCAGCAACAAATAAGCTGGGGTTTGTGTTGTGTAAGGGGACGCTGGCGCAAGTTTGTAGTCTTTGTTCTGGGTTTTTCTCAGTTTCAAGTGGTGAGAAGAGCTAACATTTTTAATGCCAGCACTCTGAAACTTCTGGAAACCAAACAATCCTCTCTTAACAACCTGAGACAAGTCACAGCAAGTGCAAGAAACCTGTAAGCCTTCTAAAATTAATTTAGTGCACGAACCTGAAATGTAGGCTGCTGTTTTAGCAGCAAAATTGGTCCATTTTAAGTATGTGTTTTGCATTGCTAGTGCTTAGATGTCTCCAGGTGGCCTGTATACTAGCACTTTGTCCTAGCCTTGTTTGAAGTGATTCTTATGTCCAAGAATCATACTGATGCCTCTGAGAGGGTCATTCCACACTTGTTTCTGGCATCTGGGGAGCTGGGCTTTTAGTAGGGCCTTTCACAAGGAGGAGAGAATTTTGGGAGAAGGAAGATCCCTTTCCTGAGGAGGTGCTGTCAGTTATAAAATTGCAGTGCTTCAGGATTGCAGCATTAGTGTTTTTGTCTCAACAGCTCTGAGATAATAAAAAGTAGGAGATGTCTAATCTCCAGGACAGCTGGAGAGTGATGCACTTGCTGGTGAAAATAGCCCTAGTCCGTCGGGACAGTGTTCATTTGATGTTAAGGCACTTAAATGTAAGTGTCTGTGTGTGCTGGGTGTTTGAGCCCTCATTAGAGTCAAGGCGATGTAATCAGTGAATCCAAAGAGAGCGATTATCTGACCAGGCCCTGCATGTCAATTCCAAGGTGAGTTGCTTTGTCAGGGTTTTATTGACTAGATGTAGTGTTGCCTATAAAGGTAGCATAGGCACATTTACTTTAGTACCTTTATCCAAGGGATGTTTAGCTCCAAGTGACAGACTTCTTATTTGTGAAAGTTTTATTGTAACTCTCTATAAGCAAGCAGACTGGACAGGTGCTGTTTGTGCCAAGAGAACTAGCAAAGCAGTGGGAAACATCAGCTTGCAGCTAGAACAGCAGCTCTTTCCTGTTCTAGTGCGGCTGGATCAGTGCCTTCAAACAGTACTGTAGTCTTGCACTGCTAAAGGTTGTGAAAGAAATCAGGAAGTATAGTTGGGTCTTGTCTCAGCATTCTGAAGTGAGGGGAATATATGCAAGCAGAAACATAAGTATTTTGGGGGGATGCTTGTGAGCTGTTGAGGCATCAGTATTTAAGGACACTGTTTATTTGTGGATTAGAAGTGAGGAGCCTTTGTTGCTCCCTAGGCTTTGATGCAGGCAGTGAACCTACATTGTGGAAGCTATTTTGACCAACAGTGCAAGTACTTCTGGTGTTTCTTACAGCTTTACTGCTGAGCTGAGGAGATTAGGCTTAAATGCAGAAAGCATGTGGTGTATTCTTCGGAGTGCTGAGTGTCAGTTTTGTTAACAGGTCTCTAAGTTAGAGCTGACGAGTGTACTTCATTTGAACTGCTGCTCTGCTGGCTACTGGTGTGCCGCAGAAATGAGCCTTATCTGGCCCGGCTAGAAACCCAGGATAGTGCACTTTCTACTGAGGAGATGCTAGTGGAAAAGTTACGGCACTGTGAAGCCTCACCTCAAGGTGAGATAACATTTGGACCTCCTACAAGCAACTCTTGTGGGGCAACATCTGCTAATGTGGTGGTTTCCCAACCTCTCCGTTTCTCAAGCAGTGCTTGGCTGCAGTCGATGTTCTGGGTCTTGTGGAACCGGCATGGATCCAACGGAGTCTGTTAGCTTGGGCTCCTTGCCACACCTGACTGTAATGTTTGCATCTCGCTGCTGAGACCAGTCTCACCAGTGAGGCTTGCTTTGCTGGATGGGAACTAGTGTGTTAGTGGGATTTGGATGGAGCTGGCTATAGAACTTCCCGTTGAGTCACTGGAGTTGCAGTTATAACTGAGTCATGGAGGTGGTATAAAGTCATGGCTTTCCCTGCTGGGCTTCTAGTTTGAAACCCCTTTGGGGTGTCTTGATCAGTTAAAGAACTCTTGCTGCTTCACTTCTGTGTCTTGCTGCTGTGATCTCTGGCAGAACTATCTTCTTCATAGCACTTCTTTTTGCTACATGGTTTTCTTTTATGTCCACTTGTTTTGCCTCTTAGTGTTCAGACTGTTCTAATAACTGAAAGGCCTTTAGGATTGCTATTGCAGAATGACTCCTGACTAAATCAAAGATAATAATATAACAGGTAAGGGATTGCCTGCCAAACAGTTTAAAATACTCATTGGTATCCTGCCTTGCATGGAGGCTCTGTGCTCTTGTCATGCTCTAGTGTGTAACTTTTCTGCACTGTCTGTGCAGTAATGTCAATGTCTTGATTGCCAGTCATGGAAACAAAGACTGACAGTCTTAATTTTTGGCAGTAGGCAGTCCCAGGCACACAGTCCTGTCAGCCAGCCTTCTGTAAAGTACAGCCAGTTCATGCAACAACTTCTCAGAGTGCTCTGGCTCCATCACCTGAGTGCACACAAGCCATAGCTGGAGAATGGGGGTTTCTCTTTGTTTGCCTCTGCCACGTGATGAGGAGCTTATTGCCTCTTAAATGTAAGGAAACTTGAACTCCATTCCAGTTGGAAGGGGAGCATGCTGAATGCTTTCTGGGCAGCACTGCAGACCATGACTGTCCTGTGCTGTACACAGGAAAGCTCTTTCTAATTAGTTTCTAATGCTGGTGGCTATACACATTCTGGTTGGAGCCCGTCAGCAGCTCCGGTCCACCCCCTTGCATCTAGGGATTACTGGAGAAGCAGACTGTAGATTGAAGCCAGAGGTGGGCAGGGGTGAGTGGAGCCAGTCTGCTTTCTGGAGAGCAAGCGGTGATTAATGTAACAAGTTCCAGATGAGAGCTCTTGTGAAGCTCCATGTCATAGCAGCAGTGCTCCTATGTCTGTGCTGGTATGGAGCCTTTGTGTGTTCCCTGGGGATCAGGGCTGGCAGCTGCAGCGCTGCAGGAAGAGCCTACCTGGCTCTTTTCTGTCTCAAAACTGGATCCTATGCTGCCTTATTGTATGCTTTGAGACCTGTAGAGTGGAAAATACAAATACAGTTATGTATATATTTATATAGAGAGGTATCTATACCTGTCTTGTGCTGTTTGTTATCCTGCTCAGAGCAGAATTTGGAGGGTATTGCCCTGACCCCAGGATGGTGATGAGGGAGATTTGGTGCCTGTGCTCTGCACAGCCACAGAAGCTTAGAGCAGCCTGTCAATCTGCCAAAACATGAGCCTCTGGTAAAAGCATGTCTGCAGAAGAGCAACTAGTAGGGACCTTTAGGGATAGAATCCAGGCTTTCTTCAGTCAAGATGTTGAGGGATGAGAGGAGCAAAAGTCCAAATGAAAGGAACCAGAAAGCTTGCTTGAATTCATATCTAACACAAATGCTAGTATATGTGATACTTTTCACTCTCCTGCTGCAGTCTGTGCTTATGAAACTGTAATAGAGACTATCACACTGGCAGATTTGATGGACAAATGAGATTTGTCCACCTTGCTGACTCTAACAGCATGTAAGGAGCACCTACATGCAGTGGAAAAGTGGCAGCGAGGCTTGCATCGAGACTTGCCTACAGCCTGCAGCTAGACAGCTTTGACTTCTGAATCTCTTTCTGCCCTAATGGAGGAACCATCTAGATCATGACTACTTTCCCATCGGTGAACAAAGCACCTAGCAGAAGAGGCTGACTCTGGCATGTCTGGGCAGTGGTGAAGGAGTGCTCTGCTATCATGTGCTCACATCGACTGACTCATGGCCTTGCAGAGGAAAGCTGCTGGCTTAATCCTCCAGCAGCATCGGCTCTGCTCTGAAGCGTGTTCAACCTGCAAAAAGTTCCTCAGTCTGTATCTGTCGTTGCACTGAGCTGTGAAACACCAGTGAGCTCCTTTGTTTGGAAGCTAGAAGATGGAATTATGAATAATTAGAAGTTATCACTTTAGTAGCTGAAAAGTGCTAAATGCTCAATATGCCCTCCCCCCACCTAGCATGCAGCCAAAAGGGGTTAAAAGGATTCACCAAGCCTTCTCACACTGATACTAGTAAGTAGATGTGGTGGGTTGACCCTGGCTGGATGTCAGGTGCCCATCAAAGCTGCTCTGTCAATGCCCTTCTCAGGTGGGCATGAGAAAATATAACAAAAGGATCATGAATTGAGATAAGAACAGGGAGAGATCATTCACCAGTGACTGTCATGGGTAAAACAGACTCACCTTAGGAAAATTAATTGGTAATAAATTCAATCAAATCAGAGTAGGGAAAAGAGAAGTAAACCCAAATGTTAAAAAACTTTCCCCCCAACTCCTTCTTGGTCTTAACTTTATTCCTAGTTCTTTAGCTTTTCTCCCCCAGTGGCACAAGGCAACGGGGAACGTGGGTTGCTCTCAGTTCATCACATGTTGTCTCAGCTCCTCCTTCCTCTTCAGGGGCAGGCTTCCCACACTTCTTCCTCTGTTTCCTCTGGGGGGGATACCACACTGGAGCAGTCTTCTACAAATTTGTCCAGCACAAGTCTTTCCCATAGGTTGCAATTCTTCATTAACTGCTCCAGCGTGGGTCCCTCCCATGGAGTGCTGTCCGTCAGGAACAGGCTGCTCCATTGTGGGTCCCCCCCTGGGTCATCAGTCCTGCCATCAAACCTGTTCAGTGTGGGTTCCTCCAACAGGTCCCAGGATCCTGCTCCAGTGGGGGCTTTCCACAAGTTCGCATTCTCCTTCAGGCATCCACCTGCTCCAGCATGGGCTGCTCTGCAGGCTGCAGGTGGATCTCTACACCCCTATTAACCTCCATGGGCTGCAGGGGCACTACTGCATCACCGTGGGCTGCAGGGGAATCTCAGCTCCAGCACCTGGAGCACCTCCTGCCCCTCCTTCTGCACTGTCTTTGGTGTCTACACAGTTGTTGCTGTCATGTATTCTCATTCTTCTCTTCTCTGGCTGCAATTGCTCCTGTGCAATAACTTTTTTTCCCATTCTTAACTCTGTTATCCCAGAGGCACTTGCCACCATCACTGATGGACTCAGCCTTGGTCAGCAGTGGGTCTATCCTGGAGGTGACTGGGATTGGCTCCGTAGGACATGGGGGAAGTTCTAGCAGTTCTTAGAAAGGCCACTTCTGTAGTCCCTCTGCTACCAAAATCTTGCCATGTAAACCCAGTACAGTAAAACACATTGGACACAAGGGGTCCTGTGACCAGCTGAAGTGCTGGAGTCCCAGTTGTGTAGGAAATCTAATTTTCTGGACTATTATGTAACACTCCTCCCCCTGACATCACACTGCCTGCTGGGAACCTTCTTGTGCATTATTTGGGGGCATACCAGTTGGGAAGGATCAAAATTGTGCCAGAAATCATTCTCATAATTTGATGGTATAGATTGTGTTCCAGTGCCTGGGGATGTTCTCTGAAGTTATTTAATTTACTAGTATGGATGTAGCCAGTGGGTCTCTGGCAGCAGGCCCAGAATGCGATGAAGTTGTGAAAACTGCAGTATCCAGTAAAAGAAAGTGAAAGTTCGTAATAGGAGATCACAACTCTCTTGTTGAAAACTGAATCTGTTTTGGATGCTTCAGAGAGATGAGCAACTAGAGTTTTATGAGAAATCCTATGTAATCCATCAGCTGAGGATTGTGAGGTGAATACTGCACACCTGGGACAGTGAGGCATTCCGTGAGATGGTGCTGGTACATGCCAGTGATTCAGCCTGTGCTCTTAGACTTGGTCCGTGAGGTGGTCCTTCAGATTTTTATGCTTTTCTTTGTTTAGGGGATTATTGTTCTGGCTAGAATTGGTAGTCAGTAAGTAAACTCAGAATTTTATTCATATATGAAATATCTTCAACTCAGTAATGTTTGAACAATATCTCAGAAGTTTGATCTGTTGTTACATAGCATGTAGCTATCATGAAGATATTCCTTGATAGAGACTGATCAGAGCTAAGGGACGTACTGTGCTAGGTAGGAATAACTTGGTAGTAATGCACTTCACATTGCCCTGCCATTTTAGTACTGTTTTAATGCCCAACAGTCTGTCAGAGGTGGCATTATTGATGTTTCTTGTCTCTTCACAGTATAGATGTGTAAAACACAGGGATGTCCAAATCAAAACTGAAGTCTGAACAGTTGCCTTTATGAGGCATGAGAGCACTTAGGCTGCACAAGTATGGTAGCATCTCTCACTAAACTCAAACCTACCCAACTGATTTGGTGACTGCTCTGAAACAATGCCATAGGGAAGATGGGTCAACAAGCTGTATACCCAAAAATGAAGGCATGAAGTAGCCAAGGCTCATATCTGTGACACTGAGACTTGGATAACAGCTGAGATCAAAGGGAAGATCTGATTTATCTTGCCTTTGTAGCAGCCCCTTATTGAGTGCTCTGCTGTACAGACGTGGTATAAAACAGCGTATCTCGGTGACTAGGTCAGAGTTGGTTTAATTCAGTAGGTATTTGGTCAAGAAATGTCTAATATTCATAAATTAAATGAGTGGAACAATACGTGACTGGAGCACAATTGCAGCAGCAGGTTTTTTAAGACTCTCAGGTGGGAGGATTTCATTTGATGCTTCAGTGTTGAAACGATACTCCCAACTCCCTCATGACTCAGCATGGAAGTGCACCAGTCAGCTTCCATAATCTCACTGATGGGTTGCATAATTTAACTGTAAATGGGGCAACTGCTGTCAGAACTTTGTAGTATGTTCAGGATTACCAATGCTTTTGTAAACCTGAGCACAGAGTCCATTAGTGTCTCTAGGAGGACACACTGCAGGCTTGCTTTTCACCATTTTATGTGGGTAGATCTCTTGCTGTGTGCTCCAGTGGTTGTGGGCAGGTGTGTTTCTCAGACGGAGTTTGTGCAGTCTGAACTGTGTTCTACCTTAGAGTAACTCAGTGAAATGTGTTCCAGCCTGTGCCCAGGGACCATCTGAGCTACTGCTGCTTATTCCAAGGAGACTGCTAGCACACAAAACATTTGCATGCAGCTTTTATTTAGGAGCTGCTCGGACTATGTAGAAGGAGGGATCTTGAAAGTGCCTCTTTGAGAAGACACTTGGGATAGGGGAACAGGGCATTCCTGAGCTCAGATGTGGCTCCTGCATATGGTGGAGATATTTCAGCCCTTTTGTGAATACCTTAGTCATGCTGGCATAACTGCATCTGTTAGCAGGGATGGCTTCTGCAATACAAACAATCTAGCCTTAGTCAACACTGTAAGATCCTGTGGATAAACCAGATGTGACAGCATGCCTCATAATGCCGGGAGAGACTTGATTTCATCACATCCACGCTGGTTTCCTTGAAACGGGAAATGGTGAGCCATAGAAGCAAATACAAAAGTACACCTGGCATCATAAAAGATGCTGAGTTGAAGGCGACCCACAAGGATCACCAAGTCCAATGTGTAATAGTGTAAGACCTACCAAAGCATGGGAACTGCCTTGCATTGGATGAAAACCAAAGTTTAAAGGTTCTTGCATGGTCTTTGTGAGTCCAGCCACTGGCTGTTGATTGAGACTCTCGAGTTCTTTCTTGACAGACTGGTGGCTGACTGGTGTGAATCCTGCTGTCCAAGAACAGAGGTCCCTAGAACTATTCAGAGCTTAGCTGCAGAGAGCATTACCAAATCAGAAGGGAGCTGCTGAGTGCTGGTTCTTGGCTCCTTGCACTGCCCAGGTCTCACTTGCTTCTGCAGCTCCCTTGCAAATAGTCCAGGTCTTCTGTAGCAGGCTGGCAAGTCACAGCACCCCAAGGGGTCAGGCTGTGAGATGTCACTGGTCCTGCCATCTGGTGTGCATACCTAAGATGGAGACTAACATGGTATCTGTTCAAGCCAGGCAGCAGTTTCTGGGTGCTCCCAGTTCCCTGGTCCATCAGCCCTTCAGTGGGTGGTGTGCTTGGAAGGGCTGGTGGTGATGCTGTAACTGAGAAGTTTGAATGTGTGATTTATATTACAGCATTTCAAGGGAACACGTTTGGTATGTATGCATGGAAAGATTCTTGGCAAAATCAATTTCACAAGCATTGGAGACTTCACTGTGCATTCCTCTGAAGAAAATGTGGAATTTACAAAAGCAATCAAGAAGGCCTAGTCCTAGATTGTTGAGTCTCAGACTGTTGTCCTGATATGAAGGACTTGATGTATGTTTTGTAAAGTAAACTGAGCAGATGAGCTGGGAAGTTAAAGCAGAGTTTGATAACAGCAGGCCTTGCAGGTGAAAAGTGTTTCTGTCATGGAAGTGTCAGCAAATAGAAAGTAATTTTTAACATCTTGTGCATATCCAGTTGCTATAGGATATATCCAGTTGCTATAGGATATATCCTCTTGTAAAACATTGTCTGGGCAGTTCCACTGTAACTCTATGTAAATAATGATAACACCTTGTCAGCTCTTTTGTTGTAGTAAGGCTAAATGTTTGTAGATTTAAGTAGTCTCATTTTAGTTTACCAATGGCTTTAGCTGAGACCTTTAGTACTCCAGGGTTGCAAGTTCATCTTTCTGCTATGATTTATACAACATCCTAGCTTCTGGGAACCAGAAGTACTACCCTAAGTACAACCTCTTAGTTTGATACACTAGGGATTTTTATCTGAAACTCAGATTTCATTAAGTTAGTGTAGCGCTGCAAGCGATTTGCTTAAATTAGAAACCTGTATGTATCATTAAAAGAGTGAAAATGTTTGTGATCCTTCAAGAAGATCTCAGAGCTTTGTCTCCTGGCTCCCTGGCACATTCTGTGTTGCTGGAGTTCAAGGAAGAAAAGAGGGAAACTCCTAGGATTGAGATAAGAACCTGGGTCTTCTCCTAGCCACATGTTTGGATACTGAAGGTTGTTGCATTTACTCATCTGATAATTATTCCTGGATGCGTGTTGGCTTTTCTTCCTTAGCTGAGGCAGAAGAGCTTCTTTGCCCCCAGAATATTGTGTAGCATAGTGATGAGGTGTTTTTTGACTTCTGGAACCACGTCTGCTCAGGTCAGGGCACTCGTGCAGCTTGTGGTAGTGGTATGAATCTCATTTGAAATGATTATTAGTTCCACCATCCAAGTTGTCTGACATTTGTCTCCAGGAAAGGCAAACGTGTCTTTCTGGTGCTTCTGAGAGACATCAGAGATGCAGTGTGCCACCAGCCTAATTTGAAGAGTTGAGATGCCATAGAGCATGTCCTCTAGAAAGCTTTCCTATAGACACATCTGATTTCTGAGCTGGAACTTCCTGAGCTGAATGGCTGGTGATGACAAGAGCAAGTTGTGCTCCTGTGGGACCAAGGTCCCTGAGCTGCCTCTGTCATGTCCTGACATGGGTGTGCTGCAGGCTTTGGCAAAGGGAGCGTGCAGGGCTGAGCCTCTTGGCATCCTGGGACAAGGTCTTGCAGTCACATGCTGACCAGTTTGAGCCAACAGGTCTACTGGGAGAAGACAGTCTCAAATGAAACAGAGACACTCTCCACTTGCAGCTCTTCCCTCAAACCCAGTCTTGGACTACATTGAACAGTCTTAGGGATGTAATGGGTTTGCTTCCCTGGAAGCTGGGTGATTTACTGGGTATATGGGAAGAGCACACTGGCTTCTGCAGACCAGTTGTGCTGTCCAGGAGCACTCAGGCAGTCTGAAGCCCACTGTTGCACTTGCAAGGAGCTCTTGGTGGTTCTGTAGCAAATTTAACTCCAATGACAGTCCTCAGTGCTGATCCCGTAAGACAAGGTGAGTGGGTGTCAAGGGATGGGGCAAAGAAAGGCATTTGCATCCAACAGAGGTCAGCTATTTGGGACTAATTGTCTAAGGATGTTGAAGACATAAGGTCAGTATGTTTATATGTGGCAATACTACCAAGTCCAATCTCTAATTTAAAGCAGCTATAGCTGCTGGTCTTTTGTGTGAGGTGAGTTGCTGATTCTCACCTGCCTGAACTCTCTACAGCAGGGACTGCGTGGATGTGGGAGGAAGAGACAGCAGGGACCTTAGATTATGTCCCTTTCAATTTCTTCTGCTGTCAAGAGGTCATGGTTATCTGTTATATTTACCAGTATCAATGGGTGGTGAGTTTTGGGCTGTTGGAGTTCTTTACTGGATAGGTTTCCATTTAATAAAGACTTTCTCATCTCCAGCATACTCTGTTACCCTTACTTTGTCAGAGTGTCAGGGATGAGTGGCCCACCTCTAACTGTAGCTGAAACCAAGCAATTCTTGGCTTGTTCTTTTCTAAACAAGCAGATGAAGTAGCTGTTGCTGTAAGAATGAATTTTCTCTTCTGATTTTGCTGTACTAGGAACTAAAAAGTGCTGGTAACTTTAAGTCAGAAGGTTTTGAGAAAAGCTGGGTTTGTCTGGTCTTGACTGAGGCTCACTGCTCATCTCTCAAGCCAGCTGAAGTAGATTGAAATTAATTCCCCAGGATGAACCGGAGCTGTTAGCTGTGCAGTCTCACTGAACTGCACCTCCTTTGCACAACCCTTTGAGCTTATACACTGGCTGTGGCTTTCCTGTGCTAACTCAAGAAATGAATGCCTGAACTATCAAGTCTGCTAAAGAGCTGCAGGGAAGGATCTTTAAAGAAAAGTGGTTTATAACATAAAACTGACCTGGCTGCTTCTCATGAGATTAGCTGCAGGGAAATAAACTTTCTCATTAGACTGCATCTTCAAAGTGCAGACTGCCTTGAATGTGAGAGACAAAAGGGACCTCTCTTTTGTCCATATTGTGACAGCCTGCCACTGAGGGAGAATTAAGTTGTGTGCTTGATGTGTTGACCTGTGGATGAGATTCAGTCTTTGACCTGGGCTGCATTGCTTGGCTGCAAGGAGCAGGTTGGTGTGAGTGGCAGCAGTATATAGTAACTTACTTGTTTAATACATCATCCAGGTGAAAAACCGGGAGCACAGGCTGGAACTCAATTCTCTGTATTGCTGCAGGACTGACCAGGCTTCTAGTGGAGCTGGCTGAGAGGGAGTTGAGGCACCTCAGCTCTTCTGCATAAGAACTGATTTGGTGCTTTGTGCGCTCCCAGCAGTGCTGTCACTGCTGCTGTGTGTGTTACATGGCCATGAGCTCCCCTGACTAGGGAGTCCATAGCCCTCTTGGACTCCAGCTTTGCTCAGGCCTCTCTGCTGAAGGATGTGCAATGTACTCTGTCCAGAGCTAAACAGCAATTGCACTGTGCAGTTCAGGTGGCCCAGGACAAAAGCGGAACTGCTCCCGTTCTGAACAAGACATCTGTCTGGCCTTTGCTACTGTGTACAGGAGGTCAGGGAGGACTTAAAAACACAGTTGTCAGACGTGGGCATGAGCATTATCCCTTGAGAGCAAACACTGCCTAAGAGAGCTCTCCCCACAGTCTCTCTCATTGCTCATTTTTGTATGAACCTGTGTGGCCCTTTGAGTCAGCCGCTGATTTGCGTGTTGCCTGCAGCCTGGTGATGTGCATTTTCATAATGCATGGCGGGTAGGGGAATGTGTGTCAGCATCCCAGAACCCAGGCTGTGAGTCTCTATGAATGCTTGAGCAGCCCTGGCTGCCATGCTCTGCCCTGTGCCAAAACAAACACTAGTGTATGAATGCATTGAGTAGGATTATGAAACTGGTCCTGCTGGAAAACTCTTTGCATGATCTTTTATACTTTTTTTTTTTTTTNGGTGGTGGTTTCTTTTTCTTCTTTTTATTGTTGTTTGTTTGTTTAGCCAGACCAGTTTTCTGATCTGGCTCACCATGAGAGTGCACAAACACACACGCAGGGGATGGTCCAGGAAGCATGAAGTGATGTGCTCTCATGGGAGGTGGGAGTTTAAAGGGTCCTGCTGCAGAATATGAAACACAACCTGGTGGTGACAGGCTGGTTCATTTTCCTCTTGGCATGTTGATGGCTGTGTTTCAGCCCTACTTAATTAAAAAAGTTGCCCTGTCACAGCAAGTATAAAATGTCATTCTGATTGGGCAATAGTGTGGAGCCTCTGGAAACATTGGGACTGTGGTTGCTGTGGGTGTGGAGTGGCTGGGTGCTCTTCTTTGGCCACTGCATCTTGTGCAAAGGATCAGGGTATGCTCCTGCAGCTTGGCAGAAAGGGAGGATCAAAGTCTAGTGGGCAGTGGGCAGTCTGCAGTCCATTTTGGTCTGCCCATACTGGAATAGATCCTAAGAACTCTCTTTTTGAGTGGCTGTTGGAAGGTGTTTTGCTGCCTTGAGGACTGAGTGCCAAGAAGTGTGATGGTCAGGGAGTTCATGTTTCAAACCAAAGGAAGTGCTGTTGCAGCTAGGACCTCTCCCTCAAAGGTAGTTCCCTTCTCAAGTCACCAGCCAAAAATACAAGAGAAGCCCAATAAGAATTCAAGTAACCAAGGCTTTCCAGATTTCTTTATATTAATAATGATGTGAAAGACAAGCAACCAGATTAATTGGCTTACTTCTCATGCTGCTAAAATGGTGCTTGCCTTGCTGAACCAAAGAGCATCTTTTACTTTGCACTTCCTTCCCTTTGGAAGGGACCTTGTGAGTCACTAACCATCCTTACTGCAAGTGATGCAAACAGATGGAAGGGTGGGGGTGCTGAAGCTGGTTGATACTCATCAAAAGCTTAATGAGGGTATAGGGGAACAACAGTGAAACGGAGAGGGCATATAGTCCATAGAATCATAGCAGGGTTTAGCTTGGAAGGGACCATAAAGATCATCCAATTCTAATTCCATGGGCTGGGGGATTTGTAATGCTTTGAACAGCCTTGATTGGAATGCCAGCCAGGGATAAAAGTACTGCTTGAATCTAGGCTGTCCAGCCCCCACAGGATGTTCGTGGGTTGGTTTGTAGGTGTATTTCTGCTCTTTGGCCTATGCTATTAGTCTGCACCTTTGGCTCTTCTAGGAGGAGAACCACTTCATTAGCCTGCAGGGTCACCGAGCAGAGCTGGGGTTTATTTTGAGCAGCAGAGTAACGAATGGGACAGAATTTAGGTGAGATGGTGCCACACTGCTGGTGTCTTCTGATGAAGCAGACTTGCATGTAAGCTTCACTCCTAACTCACCATATATAATGATCAGTTGTGTTTCAGCTACTCCAGAATTTATGGCTGATTGTTAAAAGTGAAGATGTGCATGATCAGCTTAATGCTGGCAGTCTGTATGTCTGCAGAGAAGGGGAATAGGTGAGGGTGCTGGTAGTGGGTGGCTTGGTTTGGTTTTTTTTTTTGTTAGTGGTTTTGTTTGGTTGTTGTTTCTGTTGTTTTGTTTGGGTCCATCCGTCTGAGTCCCCTGCCCTTAACAATTTATCTGTCTCCAGACCACGGACATCTGGGATTGGAGTCAGTGTGTGTGCTATTAACTGCAGAATATCAAGGTATAACAAAGCTGAAGTTTCCTTAGGCAGGTGGTTTTATCTTCCCCATATGCACACTAATATCTATATTATTTTAAGGTTAGAAGCTCTTCAGGCTGCTCTGCCTCAGACAGCATTTCTGTTACTGGGACTAGCTCTGCTCTTCAATATAGAGGAAAGACAAACCTTTCTGTTTATTTTAGAGCTGTTCAAATCCTTAGGAAAGTTTTTTTCTAAGTGGTCCAATATCCTATTTGGTAGCAAAATTACAGAGCAAAAGCTTGTCTTGGTTTTCTATGTCTCTTAAACAAGACAAACCATTGGTTTTGTTTCTCATAAAGTTGGACCAATCTCACAGGATACATAAGGAGGTATTTGAGGTGGGAGAGCTCATTACAGCTCATTCCTTTTCAGCTCAGTGAGAAGGATTTACTAGAAGAAACAACTGTGCAAATTTAACAGCTTTATTGAGATAATGGAGGATTTCAAATGTTTTTTTACACTGCTGATCACTAACTGGGATTAATAAGAGTGGGATACAAATCATTCTTAATCTGGTTTAGGGCTTGTAGCAGCTTGTGGCAAAGTCAGTGTTTTTGCTTACCTCAAAGAGTAATTTGAGAAAAGCTGTTTCCTTTTGCATATATCAAATGAAATAAATGTGCTTCCGAGTTTGGGTGGGGTGACATCAACTAATAAACTGTAAATCTCCTCTCCCATTCATCATGAGAGAGTACTTCAGATCAGTGCTGTAGCAGGAGGGAGCTCTGTCAGCTGATGGAATAAGCACAGAGGGACTTTTTGTGTCGAGGCTGTGACCAAAATGAAGATTGAAGAATAGTTTAAAAATTATGCTTTTTAAAAAAAATCTGGAGTATGTCAGACTTCTGGAGCCAATGATATTGCTAATGAGTTGTGAAAGCCGGGCCCATTGTTGATTAAATTGAAGATGCCACTAAGCAGCTTTCTGGTTGTCCCAGAAGAACTGAATAACTATTGTTCTGCAACAATACAGTGCTCAGCAAGAGCAGAAGCTATAAGTCACCCCAGGGTTTCCCTTAACAGGCTGCTTTGATCCTTGGGGAATGGGGTCTTCCACTGGTTAGTGCGTATCAAAAATACTGTTAAAAATTTTACCCCTCGCATGCAACTGAACTCAGTGACAGCAAATGAGAAGGATTGGGCAAGTGTTTCTAACCAGTTGTCTCAACGTCTGAAAAAAAAAAAAAAGTTGTTAAATGGTAAAAAGCAACATGTATCAAGTGCATTGTAAGAATGTAAAGTTTTTTGACTAGACTACATGATACCACCACAGATCCTTCAAAGCTTCCACTGCCTTAACTTAGATGTGTTCGTCCAACCTCTCTGTCATCAGTTACTGTGTGAATGGTCCACAAATAGTCTTGGTGGACTGAAAAACAAACATGATGATGGAAGTAATTTCTAAAAGTACTTCCACAATTCTGGGTATATTGAACAATCTGATAATACAATTTTGAGCTAAAGTAATGCAGAGTTGTTGGTAGAGTAAGCTTGTTTTAAGCTGGAATTTATTTTCAGCTCTTTTGTATGATAGCACAACCTGATGATTCAACCTTTGTTCTGTCCCCCTAATCCTCTTGGCTAATCCAAACCTTTCCCATTGGTGTAACTCAGCTGCAGTAAAAGGTCATGGAAAAGCCTTGACCATGAGGTGTTTGTTGTTTGAACAGCACAGTCCGTTTTCCTGATGCAAACCCAAATTAGCTCAATTCCTTCTGATGCTGTCCTGAGACAGTGTTTTATGTTAACCTTGCTGTGTCTGAAATCCTTCAGCAGCAGATCATTATAGAAGCATGACCTTTCTGCAGTACTTGTGTTTTGTGGTGCCGTAAGGAGAGGTTACTGCCTTTCATGCCCATTGAATGTGTAATATATGGAGCAAAAAATATAGTCTTTATATAACCATACAGTTACATAAATTAGGAAATGTTCCTTAATGCTCTTATGTCATGAAATTAGATGATATCATGAAGTTACATCACTTTGTGGGTATTCTGACCACTTTCCACACGTGGATAATTCTGTTCTGTCCCTTGAGTATTTGGGACAAAGCAAGTCTCTCTCTGGTTCTAAGCCTCAGACTGCCTGCTTAGGGGGAGATGCTGCAATGCCAGAGGAACAGCTTGGGCCAAGAGCCTTTAGGACAACTAAGCAGAAGGATGCATGTAATAGAACTGCACTGAGTTCTCATATAAAACTGTGGAAAACAGACTTTATTAGTCCTGATTCATGTTTTCTGTTACTCTCTTAAGTGTAGCAGCCAACCTCAGGGGACAGGAACTGGTCCAAGTTTCCCTTGGGGTTTGCAGGTTGGGTGTTGAGCAGCACCTGGGCACCTCTACACTGGAACAGCATGGGTCTCCTTTGGTTTAACTGAGCTGCCAATGGACTTGGCTCTTCTAAGGAGCACCTAGCTATCCCTCCTCAGACAGAGAAATCAGACTGGGACTCAAAAAAGTACATAACAAAGTTTATGGAGAAGCAGAACACGCAGCATCCTGGGAAGAGGCTCAGAGCTCAGGTGTGAGGGAAAATGTAAGGGTAGAGTCACTGGACACACTCAATAACAAGAAAGGAGGCATGGCATGACTGAATACGCCTCACCTGTTTGACCCCGTGAGGGCAAGGGGTGCAGGCTCAATAGTCAAGATCAATTTATTTTATTTTTAATTTAATTTATTTTCTTTTATCAATGTTATTTCATTTTTGACAGTCTGTGATCCTTTCAGGAGGGTTTAAGGTCTGCAGACCATCAATCTGTCCAGGTGGTCTTGGAAATCCTGTATGAGCTACCCTTGAAGATTCAGATTTGTGGGAAGTTAGTCTTGATCCTAGAGAAAGGTGTGTGGCGACATAACTATTGGCAGTCCCTTTCTTCAGTTAAAATCTGGAGAGATTGGTTTCTAGCTGTTTCAATGTAGAGTCCTCCCACTGGGAGGACAATGCACACACAGGCCCCCTTTTCCCCTTTGGCAGTGTGTCCCCTTGTTGCACTTAACCAGGCTGAGTGGAAGAACAAAGGGTTGCTGGCTACTTCTAGAGCAATAAGCGAGAGAGAAAAATTGTCCCCAACCCCCCCTCCACAAAAATGGTGCAATTTCTGAAGCCTCACTTAGCTTCTGAATGTAATGGAAAGGGCAAGGCAGCCGAGTTTGGAAAGCCTGGCAATTCTTTATTCTTTATGCACCACCAGTTCCTACTCTTTAATATTTGAAGTGTAGTGAGATCAGCTTGTGTGAGTCACTGCCCTTCAACATGGGAAGTACTTATCTGACCTACTTTCTGTGCAAGACTGCAAAAGCACAGTGCAAACAAGCAGGGACAAATCTAAAAATCCAAATTACCTCATGACATGCAGTTAGGCAAGAGTTTGAAGGGCAATTTACGCTAGAAATATGCTTGTAGAAGCTTAAGGAACAGTATTTTAGGTTTTATTTTTAGTAGGGACAGGAATTGCTAAAAAGTTTAATGTTTGTATGAGAGGATTTTTGTTATTAAAAAAAAATCATCTATCTAGAATGATTGCCTAGAAGGGGTAAGATCTTGGGCCTGATTAGGTTGGTGGCAACCTGAGCACTTGTCTTTAGAGAGATCCAATGTAATGAGCTAGTGAACCACCTTGGAAACTGCTTGTTCTATGGAAATGCGGGGAAAGGATAAGGTATTAAGGATAGAAAACTGGATGAACCTGGTATCTTAAAAAGAATGAAAAGGAGATAAGGCAAATAAACACATCCATTGTAGGTAATAAAGTGACAACTGCAGAGCTGCGTCACTTTGACAGTACATGTGATTGCTTGCCGACTTCTTGGGATGAAGATAAGTGTTATATTCGTTTAAGTGAAACTGTTAATGCAAACTTGAGAAATGCTAGTCGGCAAATCTGAGCAGAAAGTATGCTTTTCCACAATAAAATGAGATGTCCCACTCCTTGGGATACCAGGGATCCCACAGCTTGGGTAATGCCTTTCGACGTCTGAACTTGTGAATGGGGAAGAGCTGGAAAGGGGCTACAGTGGCATCTTGAGGATAGGATAGAAAGCAAAATTTGGGAAAACAGGGAATGTAAGTAAAGGTGAAACTTGGAAGTGACTTACAGAGCTTTGGCTTGAAGGGTGAATGACTGTCTAGGTAATGGTAGCCCTTCAGAAATAAACCCGAGGCTAGTCATGAGCTGAGAGTTGGGTGTGTTGTACTGATAGGAACAGTAAGTGTACACAGCACAGGCCAACAAGATTCATGAAGTAATCCCTCTGTAATTAGTAAATTAGTAAACACTAAAATAGTGCTGTCTCCTTTAGAGATCCTGAACAGTTTTGAATATTGTGTGCTATGACGAACAAGTGCCATAGAACAGGGGTTTATAAACGCCTCTCGTTTCAGGAACTGAGCTGCCATCCTGGTTAGTGTACTCCTTGAAGTGTAAGTAGAGAAAGCTCAGGGCTGTATTCTCCTACAGAGAAAGCCGACTGCTATATCTGGACTAAGAGTGCCCACACTTGTAAAAAGGGACTCTCATTCTACTTCCAGTTAAGATTACTGTAGTTTCAGATATGTGAACAGTGTTCAAGGGGCTTGAAAACAGAGAGAAGCCAAACTACTTTGTCTCCCCTTCCTTTCTGCTCCTTAGAATTAATGCAGATGAGGTGGTTGGTATATAGGGAAGACGTGAGTAGTCAGCACCTGAAACAGGCTGGTTATGCTGTCTAAGGACTGAGCATCTCCTGCTACCAGGATGCAGCTCTGAATGGATTCCTTGCTTTCTTCTTTCCCAGAGCAAGTGTAGCCTGGAAGCAGTGCAGAGAAAGAGACAGCAAGTGTGACCTTTCCAATACCAAACATTAATCAGAACTACTCTTTTTTGGAGGGGGGCTGGAATGAAGGAAAATGAAAAAATGCAATCTGAAAAAAGAAACTTGGTGTAACCTCTAGGAGCCCTTAGAGGACTCTGCACGAGCAACATCATAACTTTAATCTCATTGCTGACACACCTTTTTCCCCTTCTCTTTAAAGCAAACTACAAACCTGAATCTTCCTCCTGAAGATCTTGATTCATCTGGTGATGAAGATGATGCATTCTCGGGTTCAGGTGCAGGTGAGTTATTAGCACTTGTACTGTTACTGCCTGATCCTTCCAGAATGTGGCAACTGAGATCTTGATGAGCATCCAAGTGAAGGGGAGTGGAGGAAGAAATCACACACACACACCCCTGCCCCAGAATATGAGAGCTGGGAACAGAAAGAGCCTAATCTATTAATCTTACATTGCTTGAGATACTAACAATTAGCAGAAAATGAGTTGTGGGAGACTTGAAAGGGAGCAGAAGTAGGTAGGCTCCATGTGACTGCTAATGTGAGATGTGTGAAGAGTGTTATGAAACTGGAGTGATTCTTTATTAATGGGGAAGAGAGACCATAAGAAGGGCCTTTATGAGCTTGTCGGAGATACCATTTGAGGGTGTGTAAACCCCAACCTGCCAACATACATCAAGTGCAAATTTTATCTGTCATCAGATGTGCGTGTTCCCATGGGCCATAATTTTTTATAAGCAGAACAAAGGGGGTTTAGGGTGAGGAAAGTCTATCAAAATGATTGCTAAACTACATGAGAGAGATCTTTGATGTTCAGTACTGAAGTTGAGGAGATGCTATTAGAAAAGAGCAAGCTACTGAAAGCTGAAGGATGGTGTCCTTCTGCTTCCTTCCAGCCACAGGTTTGTATTTTAGATTAAATTCTGCAGAAATAACAACCTGAAATCAGTGCCAAATGTATTAATGACTAAAGGTGTGACTACTCTGAATCAAACAAAAATATTTATGGGAAAAGAGTCAGATAACCACCCTGAGGAACCAGTGTACTGAAAGCGGACTTCCCTGGTGTCAACCTCACTACAAACAGACTGACGCTTTTGCCTTGGGGAGAAACAGATGACTTACAAAGTATTGGTGAACAGCACGTTTGCCTGTCCCTTCCTTATTCCACTGAAAAGGATGAGGAATTACAAACTGAACTGCTGTTATGGAAATTGGCTATGCAGATTAGGCATCTTTCTTAGACCGGTGTCCTGGGGATACTATTCATGGGTCTCTAAACTGGCCAAAGATAATACGTTTTTTTGTTTTTCAGGTCCCCTCACTGACCAGTCTCACACCTGGAGAAGCCCAGGAGAATCAACTAATTCCTCAGTACTGGCAGCACCAGTGGATTTCAATGAACAGCCATTTCCTGGGACTGAGAGCCGAACTGAAAAGGAAGGAGTATCTCCTTCTGCAACTACTAATCTAGTGACAGAGGAACCAGTTATATCTCTGAAGGATGAAGTAGCTGTCCTGGGCTCACCTGATGAGAAGCCAACAAGTGATATGGTCACAACAACAGTGAGAAGTCCTACTACTCACGTTCCTTCAGTGGTTCATGTAACTCCTTCAGAAACCTCAGGTGTAGTCCATGAGCTTGAACCTAAAATCCCCAGCTCTGATGTGCCAGGCACTAAAGACATCCCTGAGCCCCATTCTACTGTCCATCATGAGGGAGAGGTTGCTGCCATCCCCACGACAACAGCTCCAAAGGATGTTGTTCCTACGCAAGAGGAGGTTGCTGAGGATGGCTCTGGAGACCCGGTGAGGACTAGTAGTTTTTACACCCTTTCTAGGGAGATGGCTTTAGAAGCATGTAGTAAATTGGTTTGGCAGGAAAGGGTGGTAATTTGTTGAAAACAATGATTGATTTAAATAGGTTATATTGGTCGAGGGTTTTAGATAAGAAAAAAACAAAGCTGTGGAAAGTCTGCAGTAACAGACATGATGAGAAACACGAATAAACTGCCTTTTTTGTTCCAACAGGGAGACTTCATCTTGACTAAAGATGAGGATTTGGTCCCCACCCAGAACTCAGAAGTACTGGCTGACTCTGGGAGGAATGCCAAAGCAGCAGGAGCCTCAGGAATTATGGACAGAAAAGAAGTTCTTGGAGGTACCAGATATTCTGGATTTCTAGTTGGTAAAAGCAGATTCCTGTAGGAGTCTCCAGGCAAAAGCTGCAGTTCTACAAATGCATTTCTGAGCATGGAAGCCAATGTCTAATGTTAGACCCCTGAAATGAGGGTGGTGATTCACAGTTCTGTGTTCACAAAACCCTAACAAGGGCAAATATTAGTCTGCTAATGTGAACCAAGAGTGGCTGCTTTAGCTGCAACTTTATGCTTAAACCTATTCCTTTACTTGTCTCAAAAATTACTGTTTTGCTGTCTGGGTCAAATTATTAGGGTTGAACACCAGAGTGTTGTGTGCTTTGCAGCATGGTCTGGTGGGAGATCTGAGTCCCTGGGATTGGCTGGTGTGCATGAGCACGTGCTTGGCAATGGAAGGGGGACATTTGGGAGGGGACAGAGGGACAAATTAATTTCTGGAAGTCACGAAATCAGGGACAGTAAGGAACAATCTGGAACTTAAAATCATAGTGGCATTATCTCCTGTAACAGGTGGAGTAATTTGTGTGGTTTTTTTCCCCTTCTAGGTGTTATTGCTGGAGGACTAGTAGGCTTGGTGTTTGCAGTGTTTCTAGTTGCATTTATGCTGTACAGAATGAAGAAAAAAGACGAAGGCAGCTATTCACTGGATGAACCAAAACAGTCTAACGGAGGATACCAGAAACCACACAAACAAGAAGAATTCTATGCATAAGCACTGATCTTCAGGACATTACTTATTCCATCTTTCTTGGACTCTTCTCTCCCTGCACGTGGACCTCCTAGTGTGCTTTGCATTAAACTTAAGCCATATGATCGTTGGGTTATTTGCCCTTACCACTTTGCCATTGGAAATCTTATAACTACAAAGTAGATCTGGATTCATTGAACATTCCCCGCTTTCTTGCACAGCTTTTCCCCCCCCCTCCCCCCCTCCTTTAAAACCAGAAGTGGGACTGCAAGTTCCTAAACTCACTTTGGTTTATCTAGAGACTGCTGGGACAGGCGGTGGGGAGAAGATAAGGGAGCATTGTATGTATAACTATTGATATTTAGGGTAAGGGCTAGCAAGAATAAACAATTATCAGTGCTCAAATTCTGTATAGCAGGGATCCTTCCTGTTTAACTCATAAGTGTGTTTTGAGTGTAACAAGTGGCTGTGCTGAGTAGGCATTTGGTACACTGCAATTCTCCAGCTCTTTATGACCGCTGTATTTGGAGCACTTAATGCCTGGGAAACATCAAGCTGAACATGATTTCTAGTGAAAGTTGATATGAGGGGCAGGGTAAACAAATGGCTGTCACATGGTTTAGAATAACATATTTTGGGAGCATTATCCCATACTCAGAACCAGCTCCTGAAAAGTTGGTACAAACACTAACAAAAAAACAAATCCCAAAACTATGTAGAGTTAATTTTACTGATAGTGTTGGACTGTTCCACTGCCTTCTTGCTCTGTCAAGGCTTAGGTAAGAAGTAGATTTCTCTAAGCAGACTCATCTCAGACATTCCCTTTGTTAAGTGCTGGATGGAGGCTGGGCTGTCATGCTCTTATTGATCTTACCCCACGTGCACTGCTGTGTCATTGGACAGCGCACTGTGGCACCTGCGTCTCCACACACTGGTCACAGTGATTGTCTTGCAACTTGGTCTGCCATCTGTGCCACGGAATGCCTTGGCACCCAGGGGTGGGAGATAGAAAGCAGCATGTCATGATTTTGCTGCTGAGGAGTAGAGAAGCCTCTGAAATGAGCCTGGGGAAGACTGAGTGTAGATGGCCTTAAACAGACACAACAGTTTGTGTGCTTGACTCCCGCTACTCTGGAACAGCTCTTCAGAAGCTGTTCCTGCACTTCGGAGAGAAGCAACTCCAGGGATGTCAGACTAGTAGGGGCCAAAAAGCATCTCCTGGGCAAAGTCGGGATGCCTGAAGCTGTGTGTGGTCAGTGTGCTGTCAGATGCCAGGCACTGAGGCCTCACTGAGGGTCTGGAATGCTCCAGAGTATCTCAAACAGAGTGAGAAGACAAGTGTGGTGTTCTGTACAAAGCCTTACTTCTGCTCTGCCTTTGGGTAGCTTCTTGCCAGTTCAGTTCCTCTTCACTCAGTGTAGAAGGTATGGGGTAGGTGGAGGAGTGTTTACAGCTGATGTAAATATTTGTACTGTTGAGCCAGAGGGAATGATCGGAGAATATTGGAGAATATTGCAACAGTTGATATAAATGTTGCACATTAACAATCAAAACCCTGTGTAATTTAAATGAAGTATAAAACACTCCTGAGCTGCTATGCAGCTAAAATTGGTGCCTTCTCAGAAAAATCCAAGAAAAGAACCAGAGCTTACTGATTCCAAACTCTTCTTTATGCGCATGGAGATCTTGTGTATATGTGTAGCTGGCTATTTTTAAGTAAAGCTGCAATGACCATTGTGGTTTTTTGTTTGTTTGTTTGTTTGTTTGATTTTTTTTTTTTTTGTTTTTTTTTTTTTTTTTTTTTTTTTTTACTGAATGGATTTTTATAGGTTAATGCAATGACCAGATGGTGTTAATTTCAGCTGTAATTCTTTGCTTTGTATAGGAATGTAGAAATGTTGTTTGATAGGTCTATCTATGAAAAGGTTCTTGTAAAGCACAGGAAGATAAATTAGTAAACTTCAGTTGTACCTCACAACCTTGTTAGGGGGAAAGGAAAAAAAAAACTGTATATTTTGGTAGTCTTAACTGACAGTTTGTGAAACAAACATGACATTCTGTGTTATTTAAGTGGTACAAATGAAATATGAGTTCTAACAGAAGATGCAACATTCGGTTATCTGTATGCCATGTAAGGGTATACTGCAATAAATGGCATTTTGGCAAGAAAGTGTCTGATCAGTGAACATTGATCTGTATAATACTTTTAGGCAGTCTTAAAAGCCACTTCTATTTTGAAGTCTTTAAGGAATTTATATTCCAGAAGTGTGAATTTTGGGGCTAGGATAAGGAGATTCAGCTCAGCATTTGACGGGTAAGAGTCCAGCCTGCTTCCCTTTCCCCCTGACTTGGGTGTCCTGGTTGCAGTGAGCTGCTCTGCCCAGAGGCACTGGTGGGATGAATGGGCTGTGGTGGAGACTTGAATGAAATCTCTCTTAGAGCCCTGCAACATTTCATTCTGGTTGTGATTTTGGGACCTCTTCTTGTACAGTATGTCACCATCCCCAGAATGGAGATAAAGTTGCAAACCTTCCCCAGAGCTTTCTCTTGCTACCTGTCTTCTGCTCTTGGAGTTTGAGAGCAGGGAGGACTGTAGGAGGGGCAGCTCCAAATCCTTCTATTAAAATCGTCCCAAGACAAGTTTGGAGCTTGTACTTGCAGGCAGGGAGAACAGAGCAAGCCTGTCCTTTGTGTTCTGCTGTGCAGCATCCATTACTCTGAGATGCTTTGGCGTCTGTGGGAGGAGCTGGAGCAACACAGAAGTAAAGGAAAATGTCCTTCACAAAACAGGGAAGTCAAGAGCTGCTGTCTGACTTGGTGGGCCTTACTACAGCTTAACAGTTACTTTATTTTGCAGGGCTTTGAACTGTAAGAAACTTTTTTTTCCCCTGTAAACTAGCCACGGTATTTTGAGTTTGTAATCTTGCTTTACACTCGAACCATGGGGGCTATGTTTACCAACAAAAATAATTTGGAGGTATCTTGGTAATCAGAAAGCTGTGAGATCAGGCCAAAGGACTGAAGGATTGGGTTTAGAAAACTTGCTTCCATAGTTAAACAGAGCTGGAAAGTGCTTCCTAACTTCATGCCAACTTTGCCAATCCTTTCAACTGGGTAAAAGGTTTGTGTAAGATCAGAGTAGGCTGGTTTGTATTGAATTCTCTTCCTTGAGGGTTTACTAAGACTTTTGCTTCCACTTTTCTAATCAGTGATACTGTGGGAAATTAAGGTGGCAGTGAGAGCATAAAATGAATTGCTGAGGGAAGTGGGAAATTTCTGTGTGAAAACCCTTAAAAGTGAGTCCGATCCTTGGTGTGCTCCTGAGAGAAACTTCATTGTATCAAGTGTGAATAATCTACAGGAGGGCTGGTCTGCCTCTGGCACAGGTTAGCCTGGGTTTTCCTGAGTCACGTTTCTATTTGCTGTGTTTCCTGACTTTCCTCTTCTTCCATGCCGGAGCAATTATCACATTTGCTCTTGTTCAAAAGTGAGATGCAAAGAATGTGGCTGGCAGAAAAACTTGACCCCTTCTTTGTTCTGGAAAAATGAGCTGGAGGGTGTAAATGCACCGAATGTCAAAGAAGGCAAACTATGAGAGAAGGAGGACTTTTGACAATTCTCACTTTGTCAGGTTGTATTAGAACCTATAAAGGAAGCTAAAGCAAATCTAAAAGGCTGTCTAATCTTGTAATTGAAATAGAGAACACGAAAAAAAAAAAAGGAGGGCCACTCCACAGGGGTACTGAGAAGAAAAACTATTTCAGGCATTTCATAAATGCCTTATCTGAGTCTTCATCAGGACTAGCATGTATGTTGATGAAAATGAGCTGTGGAATAAAGGGTGCAGGGTGAAATTTGCTCCATTTGACATACTGCAAAACTAAAAAATCCAAGCAAAACCCAACCTTTTAAATATGCAGGAGATGAGACAGAGGCTTAAACCCAAGTAGTTACTTGGTATTCTGGGGTGGTGCTTAGCTTATAAAACTGGAAACCTGATAGAATATTTAATAAACTTGTCAAATTAGAAGATAGCAATTTTATTGCAGAAAATGAAGTGCAGTGTCTTCACTAAGGAAAGAGGAGAGAAAAAAGGTGTGGCCTCTGTAGTATGCAGGATCTTTCAAAAGATCCTGACAGATAAAGAAATTAAAAGGTAGGATGCTGATAAAATATAAAATAGATTCACCAAAAGTAGATTGTGCCAGACTAATCAGATCCCTTGCTTTCTGCTAGCAGTTTTTTTAGTCAAAGGCAATCTTTTATAATTGAACTTCACTAAAGCAAGTTATCAGTGCCACACAGGAAAAGAATAATCAAAAGGAGGAAGCTGGGGATTAGTGGAAGAATTGTAAAGTGGTGAGGAGTGGGCTAAGGAGCAGCAGGGTCTGCAGGGCAGAGAATTAGCAGGGAGAAAAGACCTCATTTTGGTATCTGAAATGGAAGGGACTACACAGAACTACCTTTGCTGTTGGAAATTTGGGCATCCTTGACAGCTTGGAGTAGAAGAATATTCTGATAAGTAACAATTAAGATCAACTCCAATAGGACTAGGTCAAGCTTGGAGGGGGTAACAAAAGGCAATAATAGGGGAAGGAAGGGCTAGATGAATTAGTAGATTTTAGAATAATTACATGTGATGTAGCTGTAAGAAAGGGAAAAAAATAAGTAAATACAGGATGCAGTAACTAGCAAGTAGGGGGAATTGTAGGCACTGTAGGTATTGCTATACAAAGAACTAGTGAGCCCTTTGCTTACAATCCACCTGCATGCTCTAGGATTTATTCATGCTGGGAAGGAACAAAGGAAAAGCAGTTAAAATGGTGAGGGAGTACAGAGTCTCTTCCCACAGCAAACTAACAGTGTTTGTTCAGTTCAGGAAAACACAGCCTGAAAGGTCCTGCAATTGCTGTCCGCAATTGTCATGGTACCGGACAGTACAAAGGATGGGGATGAGTAATTTAGGCTAAAGAACAATATGGGAACAAAGAAGGGTGGGAAATCAGCAAGCATAAACATTAAAATAATTCAAAACCTTGAAAATTCTCAATTGGTGGGTTGGAATTGAAGATCAAAATGAACTGAATACAAAGTTTGATGCTCAGGAAGATTATGGTATGTGATGAACCAGGAGTCTATGCAAAGAACAGAGACCAAGTACGTGTCAACAAGAAATTGAAACAGGAACTAGGGAAAGGCAATCACTAAATTTAAAAAAGTCAGAAAATATTAAGTGCTTTTAAAAGTACAAAATCCTTCAAAATGGCATAAAGCAAGGATTAAATAAGCATGATTTAAAAGTAAAATTAGTGTTTGGATAGATCATGGATCTCAGAGCGCAGCTGTTCTAGTTTAACCAAAGCCTTGTGACTTTGTTGTATAAAAATGTCCTCAGCATGAACCTCTGCTTGTCTGAGCCAACCATCAAAGCATTCCTGACCCCTGATAACCTGTTTGGGGGAGAGAAGGAGGTATGCTTAAGATGCACCACCAGTCCAGGGGTCCCCAAACTGTGGTACTTCTGTGATACTCAATTTATTTCCAAATCGTGTACAGAGAAAAACAATCACAAAACCCCAAGCCTCAAAAAATCCACCACCAAAACCTATCACACCTGGAAGTATGATACCTCTGGAAGTCATAGGCAGAGGCCAGCTAGATTCCTCCTCTACACAGAGCTGGGCCTGCTGCAGGTGATTAAGGTGAGGTCAGGGGCATTGAACAAAGGAGGGGCGGCCTGGAAGAAACTTATGCTGACGCCACTAGTGCATTTCTCCTTCTAAATAAAGCCTGGAAACTCCTGCCTGGGGTGGCTGGCTAGGGGTTTTCCTTATACAGTAAACCAGGTTGCACCTCTTTCTGAAAGGAGAGGGTTTGAGTGCCAGCAGACACTCAGCACTAGCTGAGAAATGCTTGTTCTGAATGGGGTTTCTCTCTTTTTCTCCCACCAGCTTTGGAAGTAGTATGTGCTGAGGGCAAGGGGCTGCTCCTCGGGAGATGATTCAGGCAGCTGTGGCTTCCTAAGGAAGAGCACATGCTGTTCACAAACCTGCTGCTGTGCTCAGGTGGTGTGCTGGGTGCCATTCCCTACCAGATGAGCCAGTGTGTGACCAGCCAATATGTGATGGAAAGGAATCATGTAGTTTGTTATTCTAACAGATACACAGAGACCGCCTTATAAAAAGCCCTAGCTGAGGAAAGCTTAAAAGTATTGAGCCTAAGGATGTCTGAGCAGAACAAAGTTAAACCAACTGGAATTAAGACTGAAATAATTTCAAAAGGCCATAAAAGAACACTATTTTCTTTTAACAAGAAGCCCTCAAAATAAAGCAGATTTTGCACACAAAGAATAAGTTGGCATGTATCCAATCAAGGGAGCAGTTGGCCCATCTAGTCACTTATTCAGCCATACCTGGAGGAGATCTGAAAAGCTGCCTTTGCTGGCAAACAGAAATCGTCTCAGTCATCCACCCTCTGTGGTCAGAGGCCTTCAAAGCCTGGCTCCAAATGGACACCAGGGCTTGGGCTGCCCTTCAGGGACTGTCACGTGGAGTGAGTAGGACTGTACATGCACCTACATGCAGCACACAGCCCCAGTGATGGAAGAATCAGTCATTTCCCATTCAGGCCTGAGGTTGCCTTTATGAATAACTTGAAACAGCAGTTCAGTGTTCAGTCTTCATAATACAGACCAACGGGTCAAGAAGGACTTCTTGAAGTTTTAATGTTTTCAGGGTGACACAGGGGGAAAATATGGCGGTTTTGGAGCTACATTACCTGCTTTCTATTCAGATTGAAAATGTGGCTTTATTATTACCATAATTTATGTACTACTGGAAGAAAAGACAGTGTGCATATGCTCTTGCAAATGCTGGTTGAGTCTGCTCTTCCTGCTCGAATAGGGCTGTTAATGTTTGATAGCAGGCACCTGAGAACAGAGCTGTTTATTGTTCTCAGGAGGTGGTTTGTCTTTGTGTATATATATACATATATATATATATTTATATATGTACACTGGGGTCTGGCTGCAAGTTTCTAAGGCATGGCATAAACGATTAGAGCCCTGCTCAGAAGTGTTGTCAGTTTAAGTACTCTTTTCAGATGTTGCCATCTCTACTTCCAACCCAAGCCCCTCCTGCAGGAGTGCAACTCTGTACTCTCGCACTGCTCTAAGGAGTGGTTGTGTGGTTACTCCACAGTGAGGATTAGTCACACATTAACCACAGCTGTAAAAACGTGTCTATGGGAAAAGCACAGCCAAACACTGAGGGCCTCGAGTCTGCTGCTTATTACCAAGGAGGTGGATTTCTGTTCCATTTTGCTTCAGCACTGTGCAACATACAGTTCTCAAGATGCATTGCAGCTTTTCCTCTGGCACTCCTCTACCTCACCCACTTCCGTGGATCATGGTCTACGGAGGTCTTGTAGTAGAGTGGAGTCAGGCAGTGTTTCGTAAACGTCAGGTCCTGGCAGGGGAAGGGGTACTCGCATGGTTACAGTGTTTAGCCACGTAATTTAATTGCTATTTGTGGCAAAGCAGGTGATGACTTAGGGCTAATAACTTTAGTCCTGTGAGGAGCAAGGACACCCTTCCTCATTGCCAAGATGACAGCTAAAGTTCTCTTGCTTTTTACTCAGTAGAAATCCACCATCCATCATTGTAGTAATTCTCTTGATATGTCTCATTCTGCATAGGTTTTAGCAAAGTACAGATCCTGCACTCAGTTTCTAAAACCTCCTCTCCAGATCTTCTCAGAGGTAGTAACACTGGGCACCTTAGAGGAGATGGAGAAAGAAGACAGCATTATACACCCTAGCAACACATGTCATGTTAGGCCCACTGAGCATCAAGCTTAGGTCTCTGAAAACTGCTGGTGCCACATTACACACTTCAGGACTTCGACGAGAGTGTCCCAGATCATCATTCACCAGCCATGGATTCTGTTGTACCCTCACTGCTGTTGGATTCCATGGAAAGAATGGCAAACCTTCTTATTGGGAATATTTATTGAGGGGAGAGTGGGGCAGGGAAGGCAGTGCAAATGAAAGATACACAATTAGAAATGCTTTCTCCAAAGCTGCTTTGGGCAAGGGAAGAAAAGCAGCACTCATGGAGAACACATAATTACCGTGTCCTCTGCCCCACCCTTCCCTTCTCAAGAGAAAATTTCTGTATTTACTGATTTGCTTCAGGCCTGTGTCACATGTCCCATAGCAAGTCAGCAACCAACAAAGTCCTTTTCACATAAATAAGTGAGGCTCCTTTAGACTCCATCTGTTTATTGAGTACATCAAGGAAAACTGGGCACTGGGAACAAGGAACTGCAGCTTCCTGGTTTTGATGAAAGTGATGTCCCTGTGTTTGGGAACTGAAGTTGAGAACCCTCAGCCAGCTTCTCAGGTTCCATTCTGCTTCCTGAAGCCATGTCCTTGCCTTGGCTCTTGTCTTGAAAAGGCAATTTAGGCTGGGGTGGGAACTTAGGCAATGCCGTAATGTGAGAAGCTGCATTGCTCTGAGAAAGTGTGTGTTTTGTGTGCACTGAGCTAGTTTCCCTCCTTACCGAGCACCACTGCCTCTAAAACCTGCTCCAGCTTGTTTCAGTGTTACCCCAGTAGCACATTTCAGTCCATCCCTCCCCTTCCCTACCTGCAGAAACAGAAGGTTACCTCAGGCTCCTCATGTTTTCTCTGCATGAGGCAACATAAACTCCAACTTTGCCTTGAGCGAGGAGACAATAAATACTGATCTAGAAAACACCTTAGAGAAAAAGGAGAACTGAAATTATCCCATGCAGTGGATTCCTACACTGAACTCCAGTTTCACAAATGGGAAAATGAATTCTGCCCAACAAAATTCCTCTGGCCAGCTAAGAAACTTTGCATGTTATTTCAGAACTGGCTCTTGAGAAGTTTGCTTGTCAATCCTCCAGTGCCTTTCTATTGCATTCATCCCTGTTAGGTGAGGTATGAGCAATGAGAAACACCATGGTATAATCCTCACTGGGCACTGCTGGCTGCTCTCTTCCCTTCCCTGCTGGCCAGTTACACAACCTTCCAGGCTGTTGTTCTTTTCTAAGGCTCACAAGGACTGTATAACAGCTAAGAAGGCAGAAAGTATGCTGGAGTTTCAGGAAGGAGTGTTTAAACCTTTCCTAGTCCCCTTGCATCCCTCCCTGCCCTCCTTAATGACAATATTGGAGCCAAATATTCCCTTCTTTATTACAAAGAACAAATATACGTTTTCAGAAGCCCTTGTACTATGTAGCACAGATGGGGCATCTCAAGACTGGTCCCCTCAGAGTCTGGAGATGGTGGCAGAGCTGAGGGTCTCTGAAAGACATGCGTCACTGCTGCCCCTGGACACCTGCAAGAGGAAGAACATGGTCATGTTCCCAGGGCTGGGCTGATCTTTGCACTCCCAGCTAGCAGCATGGGGTCAGGTTCCCCAAAGACAAGAGAAGCTGTTCCCAGGGCTGGTTCATGCTGCCCCATGGCCTCACTGGCACCCTGTCCAGATGCTTCCTGCCTGCCCCCTGAGCAAGCCTCACCCTGTCATCCCACCAGTCTAGTTGCTCTTCTGGCCATACAAACCTGGTGGGAACACATGCGACAGAATCCATGTGTGCTGACACAGAGGGATCTGTGTGCTGGACCCCCACACATGGACCTGCTGTCAGTTCCCTCCTGGTCCTGCTGTCTCCTGGCCCTGTTCTTGGGTGTGTGCCTTTCTCCCACTGTCCCTTCTCTTCTTCCACAGGGCTGCAGCATCCGACAGACCCGCAGTCCAGGAGCTTTCACTACCCTGCAGACTGTGGTGCTGGGCTTGGCTGTGCTTGGGGCACAGTCTGCCAGAGCCAGTTCTGCGCTGGGCATGTCCCTCATCCCTCTCTGCCCCTCTGTGGACACAGCTCTGCCAGGCCCCAGGGAGCTCCTGTGCAGGTCTATCACTTGGCACCCCGCAGTGCTGGGGGCTGATCTGGCAGCCACCCACCTCTGGGGGTTGGGGGCAGCTGCAGATATCTTTGTTGGGCAGCACAAAGGTTTTAGACTTTAGAAGAGCAAACTAAGCTAGCCTAGAGCTCACCTGGGAGGGAATCCATAGGAAGATTCCATGGAGGATAAAGGAGCTAGTGGGTGTGGGGAATTTTTCAGGAATGCTCTCCTGGAAGCACAAAAGCAGTTCATCCTCTCTAAAGGCAAAGGAAGTAGGCAGAGGAAGAGACCCCCATGACTTAACTGTGAGCTTCTGAGACTGGTCAAAACCAAAAGGCATACCAGCAAAGGAAAAGCAGGTGAATACCCATTGAGAATTACAAGGGCATTGCCAGGGCATGCAGACATGCAGTTAGAAAAACAAAAGCTCAGATTTGAATTGAAACTGGCCAGAGTTGTCAAAACCTACAAGAAAGGGCTCTCCAGGCATATAAGCAAATGTAAACAGAAGGAAAATATTGGCCTGCTGTCCAACAGAAGAGGTGAATTGGTCACAAATAACACTGGAAAGGCAGAGGTTCTCGACGCTTTCTTCACTTTGTCTTTACCAGCACTGCTGGACCTCAGGCACTGGGAACAAAACCCCAGGCTGATGGAAACACAGACCCCCTGTGGGTGAAGGAAGAATTGGTCTGTGAAGTACTGCAGGAGCTTGTCCCCTACACAACAATGGGCCCTGACAATATCCACCTGAGAGTGTTAAGAGAACTGGCTGATGTAATTTTCAAGCTGATCTCCATAATCTTTGAGAAGTCACGGAGATTGAGGGACATCCCAGAAGATTGGAAGAAGATTAGCCTCACTCCCATCTACAAGAAGGGCTTAAAGAAAGATTCATAAAATTATACACACATCAGTCTTACTTCTTTCCATGGGAAAGTGATGGAATGAATGCTCCTTGGGGGCTATCACAAGTCAGATGAAACATGTTATTGGGAAAAGCCAGCACAGATTCACCACAGGCAAATTGTGCTTGAAAAACCTGACTGCCTTCTACAACAAAGTAGCCTGCTTTGTTGATGTGGGGCAAGCAGTGGACATTGTTTACCTGGGTTTCTGCAGGGCTTTTGATACAGTTTCCCACAGCCTACTTCCAGAGAAACTGATGTGTTACAGTCTAGACAAGCCATTGGAATAACCTCCCTAGGGAAGTGGTGGATTCCTCAACACTGGACCTTTTTGAGATTCAGCTCCACAGGATACTGAGCCATCTTGTCTAGACTGTACTTTTGCCAAAAAAGGTTGGACCAGATGGTGCTTGAGGTCCCTTCCAACCTAATGTTCTATGATTCTGTGGTACAGAACTAATCCATTTTGGATCTTGTATGTGGTAATGCTGTTTTCCAGCAACTTGTTTTTCTAAGATCTTTCTTTGTTAAGAGGAAAAAAACCCTTTATCTCACAGTAATGGTTCAAGATGTAATAGACAGAACTAATTTTTTTTTACCATCCTACAGCAAAAGTCTGTGTATATATGAACATAATTGATAAAATAAATATGTTTGAAGGAATCTGTGTTCAATCTTTAATACAGTCCCAGCTGGAGCAAAAAAGGGAGTGAGTGCCTATTCCTACAAAGATTACTCTTTAGTTACCAGTCCCACATCTGTGGTCAGTGTGAAACCAACAGCTGGGTTTTAGTGCAGTATCTTCCTGTCTACAACAGTGCTGAGGTGCTTGGTTATCCCTGGGGATGGGTGGCTTTGACCAGGGTGTGGCACCTCTCAAGTGCCCAATCCTGTGTGATCTCAGAGGGTGAAGATTTCTAAGGGGCTTGTACATCATATTTATTTTGAAGAGCTTCAACTATGCCCTGCTTATGTGTTTACATGAAGCACAAAGAAAACAAACGAGGTGGTATAAACACATGGACAGCAGTACTCACATTAGGACAAAAGTTTGTGGAACTCACTGAACCTGAACCAAATGCCAGTCTCTTTTCTTGAGAAATTAGCAAATAACTACTGTGGTGGACCATAACCAAAAGAAAGGAACATAAGAGCTCAGATTACTACTTGCAGTGCTTTTCTTTTGAGTTTTTTGGATTAAGTCTTTTGCTGTTTTATGGGCCCCGTGAGCATCATCTGTGATATAAGATTTGACCTCATTCAGATGTAGCAAATGTTCACTTATCTGGAAACTTCACAATTACCATGTACAACACATCTGGCAGCACTTGTTGACTCAGTTTCTAGAAAGTATTTTTACAATAACCTTTACAAAACAAGGTGCATATGATTAGAAAGAAAGAGAACAGAAAAAGAAAATAAGTTCAGAATAGAACTCCTTCTCTGGAATAAGCTGACCAGGCCTGCTGAGCAGGATAGTGCAGTGAAGATGTGAGCAGCTGGTGGTGATGAATCAGAAAAAGGCAGCAAAGGATCTGCTGAGGGGGCAGGAGCCACTGTGGTTGGTAGCATTTCCTGTCTGTCTGTCCATCCTGTGGTCAATGGTGCTGCGTGGCTTTTGAAGTCCAGAGAGCTTAGACTGAGGGAGCCTGTCCTGTGCAGGTTCTCATGTTCCTGTTGTTCTTGCACGGTTCTGCTTATGCAAAGGAGGAAGGCCAAAAGGTTGCCCAAAGACCTTCAGGAGCAAGAGTCATGGTGAAATACAACACCAGCACTGAATGTTTTAATTGGTGAAACCCGGCCCTTTTTAAGCTTCCCAGGGAACAGACATCTGGGGATGAAGGATGGCTCATGGAGTCTCATGTGTGTCTGCCTTCCTGGTGGAAAGCCAGTCCATGGGGCAGAACCAGCTGGTCTATAAGCATGTTGAAATAACTGGAGAGGAGAAGGCTCTGGGGTGACCTTACTGTATGTTCCAGTACCAAAAGGGGCTACAAGAGAGCTGGAGAGGGACTTTTTACAAGGGTATGTATTGATTGGACAAGGGAAATGACTTTAAACTGAGGGCACCTTGAGATTAGTCATTAGAAGGAAAATCTTTACTGTGGGGGTGGTGAGACACTGGAACCAGTTGCCCAGGGAGGTTGTGGATGTCCCATCCCTGGAAGTGTTCAAGGCCAGGCTGGATGGTGCTTTGAGCAACATGGTCTAGTGAAAGGTATCCCTGCCCGTAGCAGAGGAGTTGGAACAGGATGGTCTTTAGGGTCCCTTCCAACCCAAACCATTATGTGATTCTATGTGCAAAATAGGGTTACATACAATCAAATTTCAGCTGCATTAATTTGCAGTGTATCTGCAACCTTTTCAGGATTCTAGTATCTTAGCAGCTCTTTTGTGTGCTCCTGGCTGCTAACATGAGTTGAATACTGTGTGTGCTTGTTAGGTATAGGAGCCCTTTGAGAGGTTGTCCTACACTGACCAAGATCAGAAGTACAAGAAAATGGTTTAAATTTACATGATTAAGAAATACTCCCTTTCTAGGAAAGAGCCCCGACCTTCATGGTAACATAATGTTGGCAAGCTGAGTCAAATACAACACCTACCCAAACCCCTGCATTCTCAGGACAGTTAGGACAGTAGGTAGCAGTTGTTGGCTTTATTTCCCATGGGTTTCATAGCAATAGGAAAAGAAAGCTGATTCCATTAGTGCCTAACTGCGGGACAGGCTGCACTCTGAGTTCAGCCCATATTAGATAACTGAATGAAGAGAGAAAGAGCTTTGTAGTGAAATGCTTCAAGCACAGGAAATGACCAATTAGTCCCGCTGCTCACAGGGTGACTTGTTTTTCCTGTCAATACTCAGAAGACTTCTAACACAGAGTGACAGGAGTGATTTGTAAAGGTCAGACAAAACCCGAAGGCAGATTGGGCTCCAGCAACAGACCCAGCTCAGCTCCAGACCTGGTGAGGGGCTGTCCTGATGTGCACAGTCCCAGGGGAGTCCTGTGGTATATTTGGCAGAGGCAGCCCAGAGGTGACTTGGTGTCCAACATCAGTGACCTGGCTAAGTGGATGGGTTTATGGCAGATTATGGCAGCACACAGAGCTTCTGAAGTCTTCAGGTATTTCCTGACATCTGGCTGGCAAGGAAAGCAGAAGCTTCAGAGTGGATGGGATTCCTGTGGAACCCACATGGGAAACAGAGGGATCTGTCACCTTCTCTGGCAGCTGTGCTGGGTGCCCTTTCAGCTAATACAGAAGAAGTTTAAAGTTGAATTTTGGGGCTAAAATCTTGATGTACTGTGATTTAAACCAGTATGACCAGCCAGGGATGCTACCTTTTTTTACCACTGACACAGGGAGGGCCTTTTCTGACATGCTCAGAATTCAACAGCATAGACTGTGAATTACATGAAGTCTAATCAGGCTCTTCATTGTTTTTGCCAATCAATTACATAGATACATTAATACCCACTTCTGCCACCAGTGTATAATCCATTCACTGTGTGGAATGCCATCCCTACTAGAATTATGTAAATTCAGTAAGGCTGTATTTTTGTGAATGAAAATTATGCAGGTAATGACAGATAATACATCTCCAAGCTTTCAGCCCTAGTAATTCCTGAGTCCTAAAAATGGTTACAGCTAAGAACTAATAGAGATCCACTCAAGGCTTCAAGTACCTGTCACTTACCTCAGAAGTAATGCAGCTGGTTAATTGCTTGCCAGGCCACAGGTGAATAAATCCTGTGGAAAAGGTTTTAAGCAGAATAGTGTTTCATTCTTGCCTTGCAAAGTGCTTCCTGAGAGCCAGGCAAAAAGCCTTACAGTGCTCAGTCACCATAGGAACCTGCCCTTGGGTTTTGGTGGTGCAGGGTTTGCCTGGAAAACCACCTGCCTACGCCCCCATTCACATTGTGGCTGAAGCTATCCAAGACATGAAGGCGTTTCGTAAAGAATACATAGCAAAATGATGGTCTCTGTGGCTTTACTTCTTCCTGAAAATGTATCAGGCTCATTTAGTCCTGTAAAGAAAACCTTGTGGTCCTTGACCAAGAGAGGATGTTGATTAGCTGTCTTGTTCTTCAGGAGGCTGATAAGATCACTTAGGAAAATTAAAAGAAAACAAAACAAAAAACAACACAAAACCCAAAAAAACAATGGTGTGTGATTCTGTAGGGTGAAAGCATCAGTGGCTGTGTGGGTGTTACATTTCAGGGTGACTTTTATTTGGTCAGGTTTTCCTAGACCTTGTACTCTGAGTGTTCTCTGTCCCCTGAGCCATCTGCCTATGTATTTCTTCTGCCTTTCTCTCCTTTGCAGATGCAGTTCTCAAGTTTTTCCAGGCCAAGTTTGCACAGCTTGACACCCTGCTTGACCATAGCCGTGGAGTTCAAGAGTTGAAAATTAACAAAAAAAGTCATGACATAAATAAAATTGCAACTCTTGCTATCCATGTTATTCGGGAGCACATGCTACAAGTATCTAGAAAACATCAGGATTTAGAGAACTAAACTGGGATGAATTAATTCTCCCCAGGTACATCTATACTGGTACAGAATTTAGTCTGGAGGGGACTTCAGCCATGGGCACACAAGGCAGGCATGTTCAGTTGTTAATATGCATCCCAGCTTTGCTGGCTTGTACCAACCAGCACTGTCCCAACAGCACCCTGAACCAGCCAGGGAGCACCACAGCCTGATGACCGCTCCCTGTGGTTGGCTTTCCCTCAGCCACAGAGCACAGAATGAGCATCCAGCCATATGGGTGGGAGCTGTTCTGTGCCTCTTTGCCCTGGAACAAGCAAATGGTCCCTGGCTTATTTTAATTTTTAATAAAGATTGAAGAGAGAAGCAAAACCTGGATGCAATCTGTTCAGCGGTTTAAAAATTGAAGTAATTTCTAAACATGAAATTGAGAATTTAAAAAGTATTAGGTGTAAATTATTTCCAACCTATCGGCATGATGAAGGAACTGGGGTGGGCACACTTGTGCCTCTGTCTTGGCAGAGGGCAAGAACAGCAGGGGTAAATGTAAGGAACACAAAGCTTCAGAGCCATCCCTTCATTTAGTGGCTGGCTTCATGAAAGCTGAGTCCCTGGTAGAGCAGGTCGTGGAGCACTGCAGTGTCCTGACCCCTGCTGTGGTGATAGGGCAGTAGCTGCATGGTGGCACAGCTTCCCACTGGAGTCCCCACTGCCCGAGCTTCCTCTGGGAGTCAGGATATTTCCAGGACACACCCACCTTAGCCCAGGAGTTCAGGGGCATTTCCAGTTACCTGAAGGCAGAGCGATCAAGAAAGCATTTGAGTGCATTTTTAAAGCAAAGGCAGATTTTCCGCTTTGAACAGGACAGTCCACTGGTTTCTGTGCTGGTTGTTTTGGGACTTTTTATTTGTCCTTTAATAAAGCAGCCAGACTGCAAAACACATGCTGGGCTTGCTAATCTGCCCTTGTATCTTTCTTAATAAATGCAAAGTTCATCTTTCCAGCAGTGTTGTTCAGAAGAGGATTTTCTTTCACAAAAGTCAGTTAAACATCATTCATATAAGCATCTTTCAACAAACTGAGGTTTTCCACTCAATATGAGCAACTACAAAATTTAATCTGCAATGTGCCAGCAGATAGATGGGTATTTAGCCAGGTGGGAAGGCTAAGAATATCAGAAAAGGAGTAATAACAAGCTTGAGGGGTAAAATGTTTGCCCAGGCAATTTTAGTAAGGCAGTGAAGAGGAAGGAGAATAATTTTTTTTTCTTTTTTTTTTTTAAATGTGTTTGTTTGTTTGTTTGTTTCATACACTTCCATCCCTCCACAATTTAGAGGGAATTGAACTGCCAGAGTTCAAGAAGTGTTTGGATAATGCCCTCAGGCATATGGTGTGATTCTTGTGTTGGTCCTGTACAGGGCCAGGAGTTGGACTCGAAGATCCTTGTGGCTCCCTTTCAACTCAGTATATTCTATGATTCTAATTCCATCTCTGGAGCACCTGTTTGAGGCATGGCTGAGTGAGGAATAATTTTCTGGGGCCACTGCTCCACCTCTCCTCATGCTGGGATCTCAGCCATGAGGATGGGTGGTACCCAACGGCAGGAGGGAGTGGTTCCTCAAGCGAGTTTTTATGGTCCGAGCAGCAGGGAACAGGGAGGTGTGGGCAGGAAATGGGCCCTGTGAGTTGCTGCATGTGAAGTGGTGGGGCTTGGGACATGGGTATAAATTCACAGGAGCATGTGTCCAGGCTGGAGCTCCAAACTACCAAGCAGAAGGAAGATCAGAGGCCTGAGATCATATCTTGTGTTATTTCCTTGGCCAAATCATGAATCTTTGTCTAATCCTAGTGGGGTGCAGCCCATGGGGTGCTTGTCCTGCAGCCAGGCCAGTTTTCAAAAACACAGCCCAAAGGGCTCCCAGAGTGGATGTCAGTAACCATCCAGCCTTGGCAGGACTTTGTTCCCAGGAAGCTGCAAAACCTGCTTGGGAATACAGTCAAGTAACTAGGCTCCAGGCAGCCCAAGTTCTTCCCTAAAAGGCTTGAGTGGTGTCACTAATGAGATTTTACAAAGTGCTCATCTCCATTCCTGGCCTGCTCCTTTTGCAGTCACTGGTGAGGTTTCACTGAGGGAATGCCAATGCTGCAAAGTGAATCACACGTGCAAGAAGAACCCTACACGTAAAATTTCATGGCCCAAATGTTCCTGTAGTCTGAAGAAGCCTCACAGCTCCCTGGAGGGCTCCTTGCCCCAGTGATCAAGGAAGAGCAGGGAGAAAGCCTTTGTCCTCTACCTCCTTCTCCTTTCATCTAAGGCTCTGAACAAGGCACAGGGTGAAGATCTCTCAGACACGCTGTCAAAACAGCAAATAACAGCTTCTTATTTATTATTAGTTTATTGCTAACCCACTGTTTGTCTAGGTTAGTCAGATAGTGAGCTGCTGATTGACCTGGTCAGTAATATTCAGTTAGCACAGGTTTGCCCAGTGACTGCTTTTTAAGACCTCAGAGAGTAAAGGGTGCAGGGTATATAATCAGTGGTGTTCTATTAAAGTATGGACTGCATTATTTTATATACAGAGTAACAGAATATAAAGGATATTGCATTTTATGATAGGTGTGGGGGCAGGACTTCCAAGTTTACCATCACATTTTCAAATCATTAGAAGTCTCTGCCCCACTGCTGCATTGTTTCTAGCTGTGTGTATAGATTGACATCAGAAATCACTTCGACCATTGAGAAACAGCACCTCTTTCAGAAATGCAACCAAGTCCTGAATTGAAAAAGCAAACATCAGCAGTGTATAATCAGGCTGCCAGCAGTTATGGAGAGGAAGTAATAAATACCTTGCTTACCTGGAACTGCAGGAGGAACCTAGCAGGCTGCATGCAAGGACCCGTCTGGGCAGTAGGAAGGAAGCTCGAGCGAGTTCTCCCAGTGCAAAAAATAGGCTTGGGTGCTCCTACATCACTTTGGTGTAATTGTCATGTTTCATTCCCAAACCTTTCCCTTTGGCAAAAAAAAAAAAAAAAGAAAGAAAAAAAAGAAAAAAACCGTTTTCATGGTTTGTCATTTTGTTACTGACTCAGACAAACCATTGCCAGCCCCATTGCCCCCATTCGGCTATCCTTAAGTGTTCTATGCAACCAGTGTCACTTGGGTTAAGTTTTGCTGAAATCAAGCAGATATTTTCCCAATCAGGAAGATATTTTTTCCAAGAATCATGCACCAAGAAAAGCTGTGCTGAGTCCAGGTGTGGAAGGAGCCATGTGATGCATATGCCTACCTGTCCTTTAGAGTCTAATGAAAGGTCAGGATCGCTTGCAGGAGCACAGGTGACACCACATCTCAGACCATACTGGAGATCAGGCTCTGAATTCAGACTAAAACTACTGTTGGATAGTTTTGTGTATCTTGGGAAATCTCACACCCCAGCACTGTGCATCTGACCTACATCTTTTAAAAAGACTACTGCCATACTGGAGTAGGAACTCTATGATGGAAGCTCACCACTCCCAAATGTACATTCCATTTTTATAGTATATAAATGTGCCTCAATTTAATTCTCAGTTTATTGTGTTATGCTTCTTTGTTGCCTCAATTTTAATAAAGTATTTATTGCTTATAATAATACCAAGTCTGTAACACAAATGAGCCTTACATGACTGTTTTTCTTCTCACTTTAAATAATGGCAAAACATTTTTAATAAAGTATATATTACATTCCCATATACTATACCACGCTCGCCTTTAAAACATGTTACACTAAGTTAGTATACACATTTTTTGTTGGAAGTTGCATCATGGCCAATTATTAAAGATACTGCAGATCTGTAGTTGCCACTATTGGCAGCATCACTTGTGTTCAGTGTCTCTTAGGACTTGGTCTTCAGAGATCATGCAGTGCATTAGTGAAATGATCATCAAATGTTGGCCTGTTCTTACTCCTTTTAACTTCAGTGGGAGTATGACTGACTACAGTATAGTCATGTGTCAATATGTCTCATTGATAAAAAACATTATATTCAAAATTCCTTCCTTATTTGTAGCTAGGGGCTCAGTTTTTGTGTTGTTTGCAGAGCTGGAAAGCAGAATAGTGTCAGAATGACTCATGAATGGAAGTTAAATAGATTACAGTGGGCGATAATGCAGCGTGAAAAGGCTGGGTAAATATAACCCCCAGAAGGGAAATTTACTGTATTTTTTCCATGAAAGATCAGCTGAACTTTGTGTTTATCAGTCAGGAACGTAACAAGTTCTGGCTAGTTCCTGTGTTTTAGGAACTTTTCACCTGGCAATTTTGATGCTTTATTTCCAAGCTCCCTGGGAGAATTTCATTTGAATTTTGACTTAATCTGGATTCTATTATAAGTTCTTCAGAGAGAACAAAATCAGAACTTTTATTTCAGTGTTGTAAAGCTTTTGTTTTAGGGTTTTTTCATTAAGAAATCACACAATGAAAATGTGAGTCCAAAGTGTTACTTCTCAAAGCTGCACAGCTCTTCACATCTGTCCTGACTTGCATAACCTACTCTTTGCATTGAACAACCGTCTTTAACGAGGGAGCTGTTAAAATGTGTTGTGTTCTGTAGTGAAAGGTGTGGGCAAGAAAAGGAAAGATTTTCAACTGCCATTTAGAGAACTCTGACTTACTGCCTCTCTTTTAAATTTTATGCAATAAATCTCTGAGGCTGCTTTTAGAAAAACAGTTTACATACCCATTCCCTGCCATTTTGTTTCCACGTGTCTCTATGACTGCCTGCTTACAAACATCCTCTATAGGCAGGGAACAAAAGAAACAAGTGGATTCCTACATCATGGTCACTTTTGGTTCGGGGTTTCTCCCACCCAGGGTATATCCACCGCATTTATTTTCCTGTGTGTGCTGTGGTACCACGTGTGTTTATTCAGGTAGTGGTAAACACCCTTCCCAAGGGAAGGTTTTCCCTCTTCAAGGGGAAAGGACACTTGGATTATTTATATGCACCTCTGAAGCCTGTGTGTTTATTCTCCCTTTCTGTTGCAGTTAGTCTTGTGTAACATCTTTTGAATACTCTGAATGGAGGGGTGAAGAACCTTAACTTGGCAGCATGCAATAGGCTAGAAAATTGGTGCTGTTTACAACTTGTCAGACATTATGCAGAAGAAAATAGAAAAAGCAAAAGTAACCTTGTACTGGGCAAATAATTGCATTTGTCCTTCCTGTACAGTTGACTGCAAATAATAAAATTGTCTGTGTAGTCACATCTGGTAAAATGCTGCTGTTTATTCTTCCTCTTGTGTTACATTGAGCTTTACAGAGATACAGTTGTAATGGCCACAATTCACATTCCAAGAAGCTATTTCACCCTTTTTGGGGAAATACAACAATTAAAGGTATTCCAGATTTTTTTGTGGTATAACAGAACACACTGTATATTGTGGCATGAATGATGTCAATTTTGAAATCAGAGTTTCAAAGAATTATTGAAGAAACAATTGGGAAACAAGCTCTGAAGGTACCTAGCCTGAGCTCTGCTCAGGGCAGGGCCAACTTCAGAGCTAGGTGAGATTTCTCACAGGATTTCTCCAGAGAAGTTTTTAAAAATCTCTAAGGATAGAGACTCCACAGAACCTTTATGTTACCCAGGTTGTAATTTCTGGAGATAAAAACTCATGAGATTATCCCAGAGAAATATTTGGAAAATATGTAATTAATTAACTCTTGTGAGTACTGTGTATTATTTCTGGCATAATGTGTTTGGTTTTTTTATAGAAATGTGTTGCATTACATTCTGTTGATGCTGCATAAAGGTAAATGCATGAAAAACATGAAGAGGTGTGATGAGTGGTTGAGATAAGCTGGGAAAAGAGCAGGCAGCTGAGAACTTCAACCCCACCCAGCAGATGGGTGATGTCTTGCAGGAGAGATCTTTGTTTCTTCTTCCTTTCCTCTCTGCTGAGCAATGTTAGATCTTACCTGAATGCAGGTTCTGTATAACTTTAGGGACAGGCACAATCACTGGGCTTGGAGCACTGTTATAAAAAGGGTTTATTTCTTTGTGCATTAACAATCAGCAGGAAAGGGAGTAACCTCTGCTGCTACAAGATAATTTTATACTGGAGATAATATAGATACATTGATGGAAAACAATACATATGTACGTGGCATTATGAAAAGAAGTGCTGGATGAGAATGAAGATGTATAATCATTTATCATACTGAAGCAAGTAGAGATCTACACTTAATTATTTCATGGTTAAGAGAACTGTTACAGCCAGAAAGGTTAAGGGAATGTCATTTTAGCCATACAAGCTCATGGTGCATTTACCCAAGGGGAAGAGAATAGAGGTTTAGCTGAACAAAGACATTTACCTGTGAAACAAGTTCCCCTGTTCCTCAAAGGGGGACAATTCCCCCATCAATGCACAAGAGGCAAGTACAGCACAGTTTGGAGAGCTTGGGAAAAGCAGCAAACTGCTGCCACCTCAGCATTCCCATGAAGAGTGCACCTCCAATTCATATCTATATACATATATAAATAAAAAGATATATTTACATATACACCTATGGGCTCTCTAACCAGGTTTCACAGCCCCCCTTTCACAGGAGTCCACGAAGGGTTACTTTGCAAATAATCTTGATATCTTCCATGATAACAAAAAATTCCATTTGTTCACAGATCCCGATTTGCTGCAAACACTTCTCACAATCTCTGAGTACTCAAAACTCTTTCAGTATTCAAAGTACATTCCAGCCATGTAAGTTATCCTTAAATATCACATACAAATGTTTACATTTGTGGGAACTTAAGTTTTTGCTTTTCTTTCTTCCTATCTTGGTCTCACAATGACCAAATTCTTGTGCAGGTTTTGGTAGCACTCATAACATCAACAGTTTTATTGTGAGCCAATGGCTAGAAAACCTGTGATAAATATTGCACTGATCCTTACCTGCCTCTGTGCTTCAGCATGCATAAGAAGTGTTAAGTTAAGCTCAGCCCACCTGCCTGAGCTGGGCAGGACAGTGGTGGTTTTGCATGGTTATTCATAGCGTAGGGTGCAGCTTCAGTGGGCAGTTTTTTAATAATGTAATCCAAAAGTGAAAGGGTAATGTTTACCAAACCTGTTTCAAAATGGCTGATTAATCAAATAAATGTGAGTTTATTGAGGCTGTTGCTGGGTACTGACTGTTATTGAGATAATTGTATGACTCAGCTAAGCCAGACAAAGAGCTCTACTGTTGTTTTAAAGTACCGACTGGCCAAGTTTGCATCTTACACCAGAGTAAGGGGAGAAACTTTGCTCTTTCTTCTTGGTTTTTTTTTTTTTTTTTTTTTTTTTTTTTTTTTTTTTTTTTTTTTTTTTTTTTTTTTGTTTTGTTTTTTTTTTTTGTTTTGTTTTTGTTTTTGTTTTTGTTTTGTTTTGTTTTGTTTTGTTTTGTTTTGTTTTTCTTTTTTTTCTTTTTTTTCCACAAAGCTAATCACTTAGTTCATTTATCCTCACACCATCCCTTTTATAGCTAGTTTAAAATACCTTGTTGCCATAAAACCCACAATCAAGCACTGAGCCTTCTGCAGAGCCCCTTTGTCTGCAGCACAGCAGTGAGAGGTTATCATTACTGACACTAAGGTGTGGGGACAGACCTTCCTTTTGTGTATTTTCCATATCATATATTATATTTTCCTATCCTATTATAGTATTTATGCCTTCTTCTGCTAGATATCTGCATTAACCATAAAATCATCACCATTCAAAGCACTGGTTTAGTGAATATCTGGGGCAAGTTTTGTGAGGAGGGGTAATCTTTCATAAGACCTAGTGATAAACATGGAAACAACTGTCAAGTTTTCAGGCACACAAGCCCTGCTTCAGGTCAAACTTGTAGCCTGAACGCCTCTCTTTTTTTCCAACTAGTCATGTGTTTCTTCCCAGTAAAAGCTATTGCCTCTCCCTGAAATTCTCACTGCACAAATTCTTAACTCTCACTACTACGAAGACAAGGCTACAAATAAAAAACAGTGCTTGATTAGGCAGGCTGTTAATGGAGATTTTATGATAGAAATTGCATATTTCTTGCCTTGTATTTTTCATTTTAACAAAATGGAAATTAAAGACAGCTACTAATACATATAATTACTGAAAACTCTCTTCACTTCTCAGAGGAAAGCTTGGAGTACATCAAGTCTAATGTACAGAAAGAGAGTTGTATATCTGCTGATTGGGGGAACACTAAGAACATAAATCTGCTCTCCAATTAAACTCCCTCTGACGTATATATTGGTTTTACTATTTTAAAATAATAGACTTTTTCTCATTCCAAGGTAGCATGTCTGTGTTCTGCTGATAGTAGTTTGCATAGCTGAGTGAGAGAAAAAGGGTATTTAAAATCACAGAGACATATTTACTTCAAGACCTCACTCTCAAGTTGTACCAGTCCAAATTTGGAGTAATACTATCAACAGTAGTATTATAATCAGATTTACACTGATATATTTGAGAGGAGAGTTTAACCCTGGCTAGTCATATTCTGTAGCAGGTTTGTTGACTTTTTTAAATTTTCATCAAGATAAATTATGTATTATAATAAAGCAGTATTTTGCTTGCTCAAGATTGTACTTAGAAAATCTTCTGTTACATGTCAGAGAGATTATTGCTTTTTAGCAACAAACACCTTCACCATCTGGAAATGCTCAATATTTATTCAAAATGGTCCACTAACAATTTCTTTATTGTAACATCCAGGTATAACTGCAAAAATTAGGTCTTCCCTTTTAACAAATTCTGGATGTTTATAGATCAAGGTCTGAACCAGGCTTTGAACCTGGAAGCAAGCTGTGTTTGAACTGCCTAACCCTTTCTTTTGATTTCTTGAATTAATGTTTTACTAGAAGAGTTTTCACTGAAGGAAGAGAGTGATCCTGCTGCTGAACTAGCATCTTTTACACTCCCAAATATATAATTAAAAAAAAAAATAAAAAAGAAAATATAATGCCTAAGATGGATTTTTTGCTTTTACTGGTCAGGAGCATAAATCATATTAAACATGTCCTGGAGTCCAGACATGACACTTTCCTAATGGCCTTTGTGGATATCCAGAGTGAGAAAACTGGGAGAAATATCATTAAATGAGCCACTGCACAGAGATAGGTTTCTGAGAGATTAGTGAGTGTTAAAGGAAAGTAAGTGAAGGTTGGAGTAGAAATTCTGCACGTGGCTGAGCTGGGAATAAGTGATAACATGACCCCAGCCTGTCTGTCAACTCCCTCCAACCTTTAGGACATCACATCTAACTGTTATACTGGTACAATCAAACCCCAGTAATTTTTCTTGCATCATCACTTTGTGAAGTTGGGGTGGTGTTGCCTGGATTGCTTCTTTTGGGATTGTTGGTGACTGTGAAGCATTAAACACAGTGGGTAAACTAGAAGAGAATTAATATCCAGGGTTCAATATTTATCTAATTTTTTCTAGAGGGCAGAAGGACTTTTCAAGATGTTACCTACCCCAAATGATTCAGTAGACTGTTTTGCAAGCATGTGTAAAGTGGCCACCAGTGGGAGATGATAATGGTGTTAATTAAAAAATAAGAGGCAGCAGCTCCTCATCAGGATGTCCCTTAACATGTCTCAGAATTGGGTAGTTCAATTCCCTCCTGAGAAGGCAGCAAGAGCCTTTACAGAGTTCCTTATTCTATGTCCTTGTTGTGGGGAGCAGCAGCCATGAGCTCCTCTCTCCCTGCAACTTTGGGCAGGAGAGAAAATGTTGATATCCAATTATTTTACAGGCCAGGTGCTAAAGTTATGTAATCTACATGCCCAGTGGCTGCTAACAACCTTTTTAGACAATATAATTTACTAACAAGTTCAGTAGTATCAACTTCCCTTCAAAACTCTTCTCCTCAGGTAGAAATTTGTCTTTTTAACTCAATTATTCTTGGGTTGGGGTTTTCTTTTTTTTAATCCAGATTGTGATTACATTGCATTTTCACTGAAAACAGTGGGAAGCATATTTGATGAAAGGGGTCTAAATACTGAAAATACTTAGTCTTTTCAGCCCCTTGAGGCTTGATAAAAATGGCATACTTCAGTTCATAGCTGATTCCTCTTCTAAATTCCCAAACTAACCTTTTGGGTTTTTCCTTCTTTATTTTTTCCCCCGTTTTTTCCATTTACAAGCAAACAGAATGGAAAACATTTTTTCTTTTTAAGGAAAGTTTCAGTTCTCCCAGCTAAATACTTGCATTCCTCTCCTATATAGCCCAGCCAGACCTTGCTTACAGACTGCAAACCCTCAAGGGATTAACTCTACCAGAAGAAACCGATTCCTTTCATTCCTTTTACATTACCGGTTCCTTGGACAATGCTAAACACAGCGGGAATGCTCATACACACCCTTGGTCCTCCTAAACTACCATTTTCCCAAGGGAGCAGCAGCCTGTTTGCCAGTGGTGGAAGCGCTGCCACCTTCCATCTGAGCAAGCATGACTGGCTGGACTGGTGAAATCGTTTTGGATTCGGGTTGCCTTGTAGCAGCCTCATTACGCCACACCTTGGCCATGTGCAATACGAACTGTCTTGATGAAGGACAGATTGTTTATTTTTGTTTTAACCCTGTAATCTGTTAATGTATTTGCACAGTTTCAAACAGTGGGTGGGAAGGAGGGAGTGTATGAAGGGAAAGAAGTATCTGAACTTTACTCCTGTGGAATGACTTGTCTATTGAATGTACTTACAGAAATTACAGGGACCATTGGAAAGCAAAAGCCAAAATATCTGGCATTTGGTGCTGTCTGATCCATAAGATGAAGCTGGAAAGACAATCTCTACTTTTCTCTCAAGGAAGTGTATGTATTTGTGTTGTTTGGATTATATTTAGAACATTTAGTGACCCATCCAGGCGCACAGATCGGCTTTCCACTGACACCTCTGCACTGCAGGGAGCACCTGCACATGCAGTACATGGAACAGGGGCAGGATCAGTGCCTGGAACAGCCTCAAGAAGGTCGAGGGTTGTGTTTTCATAGTATGCCCCATTCACACTCCTGTAGCACCAAACCAGACATGTGAGTGGAGACTCTCTGACCCTGCCTGAAGAGCCCGTCCAGATCTTCCCCAGCCAGAGCAAATAAGTCAGGCATGTGGTCTTGATGGCACTGGAGGATTTCCTTACCTGCACCAGGACTTCTTCACCTATTCCTCATACTACAGTGCAAAGGGATGCCCTGAGCTAACATATTTTGCAATATCCATGTCCTTCACTGGGACATTGCCTTTGTTTACAGCCCTAAGCTGCTCTGTCTGGCCGTATCCTCACGTCTCTGCAGTTGCATCAGTTTGGCTTTGTTACCCCTCACCTTTGATTAACAGCCTGAGCTGCTGTGCAGAGTACATAGCACAGTGAACTGTAGGGTGAAGTTTGCAATATGTCCTCATTTCAACTTTAAAATACTAACCTCTTAAATAGAACCAGCTGCACAGAGCAATTAGCAGGCATGAAAATAATAATAATAAAAAAAAGCTTAACAATTCAATTCAGGAACCCTCTGAAGTTTCTGTGCTCTTCTCCCTGAGAACTAAAGCCTTTACAAGTTAAGTAAATCAATGAGCTTTCTTTCTTTGTGTTTTTTTTTTCCTCCCACATATAGGCACAAACAATTTTTTCTTTCAAATATGGAGATTTAAAAATAAATATTAGAGAGTCTGCATGCACAGAAGCACACATGTGCTTACACATGTCCCAGTTAAGCTGCTATGGCTCTAGCTGTAAGCAGATGCATTTTGAAACTGGAGAGTCTGTTTTGCTTAAGAGATATGGGAAACACTTTGGGAAAGTGTTAGAGAGCATGTAAGTTGCATGCTGGAGCAATGCAATGCCAAGGCACTTTCCTGTAGCAGAACTAACGTCACTTTATTCATAATGGCAGTGCTTACAGTTTGCATTAAAGAGACTGGGGCTTTTTGAGGTAACTTGCAGAAGTAATGGAAAAAGAGTCCTCCCTGGGAATCTCGCTAGATTTCTTTATCCCATCCAGAGACAAACCCAAACCCCTGATGCCTCCAGTTAGCGATGAAGGAGCATGCTGAGGCATCCTTATCATTTTTCAATTGATCCTGAGGGGTTTTGAGATCCTGCTAGGACTTGACACCTCTGCTGGGAGCAGTGCTGCTCCTGCACCTCCTTTGCTGTGAAGGTGTCACCCCTTCCCTACCACTGAAGCCTGGCCAAGGACATTGGGGCCAAAGCTGTCTGCCAGTCTTCCACCACACCTCGGTGTGTGTCCTGTGATGGAGAATTTTGGGTGTGGATATGGGGGCAGACTGGTGGTGCTCTTCCTCTTTCTTCCCTCCTCACTTTTCTGGATTTTTTAGCTTAAAAATAGGAATGATAATCTTAAGCAGACACCCAGGGAAGAGCAAAACCTGGATGAGTACACAATGCTTCTCCAAGTACTTTCCCAGGCTGCAGCTACTCTAAACTCAGGAATTTTCTGAGCCTATTCAGCAAAGCTGATTTGAAGCCGTGCAGCACACCAGCACATCAAACTGACTCATAGTGATGAAATCCTCCTGGAAGAGCTGTTTCTCAATCCACACAGGCCAGACTCAGCACCCAGAGGTTCCTCACAGAAGTATGCAGACACCTGAGAAACCAAATGACATCTCGCTCTTGGTGGCAACCAGCACTTGCCAATGTCCACACAAGGAGCCTGAAGATCAAAAACAAGCTGCAATTTGTTGGGGAACATCCAGCCCACTGCCTGGCCCCAGTGGGGCACCAGGGCTTTACCTCCTCCCCAGAAGAAGCAACCACAGAAGACTCCCAGCTGCTGCTCCCACAGCTCTGAGACCTCTGAGCTCTCCAAAACTACCTCCACCACCTGGGTTTTTGTTCAATGGCTTATGGTGAACCTGCATCACCTCCTGCCAGTCTGGCAGCCTCAGCTCTGGGTGCAGCCTCAGATCAGTCTGCAAGGGCCCCGCTCTGCAGAGGGATGAGCCACATTTCGGCAGAGGCCTCATTGCAGCAGACTCTCATGAGCAGAGACCTCCCATCTCTACCTCTTTCCCGTGTTTTATTTCTTCCCCATGCTCCTTTGCCCTGTAGCTGCAGGCTACAATTACTAATAGTAACTAATAAAGTGGCAGAGCAGCTCCAGATGAACCAAGTGAGGTCAACCTAAAAGCAATGGTTTAAGAGCAGCCAAAAAGCAATTGTCCCAGAGCAGCCTGAGAGCAATTATACTCCAGCTAACATTACCTCTCCGCATAAATAACTCCTCCTGACCTCTCCAGGCCTTTGATTTGCTCTGTTTGAGAAGCTGTGCTGCTGCTGTCCCCCTGGCAGGTCTCACCTTTCTCTCTCTATGCAGCTGTCTGGGCTGGGGCTGCACCTCTGCCCACCCCTGGAACAAGTGACCTGAACAGTGCCTGCCCTTGCATGGGCTCCTAGCAGCTCTGTGTGGTGGCATCAGGTGGGCTCCTCACAGGGCTCTGCAGCATCCCTTCAGTACTCTTTGATTTATTTTTACCTTTTCTGAACAAATCATGTCTTGAAGCTTTAAAAGCTCTTCTTTGGTATCTAAGAAGAGGAGATCTCCTGATTTTTCCTAAGAATGCTGTAGAAGTGGAAGGGGCCACCCAGCAGGTAGTTGAACAAGGTGCCTTTAAGGCAAAAAAAACTTTTTCCACATTACCTTATGGATGTTAAACCTTCTGTGGTGGTTTTCACCCAGTGTCCACCCAAACCTCCAGGCTCTCCCTTTCCCAGAGGGAAAGGGAAAGGGAGAAAAGGCAAAAAACAGCTGAGAGATAATGGCAAAACAAACTCAGAGTAGCTAAATACTTAAATTTATTACTAACAAGATAAGAACTAAAACTAAAGGTAATAAAACTAAAAAGTAAGAAATAAATCAGTCTTAAGAACACCCCTCTCCTCCCATTTCTCCCTCCCTCCAGCAGTTCAAGAGAGCAGGGAATGGGAGTTTTGCAGGTGGTTGTTGTTGCTGCCATTGCTCTTGTCCTGTGGGTCACTCCATGGGGGGCAGTCGGGTCTCTGCACCCCGATGGTCCTCTGTGGACTGCAGGGGGACAGCTGCTCCACCACGGTCTTCACCACGGGCTGCAGGGGGAACGCAGCTCTGAGTCCTTCTCCTGCTCCCTTGGGGTCCCTCCCACGGGAGACAGTCCTCAATAGAACTCTCCAGCGTGAGTCCACCCCCCGGGCAACACTTCTACCTGGGGAAAATCCTGCTCCAGGTGCGTCTCCTTCTCCAGGAGTCATGGCTGCAAGTCTCTTCCAGGATCTCGCTGCATCCTGGGTCTCCCACAGGGCAACAGCTCCTTCAGGCATCCACCTGCTCCTCCAGGGGCTGCAGTGGGGTCTCTGCACCCCAACAGATCTCCATGGGCTGCAGGGAAGGGGAGGGGGGGAAATAGCTTTCAGTCCTTCCCCTCCTCCTGCTCCAGCGTGGGGTCCCTCCTTTGCCTCCTCCTGCTCCAACCTTGATCTCTGTGTTGTTATCTCATGGCTGGAAAAATTCAACTGCATAACACTTCTGAATTCTTAAATCTGTTATCACAGAGGCGTGACTATGATTCTTAATTGGCTCAACTCTGTCCACCAGCAGGAAGTCCCTCCTGGACCTGGCTGTCATTGGCTCCACAGGACAGGAGAAGCTTCTGGCAACTTCTAACAGAAACCATCCTGGAAGTGCCCCCTTCTACTAAAATTCAGCTACAGAAACCCATGACACCTTTACATGATTTCAAACAAGCAGCTGAACCAATTCATACAAGACAGAAGTCCAAGTGGGTATGAATGTAAAGTCCCTCCCTCTGGTGCAGAAGGACCCATGCCACAAGGGAGAGGAGGTGGGAGACCACTGTGGTCAGGCTGGTCATGTGCTTGGCCCAGTCCCATGGTCTGCCTGGAGCAGATGGGACAGTGATAGGGACAGGACACTGCACTAGGTGGATGTCTGATCTCATCTGGTTTTGTGCACTCATCCTTGTGCTCTCTTGTAGTGTGCAGTGTGACTGTGGGGGCAAAACCTTTAGCTGATTTTACATGATAATGAATGTATTTGTAAGGGAATTTGCATGAAGTGGTGACTACAGCTCAGCCTCCTGGGTTTGCTCATCTTTTAGACTCCTTCCAGCCCTTTCCTTCTCACTTCAGCCAGCCCTTACCTTTTCCAAGTGTCAGATTTGAAGGCCTGATCCATATTATGTCAAATAAAAGCTCAAATCCCTTGTGTTTCAAGAGCAGGGCCAAAAGTGAAACACGTGTTTTGTCTGGATTCAAACCCAGACTCTTGCTGAGATTAGAGATACCTTAAATTTGGCCCATTTTTAAACCAAAAATGGTTTAAAAATCTCAGTAGCCTTGATGAAGATGGGGAGGCAATGTCTGATTTTTGACAAAAGTATGTTATGGGTGGAAAAACTTCATGTTTTAATTGAAGTCCATGTAGTTATCCCTACTCTGAATGAATCACAATAAATCCTTTACCCTATTTGTACTAAGGATTTCATCATAGAGCCCTCTGCAGAGATTATGACATAAGAAAAGGAGAAGAAAATGCTTACAAAATATGGGAAATGCAAAAGAGACTTTTGCATATACTTATGCTCTGTAACAATGAACCAGCATTGTCCAGGTTCCCCAACATTTTATAAACACAAGAAGGTTTGAGAGTTAATGAGAACATCATCCCTGGGCATTGAAAAGCATTTGTACTAATTAGATGAGATCCTTTACCTAAACACAAGGACAAAATGTCATATAAGGGAAGTAGCAAATGAATACCTAAATATAAATTTTTCATCTATAATAAGAACGAAAGTCTGTCGTTTGGTCTTCAGAAAAGATGTCAATAAGCAGTGCTGTTGTCAAGCATGTTTGAAATTCAGAACACTGTTTAAATACCTCACTGTGGAATTAAGAGTCTAGTTAAGGTCTTACTATTGATGTCTCACCTGGTAAATATTTGAGGAATTTGCTATAAATATTTTTTTTCACATTTTTTCTCAGTCTAGTGTAAGTCAACAAGTCCTGTGAATTTTTAAAGGCATATGTGTGTTACTCCCTGCTGCACAGTATATAGGAACTCCAGCTACTTTATAGAAATATACAGAAACTATTAAGACTTGCATATGAGCTGTTGTTATTTTATGCTAAAACATGTCAGTTAGGTGTTGATGTTCTGATCTTGCAAATATTTATGCCAGTAAATAGCTGGATTCAATGGGGAAACATTTCTTACATGTGTGACATTAGTTACAATCACAAAAATATGCAGGGCTGAGGTTTCAAATCATAAAGCCTCACTTGTTAAAATTAAAATAATAAAAGTTCACAATATTTTTAACAGTGTACATTTTGACAATATCTTTTGGACATTTTTTCTCATAGGGCACCTTCCATAATTTAATGGCTTATTATTGAAGTTACTCTACTGCAACCAGGTGTCAGGACTGTTTGTACCTTGGCCATGAAGGAATACAAGATCACCCATCTGACTCAGTTTCCCTTGTGTTCCACTGCAACGGCCCAGAACTGATCTGGAGCTCAACAGCAGAAGTCTTTTCACCAGGAAATGTCAAAACACAAAATCCAGTATTTTTTCAGAAATATGTTTTGTTTGATCAAACCCACTTTGAGAGCTGTTTTTAGGAATTAAAAAAAAGAAAAAAAATCTGATTACATTTAGAGAGACCCACTGCAGACTAGCAGAGCACACAAGCATCTGCTAGCTATCAGAAGCCCTATTTCCATGAACCAGGTTGGCTAAGGCAGAGTAGAGACTTAAACCTTATTCTCATACGTAGGCAGCCTAACTGTTTGGTTTACATTACTCTTCACTTTCCACACTTTCTAGCCAGTCCCAAGAGTGGTGTCTACTCCCAGCACATTAGTCCATGTTGGGAAGTACAGCGAAGACATCCAGTACTGCAAGCTCTTTAGAAGGGCAGCAGCACCACACTGTGAGTACATCCATGCCCTGGGATTGCACCTAACCTCTGAACAGTAATGCAGCTAAAGAACAGAATTATACAAAATGCAAGACATCAATAAACACATTTTACATGCTGGGAACTCTTTGTGAAATGGTGACCTTTTGTTTTTCAAAGGGAATCTATCCAGCTGCCTACAAGGTTATTACAGCATTGGAGTTGCATCATTTCCAAGTACACTACAGAGAGCATCAATATAAAGGCATCAGAACAATGAAAGATGACTGTGACAATTATTGTGTGGGATGTAGCTTTTGCCTTATTAAGCAATCTGTTTCCCACTCCTTTAGGGCAACCTGAGTATGCTTTCAGAAGTCTTGCTTCATTCCCTGGCAGGACAAAGATTAAAAGGCTTTTAGAAAACACCCTGAGATAGGAGAACCCTTTAAAAACTATTTAGGGGCTATTTCAGTCCCTGGTAAAAATTTGTTTTAGGTAAAGACAACATAAAACCAGATCAGCAGGAAATTCTTGTCAAGGACTTAGAAACAAACAACTGCTGCACAGAGCATCCTAACTTCAAACACCTTAATGCAATAATTTGTTTTTAATCATCCATGAGATGGAAAATATGAGGAAAATCCAATATAAAAGTCCAAGAATAACAGTGGTTAGTTGTTTGGGTTTAAAATCAAAGGCGGTTTCCATGCTGTTGAAGGATTCCATACCAGTAGGCCTGGGGGAACTCCGGGCGTGGTAGGCTTCCATCTGCCAAGGACAGGAATAAGTTGCACTTGTCCTCCTAATATCCTCCTGCATCTCCACACGCTGGGATAGCACTGCAAGGAGCTGTGCTAAGGGGGCAGCGTGGCTCTGTGTGCTGCAGCAGCTGCTCCTTAGGGCTGAGAGAGCCTGGTTTGAGCCACTCATCTCATTGAGATCCTTCCCTAGTGCCAAAGTTTCTCTCCAGAGATGCCCTGCAGCAGGCTCACCTGTACCCTTTTAGGTGTCAGCAGGCTCTGGTGCTGTACCACTGGTACCCTGATGAGCAATCAGAGGTAGTAAGTTTAGAGACAAAGTAATTAGAGGTCCACCTTGGAAAGATATCTCTTATAATCCATGGTGACAAAAATGAAATGCTTCTACCACTTTGCAGGAACTCTCAAGACTTGTTTGAGATAGAAAGGAAATAAATTTTTATCATGGGGAAATGGAACACAGAAAATCTCCTACGCACCTGTCTGCTTCTTTTGGTGTCTAAATACCTTTGAAAGTCCCGCCTTGAGTGCCAAAGCGATGATGGATCACACAGTATTTCCTTTTTATTATTGCACTGCATCCTCTGGGCCTCACATTAACATAATTAGGGCCATATGGCACCAGAATCTCTGTTGGTTCAAATTGATGAAGCTCCTTTGAAGTTAGAGAGCCTGTGCCAGTTTATACCTGCTGAAGATTTGGTTTATGGTCTGGGAAATAAGAGGGAGAAGGGGGGAGAAAGAGACCCAGGCACTTTTTGTAGTTAATTAAGAACTACATAGATGTATTTGTGCCCTGCTGCTGGTGTCCACCAGAAGCAGTGCCTAAAGTGCCTTCATGGCTGTAATATCCTTTATGTGATTACCTCTCACTGTCAGCTGCTGTGCCTCTCCTTGTGACTCAGTGTTTCAGTGGCTGTAGGTAAAACTGCATGCAGTGAGTCAGATCCAGCCAGGCACCTCTGGATAGCAATCAAAAACATCCCATTCCCATTCACTTGGTCATAAGGAGACAAAGAATTGCGCGATTGACTGTAGTGTCTGTGCAAAGAAATTAAACTCTCATTTCCCCCCCCTCGAATTCATTGTGAAAAGAGTTGACAGTTATGAGTATATGCATTCTTGTAAATATATCTGCTGAATAACATCAAAAAGAAATCAAAATGTAGAGAAAGTAAGTAATGCAAATCCAAAGCATAAGGCCGTGGAATTAGAGCCAGGAAGCAAAGAAATATCTTAACTGGATGAAGCTTCAAAGTCCAGGACCAAAATGTACGCTCCTGAATCCTTATTCAAGGCACTCAGATAAAAGTAACTTATACTATCAGAAATGTTGTAATGAACAAATACAACTGGAGTCACTGAAAGCTCTGAACCGTCAGTACCTGGAAAACTCTGGTAATTGGCACCCTGGAAAGTAGGGTCATGTCTTTTGGGCAGCTGAAATGTGGATTTGTTCAAACATCCTGCCAAGTTCCTGTAATGATCCTAAAATGATGTTTCAATTCCAAGCACTTCTCAGTTTTGAGGCAGTTTGTATACACATCTAACCAAGGCTGGTCTCGTGGGTCAGACACCCACATCCTGCAGCTAGGGGTTGTTGTCCCCCAGCCACTACCCCAACTCACACCCAGGGTTCGGACCCATCCTGGGATACAGCAGCCCACGTCAGCACTGCACACACAAAATGCATTCCTGCAAGTCCCCAACAGCCCCAGTTAGCACCAAAATGGGCCTAATAAAGAGTTTTCTGCTTTGCAGTGTTGTAGCTCCTACAGAGCATAGGATAATCTGAGTGTTCAGCAATTATCCAGGCTAAGTCTGGAGCACAAACATGCCTTGGTCTCCTTGAAAATGCCACCCTGTACCTGCCAGCTGAGTCGCTTTGTGGCTACTGCCTTTTATATAATCCCTTTTAATAACAGAATCCTAGAACATGCTGAGTTGGAAGGGACCCATCAGGATCATTGAGTCCAGTTCCACAAGATGGAAGGCAAACTTTTGGCCTCAGAAGATCCTTGAGAGGAGTAGCAAAGGGGGTCTGAGACTTCACTATCTCCTTTTTCCAGCTCCCTTAGTTTGCTTGAGAACATGTATTACTACTCCATGCAACACATGCTCTTCCTGTATCCTTGGGTGAGAACAGCAGCACCGTGACCTCTCTGTGCCCTCAAGCACCAGGATTTGATTGAGAGTATCTATATCACAGGCATATACCACAGCGGAAGGTGTCTCTTCTCATGGCAAGGGAGTTGGATCTAGATGATCTCTAAGGTCCCTTCCAACTCAAAGCATTCTATTATTCTATGATTCAATCAGATGTAAAGGCAACTCCCAGGAAAAGGGAGACTATCAGCTCTTTCTGTGTGCCAGCAGGAGGGACCACCAGCATGACAAGGTGCAGAGGTGCCAGACAGAGCCCTTGCCAGGCAGGCACAATGTGCCAGAGGCTACTGGAGCAGGGGATGCTGTACAGAGGGTTGTGTTTGCTCTAGGTGTAGCTGATTTTCTAGATCACATCTGCTCTTAATCTTCTGCTACTATGCACAGTTAAATATTTCACAATGCTTTCATCAGCCAGCTCTCAGCTGGGACTGTGAGTTGGTTATTCCAAGGAATTTCCTGCTTCTAAATTAGACTGTCATAGGGCAGAAAGGGCCTATCTCAGATCACAGCTTCAGCATGAGGACTCCATCCATATCTCACTAGATGGTAAACGGATCTAATACGACTATTGCCCCTTGGTAGCAATGATGAAAATCAGAAGTCTTTTCTAAGATGTTCAGGTAACCAATTCAGTGCAAAGCTTTGATCAGTCTAAAGAATGTGGGTTTAGACAACAGGACCATAACTGGGACTATTGCTTGTGTGAAGAAGTTCCTTCCCAAAAAGCCATTTAAAAAAACTTCTTTATCTTGAATCTCATCCATGTAAATTGATCTAATAAACATACAGAAACATTGTATCATTGAGATGAACAGATTCTAATTAGAGAACTGTAAGTCGTCTGGGATGGCTGTTTAGAGTCAGTTATATGATATGGGCTCATTCAGTCCCTCTTTCACCAGAAGGGAAGCTCTGGCTCAGGCAGGTTGGTGGAGTGAGGGACAGTACCTTCCTCCATCCTCTTTGACTCAAAGAAAGTGGAGAATAATGTCCTGAGGAGTTTGGTACACCTTGCTGTGATAAATAGCAACGTATGACTAATTATCAAACTGTAGTGACTGTTTTACCATAAAAATCAGCAATTGACCTTGTCTTCTGGACAGCAATGTGGGTGAGGAGGTTGACTTCTTAGCACTTTTTTTACTGTCCCAGCTTGGAAAATCTTAGATTATCTTTAATGTTTTGGTGTTGATGCTACTGTTTTAATGTGGTTACATAACTAACAACAATTAAAACCATTTCATTAAATTTGTTCTACAGGTTACATATCACTTTATACTTCACAAGTGCCCTCCATCAAATAATTTTTGTACTTTTGGTAAGCATTCATTATATCTCGTGCCACTTCAGCAAGGTCTGGCAGCAGAGTCACAGCCAAATGGACTTGGCAGAGCACAGTCAAACACCTGCAGGTGCTGGAAGAGGTTAAGAAGATCGTTCTGGGGGTCTCAAAACTGCAAAATTCAGACCTCTTTAGTCCTATCCCAAACCTACAGGGAGTTGGGATAGTAGAAGATACTGAGCTTTGACCTTCCAAAGCTTTTGTGTATTCAGGTTTCAGAGCAGGGCACTTCCCTGGTCATGGATGAGTAGCAGAACAGGGATAATGCTGCTTAAAATGTAGGCGTTGAAGAAACTGGGAGTGAAAGCTGTTTTACTTGACTGCAACAAGCCAAAAGCCTGGGTTCAACCCTTCTCTCTCCTTCCTTGGAGCAACTCACTGCTGTCAGGCAGGAGAAGTTCAACTGGGAGGAGGAGGAAATGCTCCAGTAGCCACTGGACACTGCAGGACATACCACTGGGTTTGCCTTCCTGGTTGAGCCTTATGCTGGGATGACACAAAAAGCTTCTGGCAAGGAGAAGACATGAGTTTTCCTCTGCCCATGGTGAGGACAAGGTCAGACCTGGACTGGTTGGGTGTGCTGCCAGCCCCTTCCCAAGCTGCAATGTTTCCACACGCAGTCTAGCGTTGAGGAAGCCACTGATGCTGTGGTGTGGCTTCTCTGGACTGTCTCTGGCCTTTGTGCCTTGTGTTAGGGGCAGACAAATGACCAGCCCCTTAGGGAGACCATGGCTTGAGAGGAGGCTACTAAGCAAGAGGAGGGAAACCAGGACATGGCATGAAAAATGGCTGACAAGAAACAAATGGGCCTATGGGTAACTATATTCATTATCCCATATAAAGCTTTTCCTGGCTGGCAAGGGAACGGCTATATCCTGGAGCATATCACCAGATTGGTGCCTATGCCAGGCTGGCAGCATTGGCTTCTGCCTGCCAGTTCATCATGCCCTGGTCCTTCCTGAGCATGTCAGAGACATGAACACCAGCAGCCCCAATCTTTCCCTGCCATGTTTGATCTTGCTCCCACTGCCCTTTTCTGTATTACACCAGATAAAAATAAGTACCTGAGTGTTTCTGAAATGCATCAAGTCCCAGCAGTGTCCACCTCCACGTGGCCAGAAATCCCAAATACAAACTGCTCCAACCTGTTTCTCACTTGAGTCCAAGCACATCCAGGTTGTCACTATTGACTCTTGTAGCATAGTTTGTTCCTCTCCCTCCTCAGGCCAGCTCACTGCCATGTAACTTAAGCATCAGGCAGAGATGCACAAGGCTGGAGCACAGCCACCTTTGCTTCCTCAGGGAAGAATGATGGGAGGGGAAACTGTCAAACACCTTTGGATTTCATATCCCTAGTATAAGACTGTTAACTGACTTGGCAGGAGTAGCATAAGGCTTAATTAATTGCTGTTTGTAAAGAGCATAGAGATTATTTGAAGTGCAAGACAATGTATTAACCTGAAAAATTAGTCTAATTAAATGCTTGAAATTGTGATTAGATACCTAACATTATCAGAACAGAGGCTTTATATCAATATTTTAATGTCAATGCAGTTGAGGTTTGATTGTTTTGAAACATATTGCTGTAAATTTAATTGTGGGTTGGTTAATTACCTTAACCCCATTAACAATAATAATAAGTTAAAATAATGTTTCTCTATGTCCTTCTTGCAGATGTGACTAACAATGCTCTTTGTTTTTAAGAATGCCTAAGCTGAAAACTCAGGAAAAGATTTTTTTTCTTCCCCAAAATCGTCTTCCAAAGGAACTTTACTCCACTTGGAAGTGGTATGGACAGAGGTGTTACCTCTCCATCCAGACATACCCAGAGTTTTCTGGGATGAGGGTCCATGATGCAGAGCCAAGCTAATAACAGGACCTCATGAAAAGTGTACTCCTGTTCCCCTTTCCCATCCTCTCCCACTATTCCCTTGAACCAGTAACAGTACTCTGACCTCACTGAGGGTCAAGTTTGTAGTGCTAACCCATAGGAACAATAATCCCAAAATATGAGGAATGATTTCTGGGGGACTGAGTCCCTCAGTCAACTTCCTGGAGACTAAGGAGAGTGGCAGGGCAGAGGAGAGGCAGTGAGAGGCTGTGCAGACAAGGATGGAGGAGAAAGCCAAGCAGGAGCACTGTTTTAAACACTGACTACTTCCAAAACAGGTTTATCTGTAACATAAAGCCATGCTCTTGGAGACCAGGGTGAGTCAGCAGCCACAGCACATTACAGTCAGGCAAAGAGAAAACAATTAATGGCAACACTAACTGGCTGTGATCAGAGCTGTGGTTGATCTCAGTGACCTCCTGTGATAGAGACTTGCCATGGACAGGAGCCAAGCATAAGAACAGCTCCACTGAAACCTCCCTCCTGTTTCCCTGCCCATGCAGTACCCTACAGATGTAGGTCAACAGCCTGTCTCATAAAGCTGCTCAGACATGCACCTACACCACACAAGAATAGAAAACATTCATGCCAGCTCCAACCCAAGGCCTGGCCAGCCTATAATCTTGTTCCCAACAGGGACCAAAAATGGACACCTAAGGAAAAAGGGAGATGCAAACATATCATGACACTTGCCCCATTTACTCTGTCAACCTACACATGCCCATAGCTTAGGGGCTCAGGCAGAGTGTAAAGAAGCATTACAATCTGTGAGTTTTCAATTCACATCTCTTATCTTTGTTTTTATCTTGTAGTGACAGTAAAAGCAGGCAGTTCTTCTCAGCTGTCCCTCTTCATGATTTTACAGACATGTATCTCAAAGTCCTCAGTTGCCTCCCCTGGCAGATGAATTGTGGCACACATGGGTCTTCCTCAGGTAGTGACCATCCTCTGCCTCCTCTTCTCCCTGCTGGCCTTCTCGGGTATTCCCTTTCTATGTGTGGGAACCGGGATCCTTGACAGATGAGAGAAAGGGCAATATTCAGCAGGGTGTAAGGTGATAAACAGGACACAAAAAGGGGAAAGGCAATACCATAAAGTAATGGTCACTCAACTTCCAAACCTGATCCAAGTGAGAAAACAGGGGATGCTACATGTATTCCTTCTCTGTATCAAGGTCGGTCAGTGAGCTACCCTTCAATCTTCAGGAGAAAACTCCTGTTAGCTTTTTCCTGCTAGAAGACTATTTAAAGAAAATTCTACTGTTTCTTTTATTAGCCAAATACTTTGAAGACTTTCCATACAGTCAGGATTAGTCACTACAGATGCATCCCATTTACAGTGCTCTTAGAGCTGCACACCATGCCCACTGTATGACCTTTCAGGGATTTGCTTGAAACATATTCAAGTGACCTATAAGCTGAAGTCCTTTTTAAGAGGCACTCCATATGCTTACGGTCAGATGTTTTAAGGACCTAAAGGTGCAGGCTGGGTTTTCCCAGAATTTGAATTTAAGGGCCACATGTACACTGCACTCCTAAGCGCTACAGAAAACTGCACTAGAGCAGAAACACTCATGGAAGTCAGATTACACAAAAGATTCTGTGGGAATTTGGAAATCACAGGCTATGATTTATTTTATAAGTATTTGTATTTTTACTTTTCTTGCCATTTCCTTAGTGTCTCCATCCCATAAATAGAAGCAAGAATATATGTATTAGGACATTTAAGAGAGAGATGTGTGACACATTGAGCAAAGCATTGCCAGGGGATTAAAAAAAAAAAAAAGGGAAATACCAGTAGTCTTATACAAGGTCTCACTAAGACCTCATTTGGTCATCCTAAAGTCAGGAAAGAAGGATTCAAACAGGAACAAGCTCAGAGATGAGTAGCTTGCGTGGCTGGAAGAACAGAGAGTCTATTAGACATGGAGAAACCAAAACACCCTGGCTCCTTAACCGATCACATCAAAGACTGTTTTATGTAATAAGGCTGTTATAATCCCAACAGAAGACTACATGTGAGGCATGGAAAAGATACTTAAGGAAAAGGAAAATGTTGGTGCAGCAAATTATTTATTAGCTAGCCATGAATAAGGTTAGGTTGGAAGTTGGAAGGAAGTTTCTTCCAGAGGAATGGCGTTCTCTGAGCCTTTCCCAAAGAAACAAACAATCCAGTCACTTCTAAGCTTAAACAGTTTGTGAAAGGGATTATATCATAAGGCCACAAGATTATATCACAGCAAGTCTCTGCCAGTCCTATTTGCCAACATACTTACACCCAGATAGAGCTGAGCCAGACAAAAACACCCTACATGAACAGGGAACTTGGCACAGGGATCAGACTGCATAACTTCCTTGTAAAATTGCAATAAGAAACCTCCTTTTGGGAGATCCACAGAAGAAAGTGAAAACATTCAGTAAGTACTTCTGTATTGGCAAGAAAGGGAACAGTAGATTTCTGTGATTTCCAAGTCCATTAACAGCACAATGGCGAATATGTGGGAGAGTAAGAGGTACTAGGTAGCCTGAACTCTAGAGCCATAAAAGAGTTAGTGGAGGGAGACTTAGCACACTGATTATAAACACTGGAAAAGCGAAAATGGGCCTGTGTGAAGGCAGTAACATGTGGAAGTCAAGATTATTTGAGCAATTATAGGCCAGGTATCCTGCCACTCTCAGACAAGGGAATGGGAATAATTCCACTAGCAATATTCATTTAGCAAAGAAGGCACCAATAAGAACATAACTTATGGCTGACACATGGTTCACTGTGTTATTCACAGTAGTTTGATTTAATTATCTGTGGGGGACTGCAGAGCTGAGTGGGGATGGTAAACAGGGCTTTTCAGAGTTTGGTACTCCTGTAGCATTGCAATTAAAAAGAGCAGCATACACTGCCAATAAAGCACACATTAATAGGACCTTGAACATGCTAATTGATAGCTATCAAACAGTGATTGTCAATGGGGAATCATCAGATGATGAACTGCAGGGATCAGTTTATACTCAGTGCTACTCAACATTTTCTGCACTGTTCTGGGAGCAAATAAGAGACACACTGCGAGATAACTTACTGTAGGTGACACAAAGTTTGGCAGAATGATAAATAATGATGAAGATAAGACTGTCATCCAGAATCATCTGGAGAGCTAAACTGAGCCAATTTGAAAACCTGTGTCTTCAATTAGAGAGATGGAAAATGACAGATTTCATAGCAAAGAGAGTTGACCATCTGCAGAATGAGGCTGTCTCTGAAAAGCTGTATCACTGGAAGGACTGAGGGAGCCTATCTGATAAACAACACAACGTGAGCTTCCACAGTGACAGGAGAGGATAAAGCAATTTTTGTCTGTAAAAGCAAGGAGCTTGTCCAGCAGCAGCAGACAAGATATTTTGCCTTTCTAATTGCCTAAAGATGATCCTTGAAAAATTTTTGCAGTTCTGGTGTCCTTTCTAAAATACTTCGGCAAATTGGAGAAGTCAAGAAAAATGTCATGGGAACTATTTGAGCAAAACACTTCCAATGAGAAATATGGACCAAAACTGCACAAATTATCAAAAACAAGAGTGACAAGAGTTTACAACAGTATATACTTTTTTTTTTTTCAAAATTGAAAGCTGAATAAAGAAGGGATACTAAAAGCCATGGCTGCACACCGTACACACTGTAACCAGGTGAATTTTGAGGAAACAAAAGGTCCATTTCTAACAGCACATGTGCCGCAGCCTTGGAAATCAAAAGCTGTGGTTTATGTGCCCAGTGGGCACTGCATACCTCAGCAGCCACACATGAGCTGCAGGGCTCCAAGGAGGGTAAGTGTGTAGTTCCATTAACTTCTAATTCCCTACTGCAGTTTGGAGAGTATTGCTGCTGTGTATAATGAGACAGGAGGTTTCACTGTGCTGCTGATGGACGGCGTGAGATGTGCATGACCTCTGGTGTCTGTGATGCCTCTGATCATGTACCCCTCATACACTTATGAATCTCATGAAATTGGACTTATTTCTACCTGCAAACCATTGTGGAATGGAAAGAAACAATTTGTGAGTTGGGTCAAATAGCAGGACAATACATAACAAAAATAATTAAGTCTGACAGCACAACACTCCAAATGCTGATGAATTCAAGCTTTTTAAAGTGTGGGCCAACATCCTCATTAGATCCAGAGCTCGGGACTGACTGAAATCTGGCATTTTGTGCTTCTGGAGAGCTTGGGGCTGTGGGCATCCCTCCCAGTCACCACAGTGGCAGCAGAAAGTGTTTGGTCCCATCCTGGCCCAGCCCTGTTATGGGAGGCTTATGTCAGATCTGCCTCTTGTGTGTGTGGTCTCTATCCAGCCCTGAGATAGCCAGGCTGAGATCATTTAAATACAAGCTTTAAATTCAGGTGGAATAGAAGGGAAAGTGGGTATAGGAGAACCTGCTTTGGCAGCTCTGGGAGGATTGGCATTAACCACAGCGTGCCAGGATGTTGGAGGACACTTGGCTGCATCCTTTTCAGCAAATCCCCAGGGCAGGAAGGGGATGGCATTGCACAGCCTGGCTGCCAAACCAGAAAGCTGTTATGGAGGTTGAGCAAAAGCTCCCGGCCAGCACATCTTCCCCAGCCTTTGTTTAATTTAACTGCGAGACAGTCTTTTAGGAAACCAGGAGTCTCAAAAGCCCAGCATAAGCACAGAGAAAGGCACTGATAACACAGGAATTTGATAGATCCCATGAAGAAATTTTTCCAGGAATCATTTGGAGTCTGGATGTGTAAACAGAGCAATGGGTGAGGCGAGGTTGAGGAGCAGAGACACCCAGCTCTGAAGCTGCAGAAAAGGCAAGCACACAGCCTGTGAAATCAAAGCCACGTGTTGCTGGGCAGAGAATGCAGGAGAGAAAAGATGGGAAGAGCTCACATAATTTAGGAACTGCGATTCAAAGAAACCTAGCTGTGCATGAATAGTAACTTGCTGCTCCTGTCCTCAGGAAAGAATGGCTTTGTACTTTGTTGCAGCAAAGCAGTGGGTATAACAGTGTTTGAACCCATCTTCAGCTTTCTCCCTGTACTTGGGATAGAACTTTTTCTCCCTTTTACAAAATTCTGAATTTTCGTGAGCTGTTTGGGTTAAAAAGTTCAAGAGATGTTTGAGAGTTTTAACTCTCTGTGTGTGTGTATGTGTGAATGTGAGTTTAAGCACCTCAAATTATGCTTCAGCTTCCAATTGAGGGCAGCAACTTTCTCTACAATGTCAGCTGCCTGACTGGAAGAGCATGTTACTAATGAGAGAAATGCAAAATATAGCCAGAGAGAATTTAGGAGATAGACTAGGAAAAGGCAACTTCAAAATATTGTTAGAAATGAGCTCATTAAATGTGCTTGTTTTGATCTCTGCATCCCACACAGTACAAAGGGTCCACTGGCTGTATATCAAGGGGGCTGAAAAGATCAATTCCTATCAAGGACATCAGCAGAAGTACGCAAGGATAGAGGTGTCTAGTTTCACTTTTGTTTTTTTAATCTTCCATCTATGAATGCATTTCATTTTAAACTTCAAACCCAAGAGCAGAGGTGCACTGAGCAACAGATGTTGGAAGGCAAAAACAGACAAGGCAGAAGGGCCTCGGATGTCACAGTATGTAAATACAGGCCATGGAACATAAACATAGGAGAATGGCAGGGTCACAGGCAGTAAACATGGGTTGTGCAAGGAGATCCTGTATAAACATGGTACGTCGAGCAGGAGATGCTCTGAACATAGGGGTTTGACATAAAGACTGAAGGAGTTAGGTCCCTTCCCCTTGGAGAAGAGAAGGCTCTGGGAAAACCTCATCACAGTGTTCCAGTATATATAGGGTGGTTACAAAGAGGATGGAGACTGTCTTCTCACCACAGAAACACGGGAGTGTGGCAGGGATGTGAGCTACCCATGCAGAGAGAGTGGGGGAAGGAGGATGTTCATGTGTGTGGGAACGGAGAAGGTCAGGACACGAGACCTCAGGAAGACAGAAGAACTCAGGAAGACAGAGATTTGGGAAAGTAGCCCCCCTGCTTATCAACATAGCAGTAACAGCACGGCAGATGTAACACACATCATAGCACAGGGAAGAAGGCTCCATCCTCAGATCCTGTAAGGGTAAAGAGGTGTGAAAAGCATTCCTTCCTTCTTAAGGATGTGTTTATTATTGGCCATAACAAGCAGCTTGAATCAGGCTGCCTTTCCACAGGGAGAGAGACATTTTGGAGACAAAGTCAATATGGACATAAAGGAATAAAACTGGAGGAAACTGTTCTGTGAAGAAAAACGAACACTGTTAACTCCATAACTGGTGCTTTACTGGTTAAACTGGAATGAATCTCATGTGCTTCTGCTTCTGATCTCATTGTTTCCACTGGATTTCATTGGGTGGAGCGTGGGAATCTCACTTCTGCCACCACGCCCGTAAAGATGATCCATGCTGCGAAGATGATCCCATATACGGTACCTTTGCTCTGGTCACCACAGTGACAGTGAAACTGTTCTTGTACTAGAGCTGTGGGGAGTGATGTGGGGAAAACAAACATCGTTCTGACAGAGGGAACGGATTTGGATTAAAGCAAGTGCATAGGGAAACAGACTGGATAATTAGTACAGCTCGAGCACCTCAGTTAGCTGGCATGAATTCCTTCCATCCGTGTTTCATCGCATGTGACACAAACCCATGAGCTCCGTGTACATGGCTTGTCTGCATCCTACCCATGGAAAACGCTGAGTAAGAGGTGATGTGAGCCAGCCCATGCTAAACCAGGTCAGAGCTGCTAACGGGGCACAGAAACCATCGTGATAATTTCACTGCTCCACCCACGAAGGACTACAGTATATATTTCTATCATAAGAAAAAGAAGTTATTAAATGGGATTCCAGATGCAGATGTACTTGTTTGTCATAACAGAGGTCATTGACATGTAGCTGAATCAAGAAAGATGACCAAGAATCTAAGAAATCCAGGCATGTATTATTTATGGAAAGAGAGGCTCAGCAAGGAGCTGTGTGGCAATTTCTGGGGGTGGAAACACTCATGGTGTCTGGGTAAGGAACACATTGTGTAATCTGTCTAGGAAGGGAGAAGTCATCTGATTCCAGGAGAAAAGTATAAATAACTAAACCAACCACAGGAACCTGCTGCACGAAGGCTCCCAGGAGAAACGGAAGGGACATTAGAATGTGTTTTGGTAAATGTGAAAGCTCTGCAAGGCACTGAGCACACAGACGGGTGTGAAGTTTCTTTTAAAGGCTGTGTTCACCACAGCTGAGGGTAAAGCCAAGTAAACATATCAAGAATCCCCAAATCAACAAAATCCAGTAAAATGGCATAAAAAATACAGATATTATGGAGTAGATAGAAGCAATAGAAGTAGATAGAAGTAATCTCTGATTGTAGCTTATTGGATCCTGAAATGGCAACAGCTTAAAATGTTAAGGCAGTTGGTTTGGTAGGAAAAATATATGTGTGTTCCTACCAATACCATCCTGCCAGTGGGGATGATAGTAAATATGGCATTAGTTTTTTGAGTTTTGTTTGGTTGGGTTTTGTTGGCTTCTTTTTTGTTTGTTTGTTTTTCCTACAATCTGAACTGTAAGAATAATGTGGTTTCTTAAAACACTTCACTGCTTTTTTTCCCAGTTTCTAAAGACCTGTGTCCTAAGGTCAGCTTGTTCATGTGCTTGAGCAGTTGGTCCTCAATGGGTTTTGGTAGCAGTAATCTGAGAGTTTAAACCATGGGACAGCAGCAGTTGTCTCATTCTGACCTAAACCTTTCAGGGAGGAAGCACATGATACACAGAGGCAGGAGAAGTAAGTGAGAAATCAACCAGGACATCCAAGTTTGCCTCTTCCTCAGCAGCAGGAAGAAATCCAAGGGTCAACCCTGAAAGAGCAGAGGAGCTCTGAAACACAATGATTGTCAAAGGCTTGGAGAGCAAAATGTCTCCTGTGCACCTTGGGCAGCAATCCCTGAAAGGGGTAGACAGTAGGGGTAGGTTAACAGTTGTTTCCTTCTGCGCCTTCCTGGTTTTAGGGTGGGAACCCCCTTTTGGAGAGCTCTGTTTTCTCTTACTTGTTTGGTGTGACTCCATGACCTACAGGTTTTCAGTTCTTCCCTCAGCCTTCAGCCTGCCATTGCCTCAGCTGCTGGCAGGAGGTCAGTGATAATACAAATCCAAATTAATTTAGTGGATTTAAGCCCAGCCTGCCTATCACTGTGCTCCCCTACAAACAGACGTATCAACGTTATGGGAAAATTGAAAACAAACTTAAAATGTGAGCTGTTTGGAGGAGACCCGGTCCAGAACAAGTTTGAATATGATTGTATTTTATGGTTTAAATGTAAATACCTTCAAGGGGAAAAAGAAAAGCCATTAAACAAAAGAGATAATGTAATGGAAATAATGTTTCCCTGCCCAGGACAGAGCTGCCAGCCTGAGCCTTGGCTGGCATTGACACAGAGCTACCTCACACCTACAGGGTGAGGATCAGGTCCCACAGTAGTGTTTTATTGACACATTGATGTAAGGCAAATAAAGTAGGGATGGCACTGTGACTGCTACAGGCAAGAGAAAAGGAAATGAGGCAACTATGATGTCTTTGTATACTTGCAGGCTATAGGAATGTGTTTTGCTGGCCTTACAGTAATCTGGACTTTGAGCTACCATTCATTCCCATTACTCTGTCCCATGACATCAAATAATTCCTTGGGACTGTGTATGACCCCCAAACTCCTTGGAGCTTGTTCTGTGCAATGTTACACTGCTGGGGCTCCTCAAACTATTGTGTAATGGGGTGAGATCACAGGCGAGCTCAGTCCCTGTGGCTTGCGCTATCTTGCCTGCCCGATGGTTTAGCGGCACTTTAAAAACTAAACAACCATTCCTGTAGAATTACAGCTATAATTCTTAATAGCAGCAGGAAATACAGACAAGTGATCCAGACAAGCAAGAAATCCATTGATGTAGGGAAGTTTTCTACTTCTGTCTATAGGTTCATTGACTCTGCTGTGACTGCAGTTTGGGAAACTCAGCCTTTATTTGTCTTATGTGTTTTACAAACAGATGTGGATGAGTTAATTGTGTAGGCTGGTAGAGGGGCAAGGACAACAGCAGTGTCATGTTTTCAGATGTGATGTTTGGCCTCTGAATGTTAAATTGAAACCTGAACAGTAGTTCATGGATTTAACCTCTCAGCAAATGCACCCTGATGCTCAGATTAAGAATTCTCTGACAATCAGGAACTACCATCCCATGGTGGGATTTTGCTTTGAAGTGAGTCATTGACCTTTTTCAAAATCTCATGTTCAAAGGCTATTGACATGTGAGGCACAGAGACCAAACACTCCAGCTTCCCTGAGTTTGTCCTCATGAAAATGCTGGGAATAGTCAGGGGCTTTCACAGCCTTTGTATTTACACAGAGACTCTGGGAAGTGCAGTATGAAAATGAGCTTGGTATGGATTGCTATTTTGTATCCTGACCAACAGATATGACCCATAGGGATGGGATTCAAAGCTGTAGCCTTTGTGACTCAGATTTCTAACCACAATGAAAATTACAGTGCAGCATATTGTAAAGAGTACACTTGGTAAAAAATAAGATTATTTGGAAGCTTCAGACAGGGGTCTGATGGCTACCACAGACTCCTAAAATGGTTTGAGTTGGAAGGAACCTTAAGGATCATCCACTTGCACCACTGCTACCACGGGCAGGGGCACTTTCCATTAGACCAGGTTGCTCAAAGCCCCATCCAACCTGGCATTGAACATTTCCAGGGATGGGGCATCCACAACTTCTCTGTGTAACCTGTATACATTGAATATATATTTCATACACTAAAATTAAAGGAACTGAAATTTACACATCTTTCCATATGAACACTGATGCAGGATGGGAAAGTAAGAAGACACAGTGTGGTTACTAAAAACTATTTACATCCTCCAAGGAGTGTAAAATCTGCGCTGGTTGAAGGGACAGGAACACCAGGTTCCCTGCAGTGTTTTGGTCTCCTCCAGGGCCAGGATGCTGGTTCACCTGTCCTGCTGATACTTCTCTGATACTGTTACCTATTCTCCACTGTTGACTATGTACAGTTAATGGATAACAAAAATATTCTTTGGGAGAGATTTATACAACCACACTTTATCACCAGGTCATTTTCTGTTGGCCCATGTGGCTATAAACTGGAGGGAGTAGATGTTTTTTAAATAAGCCCTTTGGTCAGAATGAATGAGCTGCGGTTGCAAAATGCCATTCACTGTGTAGGACAGGATGAGAGGAGAAGGTTGCAAATTCCCAAGAGCTTAAACATTTACATTTGGCGGTAAAACTATGACATGCAGTCACTCTGAGCCTGGTGTTGGCATTGGCAGCTTGCCCTCAGATTATTCTCTGGGCTATTTTTCCATAGGAATGTCATCCCAGGCTGATTAGAGAGCAACTCCAAGGAAGAGAGAGGACAGGACTGTGCCTGTGGGTCTAGCCTGGGGGCCAGAAAAATGAAGATTTGACAAGAAAATAGTTTCCTGTTTGCTTGATTAACTGCAACTATAAAATTAAGATAAAACATACCCACAGTCCATGCTGGAGTTGCGTTGTGAGGACACACCACTTAGAGCTTGTAAAGTGATGTGGAAATGAAAAATGCTGCAATAATGCAAAGCCCTGTTCTCATGAAAGCTGATTGCTCCTTTTAAAAGGTAACAAAGTCCAGAAAGGTAGAGTGGAAATCTACCTGGTTCTAGATCTCTGGCAGCAGTCCTATCCTGTCTCTGGCTCATGACGGCAGCTACAGCTCTGACACAACATGATGCTGTAATCTTCTGGAGAGAAGAGGAAAGCGGTCTAGCACTCAGTGACTTCAGGATGCCTGCAGAGGCACTGTCGTTATTCATTCACAGGGGTACTGCTGCATCCCTCAAACCAGAAGTCCAGGCCTCAGTGCAGCTGCCATTACAGTGACTGGTGTGGCTTGAGAAAAATCTCACCATCCCTTTATCAGCAAATCTGCAGCATTTCTGACTCAAGGCTCATGAGTGAATGCTTCTTCAAAAAAACTGGCAACTGGTGCCCAGTGCATCTTGAAAACTGGCAAAACCACACGATGGCAGAACAGCCAATGCACTTGAATTTTCAGAAGGAGTTGTGCTTTGAGGATCAATGTCCTCATACATTTGTGAGACTATGGCACATGGGACCATGCAAATCTTGGAGAAGCAAGAGTATGCACAGTGCCTGTCAGTAGTTATCTTGAAGAAGGTTAAATCCTCAATTTTATTGAAAGACCTCTGCAGGATATACTGCCCTGGAGACTGGTAACTCCAGAGCACAATGTGAGCAGTTTATTGCTCCCTACTAAGAAATCTTGCTGTGCAATGTGGTGCAGAAAATCTTCCTATTCCCTCATGACCAATATCCAGTTGCCCATCATTTTAAACTATTTTAAACCCTTTTCTTAACTGAAAGTTTATTGCAGGGATCTACTGAAACTGCATCAAGCACCTGTACACTGCTTATTTTGCTTCTAAAAGGCTCTCGGTGGGCATCCTGCATCCTGCTGCAGTTTACCACCCCTTCACCTGCACCAGTGCAGAAGAGGATGTTTTTAGTTCTAGTGGGGATGGTTTTGCTGATGTTGTGGGTATGCACAACCTTGATGTCAGGTTGTCACTCCGGAGGAGACAGCAAAGATGAATAAGCAGGAGTCAGAGGGTGGTGGGGTAGGAAGTTCTACACCTGGTTTGCTGCAAAGGGAGCATGCCAGGTACTGACCCTCACTTTTTGTTTTCTCCTCTAGATTGGATAATGAAACAGGCATGGGTTGATGAGAGGAGGGATGCTGCGTTAAGGGAGTTTTAGTCACTTGTGTGTTCACTCTCCTCTTCTGAGCAGGGCAGTGCCCACACTTGCAGGTGACATGACTGTTCATGAGATAAAGCACTACAGTGCCTGGTGGGAAACCCTCAGTTTAACCCACAGTACCAGAGTTATTGTGAACAGGGATGGTTCAGCCACTGGCAACAGGAATAGGAGTTGAGCAGCCTCAGTGACAGTCCCAGCTCTGCTACCCTGTGGGGCCAGCAAGACCAAAGGAAGAAGTACAGGGCAAATAGAGTGTGAAGGTCAGCCCTTTCCCAAAGCCATTCCCTTTATCATAAATGCTTTATTTCACATCCAGATGTAAAGCTGGGACAGCATTATTGACACCTCCTAGGGTGTTGGTTTCAGCAAGTAAATTGGCCCCAATTCCTGATTTAAACTTGCATTTCAGGATCATCACAAATTTATGCAGAACAAAAAGCCTTCTGTCTCCCTTCCCATCCCATAAGCAAGAGGCAAAATGTCTTTTTAGGAAAGCCATGTAATTTCTACCTGAAATTAGAGTGCTGGTTCTTTTTGGTTCCTCCAAGCTATTTTTTTAACAGTTTCTTAAGCCGCAGATGAGCAGGGAAAAAAGCATAACAAAAACCCAATTAAGGAAAAGCCTTGGGAAAGAGAAAGTGCTTGTTGTTTAAACGTGAGCTGTAAAGGCAGCCAGGAAAGGTGGGTTAATGCTGAGCCTAAATATCCAGCAGCCATAATTGTTATCTGAGCCTCTGCACCATTAATGATGCAGCAATACTGGTTTGGGTTTTCCCCTCTGTTCTCCAGGTTCAGCATTTGAGCAGGTCTCCACAAGCTCCCCACTTCTTGGTCTGATGAAAAATTGGTTTGAAAACTAAAACCCTGTTAGAAAAAAAAAAAAGGAAAAAAAAAAAAGAATGTATGATCAGACAAAATAATGGTCTTGGATCTCTGGAAAAAACATTGGCTTACATTTTTCCTACATGGGGAAAATTCATCAGGTGCCAAGAGAAAAAAACCCAAACCCAAATGCCTTGTTTTGATTTCCACCCATTCCAGCTGATCATTACTGTCCAGGATGAGCTTATCTTTTTAAGGAGAGCTTCTTATTCAGTGAGCCACAAGCAGTGACTTCAGGGGGAAAGCACAGCCTAGTATCGTGCAGGATGTTTCAGCTGCCAATAACAAGATACTTCCTTCCCTGAATGTCCCAAACACCACTAAACTGTGCCATAAGTGATACACATTGCAACAGGATTTCCTTGTACTCCATTAAACATAGACTTACCTTATTTACCCATGGAAAAGGAAATGAGATGAAGAATTGGAAGAAGGAACAAGATGATGAATGTAAAAGCATTTGCCATTCATTCCTCACGTGACTGTTGGCTAGGCTCTTTCTTCCACTCTTTGACCTGTATATTTGAAAGCACTCTGGAGCGGTTTTGCCTTTTTCAGTTTGCTGGCCTTAGTGGGGAGAAAAATTCTCTTTACTAATTTAAAATAACAGGTCAAAAAGTTTGTTTTCTCAGATGGTTGCAGAGATGCAGAAGGCTACAGACTGAGCACTGTTAATCCACTAAGTAAAATGCAGACATGGTTCTATGGTTGTTGTTGGCTGGACTTGGTGAACAATGATTTAGGGATAAGCCTGCACAATGGATTTTTTAGGTGAGGCACAGTGTGCGCGGAACTGGCCCCACCCCCTTTACTCCTGAGGTTCATTTTGCCACGGCCGAGCACACTCGGTCGGTGACAGCGAGTTCCTCCAGGATTTGAACCGGTGTCCTCAGAGGAGGAGCCGACTTACACCATTCGGTCAACGCCCACCGCCCATTGCAGATTAACATTAAAGAAAAAAACAGCAAACAGAAAAGCAATAATTCAGGTTGTTGAGCAATCCTGGGAGCCCACGTGGGTCAGAGCACCAGGGGAAGACCTCGCCTTTTCCTCTCTGCCAGCAGATGACACAAACGTGGCACTGCAACCAAGCCTGCAACACGAGCTGGGGCAGGGGTTCTATGGTAAGGAGAGGAATTTCACACAGCTAAGTGACTGAATCTGTAACTAGAAAAGACAAGAAGAAAATAAACCAGCTCACTCTATGGACTAAGTTTTGCCAGTGGCACTAAAAAGGAGCACAACTGTACAAAGTGCAGTATTGGCTCATATGTGTGTATTTGCTTATTTAAAGATTTTTCTGCCTTCCCAACCAGGATAGTTTTGTTTTATGCCAGTACCTCTCTCTGGTCTATCCAGCCCCAACATGATGGAAATGCCTGTTCCCTGCTGCTCAAAGGCACAGGAATCCCTGTCTTTGACAGGGAAAATAGGGAAGCTGATCCATGTATTTGTGTTTGTGTGTGTGTGCAAGTGTAAAAATATGTGTTGCCTCTTCTGAAAGCTGTGAGCACTGACAGCTCTTGTTCAAACTGAAGTAGCTCAGATATATGCAGGGATCTGTTTGTATCTATTATTCAAGTATGTGTGCAGATATATACAAAACATACACATATGGCTGCATATTCCAAGTGATGTATTTCCATATGAACTCATTTATCCCGAGAGACAGTCAAGGAGCAGTCTCTGGAGCAGCTTTCTGCTGGAAAAACTGACTAAGAGTGATCTCTCTTTGGTGATTTAACAAGTGGTGGGGTCAGATTGAGATCTCTGAGGCTTTCAACATTTAGCCTTCTTTCTCCAACCTATTTGTCTTTCTTTCTCATATTATGCAAGAGATGAGATAAAAACTCTTCTTGTGGGAGAACATGACTCAGTTTTCACAAGTGGATGCCCCATGAAACACAGCCAGATCCCCTCACAAGTCTTCATATAGCCAAAATATCAGAGGTGGAGGCAGGAGAGAAGCAGGGTCCCAGGAGTGAAGTGGAGGAGGAAGTTATAAACTTCCTTATGTGTTATCTGCACCCAGGTCCTACAGCCTCTGAATCACAACTTTGTGCACAAATAACTCACAGTCATCTGCAGGAAAGCACCACAATTGTAATCATCATCCTTTTTACTCCAAAATTTTCAGGGTTAAAACTATTAGCGGCATATTTGTACACCTCTATTGTGGGGTCTCGTTCCTCTAATATCACTCAACTGTTGAACATGTCCTGAATGAGCCCGAGAAGAAAATCTAATGGAACAAACCAGACCTTTATCCACCAAGGGACATGAAAACTCATTGTTCCTTTAGACTCAAGACTGGATATACCTAATTCAGCCACAAATTGCTGGGCTGACCAGGGTTCACAGCACAGTCAGGAAGACTAATTCTTTCCCGTGCAACAATTACCATGTTAAACTCCCCGACCTGGGTTACACAGGAGGTCAGATTAGATTATCACTGTCCCAAGTTCTGGCCTCAGAAACCAGTTTCCAGTGCCCATCTGGCTTCAACCCCAGGTAAACATCAACTGAAAAAAAGCAAGCATGTGGTCAGGGTATCTCATTTCTGTGTGCTGCAGTGGGAGAGTTCTCACTGCTGTCGGTAAGAAGGCAGTAGACCTTCCTGAAAACAAGAAAAACTTTAGCAGATGTCAGTGGGGGCTTTTTGGGTCAGCAGCAGTCAATGTGGTGCCCTCCCAGCATGGCCTTGTATGCACACAAGCAGTCCCTGCTGCTGACACAGGATTCCCAAATGTCCTGAATTTGGTTAAATACAGAGAAACTCCCCCATGGTATGGGGAGTCCCAGAGGTGTAAACCATTGCAAAGGGCAATGCTGACAGTTTGCTCTGTTCTGGGACTCCTTGCTGGGCAATTTGGAACCTGTTGGAGATGGGGATGCCACCTTACCCTATGCAGCCATTCCATAATCCCTTCTGCCCATACAGACCCCAGTGACAGGCTCAACCAGCCTTGCTGCCTGTCTTCCCTCCCCTGCAACAGCCATCCCAGAGAACACAGACCTGGAGTGGTGTATTCCTGTGCCATGGATACCCAGAGCCCTGCAGCCCTATACATCTGAAGGCCACAATATAACCAGAGGCATCAGCTCTCTCCAGTCAGCCTAAGCAGCAGAACTTTATTCAGCTGTGTGAGTGTCTGCTCGGTAGCTGCTCACCTGCCAACACAGGCAGCAGAGCCTGTTTCCCTGGTCTGTTGGTGCTCACTTCCAACTCATACTTATTCCTAAAGCTCCAGGATCCCTTTTTAGCACCTCCTGTGTGAAATGCTTAGGCAGATGGTACGAGCAAGGCTTAAGCTCTCTTTTGAGGTGCCATGAAATCACCTGCCCATCCCTGATTACAAAACACTCACCTCAGTCCTGCTTGTCATTTCCCCACCCCTGGCAGGCTGGTGAGCTAACAGCAGGGCTGTGACTAAAGGCAGTGTGAGCAAGTGGGAAAGGCATTGGCCATCTGAATCAGCTGAATCAGAAGGAGCAGGGGAAAGGGAAAAAAAAAAAAAAAGCTATGTGAACAAGCACTAACTGCTAGCAAGCCACAGCATGAACATCAGGCATATTAGTGACTCACGGGTGAAATGTGTGACAGCGACTTTGGTGAGTGGTGGGAAGGGCTTCACGCCTGGGCAGCAGGAGTGGAGGGTGTGCAGCAGAGCCAGGAGCCCAGCCAGCCAAGTGTTTCCCACGCACATTCCTCTACTCCATGCACTATGAAATCTGGTCAGAAGATAAAGCATGGAAGCAGAAAGAAATTCCTAGGAGGAAAAGTGAAACAGAAAAACAAAACAGCATGGTAATTTCTCGCTTGCAAAGAGCGGTATTTCCATGTGCAGGCTTGCTCCACCTGCAATTTTACATGTGTACAGTGATTTCTGATATATGCCTCTGGTAAGAAGCTGGATCTATCTCAGGAAAATCCCTTTCTTGTTAATTTATTATTTGATATATATGTAAAACAGCATGCAATATAGCCTAAATCCACAGAGACTCATGCCTTCGGGGCTGCAGGTAAAGGAAAGAGTACATAAGAGATGAACCAGAGAGAGAAATAAACTAACAGCTGAGAACCCTGGGTTCAGAGCAGCCCCTGGTGTTATTTTTGCCATGGTAGCACCCACAGGCTCAGCAGTGCATGGTGCTGTACCTACACACGGCAGGTACCTGGTGGTGGGCATTCCTCAGCAGTGCATCCCTGGTGCTGAACAAACACAAAAAATCCACCTCAGGAATTTTCAGGGTAACAGGAGCCAGATCCTTTTGTGATACTGAACAGGGTAAGTCTTTGAACTGGAAATGGTTGTGGCCAGGTTGGATGGGGCTTTGAGCAAGGTGGAAGGTGTCCCTGCCCCTAGCAGGGGGATTGGAACTGAAGGGTCCTTAAGGTCCCTGCCAACCCAAACGGTGCTGTGATTCTGCGATTCTAAAAGTCCCTCTATGAGTGCCTTCATCTGGACTCTTTGCAGCAGAAGAGCATTTCTGAAGGAGTGTTGCCTGTCCAAGGGCCCACACACTCTAGACCTCACCTCAGAAGGCATCTGTGCAAGATGGATAAATAGGTAAAAAAAGTCCTACTCTGTAAAGAGGAAAGTATTGTTAGCAGGCAGTGCCATTCAATCCCAGGACTAGGCATTGCTCCCAATAGTATTTCAGTCAGCTGCACTGACATGCAGGTACCCGCTGGGACATCGACTCCACGCCCAGCCCCAGGGCGAGGTGCTTGGTGCCCTGTAACAACGGAGCAAAGAGTTCGTGGACGAGCCAAACTGGAGGTTACAAAAGAGACCAAAGGTGCAAACAAACCCCGAAATCCTACAGCAGTGTTGCAAACTGCGGCCCAGAGCTCCCCAGGCCAAATCACCCGCTGAGTGTACTCGAGCCGAAGAGCACTGGAGAGAAGAGCCCGGCAGAGACCCCTCACCCATCCCCGTCCCGGCGCTGCAGAGCGGGCAGCGCTTCTGCCAGGGCTGGCACCGGGGGTGAGCTTCACACGCAGCGAGCTGTGATTGCAACACAATGACTTGCAGTGTATTAAAATTAAGCAAGCAGTTAAATCATTTGCCAAATCAGGTCCTAACATGAGACAAGATGCAAAGACTGTTTAATAAAGGAAGCAAGGGGGGTGGCGGAGAGAGGCAGCAGCACTCCAGATATGTTGTAAAATAAGCCAACAGCGCACCCATCTTGAAGGTTACCAATCTGGGTGCTTATATTTTTTATTTTTTTTTAATTATTATTTTATTTTTTCCAGGTACGAGATGTAAATGCCAGAAGCCCAGGGATACCGAGGGCTTTGTATTGCATCAGCACGACCCAGCCTGGAAGGCCACGTGTGAAGGGTTGTCTCGCCTGCAGACACTGGCAAGGCAAGCCCCATGGTGCCTGCAGCTCCCTGCTCCCCTTCTTGCTTCCTGCCTAAGAAATTTTCCAGTGATCCAGCGCATGTTCTGTGGTTTAACCTGTTGATTTTTGTACAAAAAACAACCTCTTTTTAGAGGTGAAGAGGACAGTTGCCGAGATGACAGGTACCTCACTGGCTCCTGGAGCAGCTTTGGGTGCTAACAGAGTGCTAAAGAGCCTTGGGCAGCCCTTGTGCCTGTGAGTACCTTTTCATGGATGAGTGAGTTTTTGTTCACACTATCTCATGCAGACGCCCCGGAGGGCCTCTAGGAGATGTGCTACAGCCCTTCACAGACCCTTTCCTCATGTGTTAATGAGTTACCACGACTCTGGCTTCCAGGCTTCCACTCAATTCACACCACTTTCTGTCAGGCAGTATTATTTGTGCGGCTCCACCTTTACTAACAGCACCTGGAGCAGATGGCCACTGCTTTATCACAAATATACACTCGTTGTTGAGCCTTATTCTGTCCTAGTATGAAATGAAAAGTACACACTGTTCTCCTTTTCTGTCTTGCCTATGACACCTCCACCATTGTTAAAGGGCAATAAGGACCTTTTGTAATGTAGCTTCAGTCCTCTGAAATGTCTTTTGCCTCCCAAGAAAGTGCTTTTCTACGTACGCCCTGACCCCACACTCCCTGAAAGACTTTTTTTTTTTTTTTTTTTTTAAAAAATTGTGAGTTAGAGTGAGGCCATGTGAGAGACCAGCAGGAGCACACTGGGAAGGGGCAAGGCTCTTACTTTTCATATTTTCCATGGGGCAGAGGACAACTGCAGTTCTAACCTAGCCCCAAACTTAACTGCACCAACAAGATGGGGGAAGAGCCTGGCTAGCACCTGCTGCAACCCTACACTGTCTGGCAGACGTTGGAGAGGTTTTGGAGGAGAGACACCCTCTCCACGATGAAATGGGCTTACAGGACCCCGTATCGAATGAAGCTGTTGCTAATGCAAGCTGTATCTGGGGCTGCCATAATGAAAACTGCACTGAGAGCTGTGCTTCTGGTGCCACCGAAGCGCTCTGCCTTCCCCAAACTTCCTGGGAAGTGTTTTGAACTTTACTTTTAAAAGTGCAATTAATCACAGAGCAGAGCTTGAAATGAGTCCAAGTGCAATAAAAGCAGCCGAGCAGAGCCTGCTCAGCCCAGTGAACATTGTTCACCACAGCCTGACTTCAGGCATCAGGAAACTTCCAGATGTGTTAACTTTGCTGCTCCTGGCTCCTGCAGGAATCTTAACTGCTTCCATCTGTACAAGGGAAAGGCTTCGGAAAAGCAGCTCTCCCTCTCCCTTTACTTACATTCCTCTGAGCACCAAGAGTTATGACCCCACAGCCTCTGCAGTTTCTGCTGGCTTCACCCTTGTTGACTAAATACCACACCCTGCAAAGGTGCCATTTCTTCCTGCTTCCATCCCTTGGCAGGGAGCATCCTGGTGGAGCCCCTCTCCTGGGTGGAGGACAGGCCCCTTCCATCTGCTCCCGTTCTGCATGTGGTTTACAGTATGCTACAGGAAGGCATTTTCTCACGCTATTAAGTTTTCACTAGATGTGAAGGGGGATCAGGAATGCCTCGGACGGCGTAAAAATTCCCTTCTTGGTTTGGTTATTAGGATCTAGCGGCGGCAGCAGGCGAAATTATAGCCTGCATGAAATCTGGGTCTGCTGCTCTGCCATGGGTGAGGGGTGAACTCTGTCCCCATTCCAGGTATGCTCAGACGCCTCCTGGGTCAGCTCCAGAGCCCCTTCAGTTCCTCCACAGGCCTCCAATCACAGGAGTAATTTGTACCTGTGTGAGCTCCTGTGTTTGTGCCCAGAATATGAGGGTCAGGCAGCTTTGTGGCTGAAAGGCTCCAAAGTGGCACTTCCAGCTTAGTCTCTGCCCTGGGGAAGTTCTACTTCACTCAGGAAGGCAAACTTTTTTTTTTCCCCCCCGAGAACTCTTCCCTTCTTTTTAGAAGAGATTGCTTCTTGTTGCATATTTGTCAGCTTTTCCTCTTTCCCAATAAGACTTTCAAGTAACAATTGCATGTACAAGGTTCATAAATGGTCCTAATCATTCCAGTCACACTTAGTTCTTATGAAGCACTCTGTGCACCAGAAGTGTCTCAAAAGTGTAAATTAATTGGTTTTTTTCACCCTCAGAGGATGGAGGTGAGCAGGGGCTGTACATTCCCTTTTGCAGACAGGGAGGCTGACAGGCCACATAAGGGGTTGGTAAACAAAGCTGGGATCAGAAAGGTCTGGCTCTTAAACTGTTCTCAAACCACCAAACGCCATGGCAGAGGAAAATGGGAAGGACTGGGTCCAAACCAGAAGTGAGCAGTGCCCTTGACTATAAATAATTTCATCTGACGCAGCTTTTGTAAAACACAGAAAAAGCTGGTGTCATCCTGGGGTTTGTGACTATGTTTCCTTCCAAAACCCCACAGATCACTCAGACTCCCAGTACCCAGATGAGTCCTGGAAATAAAAACCCAGTGAAGCAATTTGTGACCACAGAGACCTTGTCTGTGGCCAGGGGTTTGGGTGCTATCACAACAAAATCAGTAACAAAGAGCAGCTGCTCAAAAGCAAACCTACACATGAGGCCTTGGAATAGTGGAGCAGCAAGTGAGAGACAAGGAGGAGCAGGGGAGAGAGGAAAGGAGATGTTTGACAAGACAGTCTTTGGTAATCCAGGAGCTCTGGGGAAAGCTAAAAGGTGGTGCTGGTTACCTGCCTGGTAGCAGTACGGCTGGATGTGTTTGCGTCCCAATACAAAGTTGAAGCTGAGTGTCCAAGGTGTATCTTTGCCTGCCTTGTCCTCCTGGCTGTGAATAAACCAAATGCTGCTTGCAGGAGAGGGGCAATGTGACTCAGCATGGGGGAGCTCCAGTTATCCTGCCAGCATGCCAGAGCTGCTGCCCTCAGGCTGTACATGTCCCAGGGCCATGTCTTCTGAGAGGAGCGGTGTTTTCATAGACACTGAGCCAAAGGAGAGGCAGGATGAGGAGACATTCAAGTTACTCATCCTGGCTTAAACCCCACAGGATGTCTCAAATGACTGAAGTGTAGGCTGAAAAACAGACTTAAACTATAAGTTTGTGGATTTTGGCATTAAGTCACTGTCCATAGGGAGAGCCAACATGAGATGACCAAGTAGGTAACCCCAAATGACAGCAGAAAAACTGCCAGATGGAGTTGCCAGTTCCAGAGGGATTTTGGCATTGCTAGTGGCAGTCGATGCCCAGGGTCTATGATGACAATATCAGAGCAGAGAAATGGTGGTTCTAGGGGGAACAATACCTATTTTTTACTCATCTGTTTTTTGGGTCTTTTTTTATCTGTTCATAAAATTTTAAAATCAAGAAGTTTCTGTCTTCTCCATTTTTTCTGCCAGTGCAGCTTCTATTTTTGAGAATGGTCCCCAGATGGGGAGTACTGGAAGTGGAGCAGTGAGATGTGAAATAAGAATTCAGATTTTGCATTAAAATAAGAAATTATGAAGGGCAGTTGGCTCACCCTCTCCACCTTCTACACAGGACAAGTTCACTCCCTCAAATTTTCAGTGCTTTCAGTGCTTTCAGTGCTATTTGCTTAATCTGATGAAACAGATCACTTACTAGGAAATTAAAATGTTGTAGGTTGATTCATCGGGAAGCAGATAAAATATATTGAAGGAACTATGTTATATTATGATATGTTTAAACATGTAAAATAAAACAAAGATTTTAATATCCAATCTATACAGAAGGTTGAAAGAGATTTATCTGAGCAGGCATTTTAGGGCATGTTAATAGTGGATGTAATAACAGAAATGTGAAGCAAACTGGGAGACAACACCTGTGACAGTTGTGACATAGTGGAAATAATTCAACACCACTCATTAAGGCTGAGCAAAGGGAAAGGAAACTGAGAAGTCAGGAAGAAGATGATACAGCATAAGAAGAAAATGAGCTGTTGTTCCTTCAGAATCAGACACAGTTTCGGTCTTCTTTGCTGTTTCTTAGCTCATTACCCCTAAAACAGGCTCCAGCTGTACGGCATTGACTGAGCAGAGTTAGCCATGCTATTTCACAACTATCTTCTCATTAAGTCTTTCACTAAAAATGAAATCAAACCTACTTTTGATAGATCTGTTAACTGCCAGTGATCTACTCATTGAATTTGGAAGCCATCAGCCTCAAACACCTTCCCAGTTGGAAGGTTTTCCTCACTTGTTTGCCCTTTTCCTTGGAGTCTTGCTGTTTTCACCATATGTCCAGCAGTACCACCAGATTCGCCACAGTTGCAGACTGATGTCCCAAGTGGACTCACTAATATCTGTGTAGAGTAGGCAGGATTATTATGTTTTGAATGGTTCCTAGTGCTGGTTTTATTTACAATGCTCTTCATTTCAGGGATTGCACAGATACAGATGTTGCACCAAAGCTGTGATGGCAGCTGGAACTCACAACATGCGAACTAAAATTATGTTTAAAACTCTTGCAGTAACAGAGGAAAATAATAATTTATCTCCCATCCCGTTCAATTACACTATGGCCAGATAGCAGCATGTACAGGATTTATTTCTGCAGCTCCTTTGGAGGAAATTTTCCTTAGGATTCACATTAAATGGCATTTGCTTCACCAAACTTGCTCAGTTGGCCTGGTTCACTCTAATCAGAGGTGTAAGGGTTTATTTCAATCTTTTTTTCATGAGAAAAAGTAAATAAAAAGTACATCCCATTTTATTGCTGCATTCTGCAATGGTCTGTGTTCTTCACTAGGATTTATTTTGGCAGACCAGAGTGTGCAGATCAGCAGATCTGGCTGTGGGTGTCATTTCCAAACAAGTTTGTTGTTGAAATGATTGGCATCTGATTCCTATACAGAAGTCAGAGTCGAAGTATATTTTAAGAAGTGGGAGTGAAATAAAAATGTCAACGAAGCATCACTGTGCCTTGGAGAAATGTACCCTGTGGTGAAGCTTCAGGATCTGTTTCAGGTTTTGGTCAAACCAAATGACATGCACTAAAAAACTGGACCTCATTCTCCCTAGGTACTAGGCTACATCCCCAAAACTTGGGTCCAAGCTTGGAAAGTCTTTAATTATCTCTATTCCAGAGAATGGTTCCGGAGGATTATTGAGCAATTCAGTTGCTCAGGCAGCCTAACACAGTGCTAGAGCCCTACAGCCCCCAGGTACTTGAACAAAAGGGTTTTCTCCTGCTCAGCCCCTCCCTGGTGTGAGATGACAGGCACTGTGGTATTGCCTAAGCTCGTTTTCATCAAGGTCTATCGTCTGTGTGTATTCGTTTGCCCAAACCAGTGGGGTACTCAGGCTACACCTAATTCGCTCAGGCTGCATCTAAATGTGAGGGGAAGCTGGTGGAGTAGGGAAGAGGAGAAGAAGGCACTCCTTTGCTTAGAGACCTTGAGAGACCCAAAGGTAGTGTAGAGTGACAACTACTGTGCGTCCAGGCAAGAGTAAAAATGAGAGTTCCATAACCTATAACTCTACTCTTACAGCAAAAATAAATAAAAGAAGTGACCAGAATAAGAGCTGTGACCAAGACAAGAGTGTTGATTCATGCAAAGATCCTCAGGATGCAGCCAGCTACAGCACTGACCTGTGCCCTGCCTTAGCTCAGTAATGGGTAAGATCTGGGATGAGAGTTACGAGGCTGAACCTGTTTGGGGAATAAAATGACACTGAGTACACCATTCATCAGACCACTTCTTAGGACTTGAATGAAAGAAGTACGTCCCCTTTAGGAGTGCTGACATCAAGATTTTTATGCTGATCCCATCTACTTCCTTCTAAGGAAGTTGGACATTGATGATCCTTGTGTGTCCCTTCTAATTCAGGATATTCTATGGTTCTAAGGTCGGTAAAACCTAATTTTTTTCAAAGTATTAGAAAAAGTATTCTCAGCAAGGCAAAATTGCTTTCTTTGGTTAGGTGTTTCCAAAGATCTCAGGCTTTGATTTACTTGTAGTTGAATCTGTGAGAAAAAAAAGAATACATTAATTCAATAAGAGTGGAGTTAGATTGGTGCATGAAAAATTCCTCCGTGTGGCTTTTAGTGACTAGTGAATCTCATTATTAACAATCACTTTTCTCTTTTGTTGTAATGGTGTACTGAGGAGAAATGATTGCTACTCATTACGGTAACAGTTATGACAGAGCTATGTCCGGTGCTAAGTCAAAGTGCCCTGAATCAGCAGCTATTTTTCCTTTGTACTCCAAATGGCAACCCACAAATCCCTTGCACACAGGGAATGACAGACATTCATGTGCACATAGCCCAGAATTGCTTGAGCCCATCAACCCCCAGCCAGCACTAGTCCATGCTGTTGCACGAGGTTATTCACATTCTCCTTTCCGTCTTCTGTGTTGTTCTTTTTCAGGGCTTCCTCATTGCAACTTCTTTCCCTTTGTACATTGTATAACTTGTTCAGATAAGATATTCAGATTGGGGTATCCTGGTCAGCTTGTATAGTATTTAGCTCCATAGGACCTTCTGGTGAGGCAAACCAAGCCTGCCTTAGTGGTTTGGTATATCCATGTCATAAACCTTAAGCCTGCTGTGATAGGGGTGTGTGGGATAGTGGGATAAGCCAGTTGAGAAGATGCAGACTGGGAGAGGGACGCTGCTGCTGAGAACATTTCATCCACCATTCATGGGAAAAAAGGTTACTGAGAGTAAGCCATAAAGTGGATTAATTGCCCAGGCAAGATATACAGATACTAAAGGTCGTACAATAAGTATGACACTTTTTATGAAACTCATTTAATGGGGGGTTCTGTATATCCTAAATTTTATTTTTCTTCTGACACGGGAAAATTCCCTTAGGCTAACAGCATCAGCTGTTCTCTGTTATGCTGCCATCTGTTATGTAAAATAACTAGAATTCCTTTTTTCTCCATCCCCAGTGGCTTTCCTGTTTTCCAGCTTTGGTCAGCTCTGGTTAGTTTTGTCTTTTTGGCTTTCTTTTAGGATGCAAAATAGACTTTTAGTTCTTAAATAAAATATTGCAAAATATCCTAAAATTATTTATCATTACATATAAAATGCATCAGTTTGATCTACATTAGTAATTTGAGCAATACCCTTTGTTTTGCTTTCTAGTTGCTGATTTAAATCGCAGTGTATTCCAAAGTGTTTGTGCCATTTATGCCGGGGGTTGAGGCAAGTCCACTCTGGTGGTATGGTGGTATACTTCAGATCTGAATCCAAATTCAGTTTTTAAACACTTTTGAAATGCAGATGTGATTGAATTAAGGGTTTTGATTTAAAATGTTCATTCATTTAAGATCCTATACTCAAATTAATGTTCCAGGAACTAAGTATCTGTAATATTTGTACTGCCCATCCTTAACAGGGTACACCATAGACGGTTTTGAAGTCTTTGGAGACTTGTTAGTTTCACATGGACTTCGAAAATATGTGGAATGTGCTATAAACCAGGCTGCACAGTTAATTATTTTTTTTTAAAGTTAAAACTTTTCTTTTTTTTGGTGAGCCTCAGTAAGGTTTTTAGAGTAAACCCTCTACACATCTTCCTGTGTAACCTATACATTCACTGTTTCTTTAAACTTAAGAAATATTCACTGTATGTGTGGAAAAATCAATTTATATCTGACAAAAGATTTTTTTACAGAAAAAAATTACTTTTTTGCAGGTTTTCAACTGACTGTATTAAACCCAGAGTTCAATAGTCTATACTGCCCTCAGAAGACAGCAGACACTGACCTGATACCTATCCCTCTAGCTCCCCTTTCTCTCAGAAGTCTGTGCAGCTCCCTCTGTTCCTTCAGCTTGTGGAAATGATATTGAAGTTTACAAACCCTTTACTTCACAAAAGCCACTTTATAAATGTAAGGAAAAGGGAGGTTTTGCTATTTATTAGCCTCAATTTCGAGCTAGATTTCCAGGAGGAGGGAAAATGCGATAGCACAGGACCAACCACAGGGAATTACAAAAGGGGCAATGAGAGAAAAGGTATTCACTGCTTGGTGCAAAATAGGTCTTTAGATATGAACATCTTGGGGGGGGGGAACTGGGAGGGAAGGGGCTGTGGTTGCCTCTTGGAGCTGATCAAGAAGAAGAGAGGGAACAACAGGATCTGCTCTCACCAGGGACTGTTGTGTCTGCTGGCCTCCAGCAAATGAGCCAGTGAAAATAGCACAGCATTCATAAAGTTTATTGATTCCTAAACCATCCAACCTCCTTTTTCTAGTCTTTGAGATGGAAAACTACAAACCTCATGCAAAACTTGCCTAAGCGTCTCAGTGTTAACTTACCACCTACTACTGTAGGTGTTTATTGTGGCTTCAAACGCACCCTCTTCCCTGGATATCTCTGCATTGAAATGATCAAGATGTCCTGCCTAGGAGCTGTGAGTGTCCTAAGGGCCTGCAGAAGCGGGCTTGTGGGCCTCTGCTTCCATGAAGGGCTAAGAAACAGAGATGAGGCACCTCATACCACTTCAGATATGTAAATTTCTTCACTTATTTCTCAGCTGTTTTTCTGGGCATTCTCTAAAGTGATTAGAGATAAAATATGAAGTTGGAGGAAACTTTTCTTCTTACTTAACTTTGACCTTTTCCTTTGAATGGGAAAAACACTCCCTTGGAGTGCTCCTGTGGTGCCACAGAAGGCAGAGAGAACCTAAAACCAATTTTTACACATTGAAATTTGAGTGAAAGTGATTCCACACAGAATCTGTGCATGACATGTCCCAGGAGGAGTCTGAGTGAGACACAGCAAAGCTGAAAGCTGGTGAGCAACGAGCTGAGATGGAGCAGGGCAGACTGGGAGGTGTGCATGGGGGTATTGACCAGATTAGTGGCACCTCCACAGACCCAACCAAACTTGCTTAAATTCACTGCCATGGGCCAGCCTCAGATCGAACCAAATGCAGCTCCACAGAGATGTTCACTGACACTCAGAAGGTTCCATGGAGTAAATAAGCAGTGTTTTAGAGATTCCACGCGTAGGGTATCCAGCATGGAGGTGTGTTCACTGTGTGGGAATTACCTGGACTTCAGTTTTGTGACAACCACCAGTAGACTGAAGACACTTCCCTCTTTTGTAAGAAATCACACTTTCTTGCATCAGTTGAGGAATTTGGCAATAAAGAATGTCTTTGACCATTCATTACACATTTAAGGTTACTAAATATGGGGGAAATTACAAATACATAGTTTTTACTCTGTGCAAGCCCTCTAAGAAGGGGCTACATATCACATGTTTACTGAATAATTTTACTGGAATTCTCCTGTTAGGAAACTGCAGGATGGCTGTAATTAGTAAGTTAACCAAAGCACAGGTCAGTGGAGCTTGCTCCATGAGATGTGTCTTTTGAGGGGTTTAAAGGGAGTTTAGAGAGATTTGTATATTAGGAAATTTGAGCCAGGACATGGAGATAAAACTTTCTGTTACATGACAGACACACTGAGCATTACGATAAGTTGCTGAAACTCCCCAGTCATGACAGCATAGCATGTTCAGTATCAGTAACAGAGACAGGGGATTTATCAGTGGAAGAAAACCACAATAACTCATCCTATCTGCCACTTTAGAATGATATACACTCGGATTGCTTCCTCCTCCACTGACTTGCAGCCACCTTCAGAGATGGGACAAGTGCAGCTGTTCAAACACCATGCAGCAATCCTAAACCATGCAAGGAAGTAGAGAGATTTATCTTTACTCTCTATCTCCAAGGAATTCTAGGAAGACAGTTGGAATTACTTTACATTCCCAAAATACTGTATCTCTTCTGACAACAATATGCTGAAGTATGTTTAGTGTCCGAGCACGTTGGACTTCTTTGTTTCATGCCCACCAAAGCAACGTCCCATAATTGCAAGTCCCGTGAAAGAACCAGTATTTTGTTTCCATCTCAGTTGTGATAAACTGAGAAGCAGTAAGTGTTATGACTGAGAAATCATCATTTAATGGGAATGCTGAAAACCACATACTCTGAATTTTATTTTTTCCTAATCTCTATGAAAATACAGAGAATATGAAAGAGTTTATGTGGTGATCTTGGCAAAAATCCTTTTGTTCATGGCCATTTCTGACTCTTGTTCACACGTTACTTGATTGTCTTCTCTGCAGCCAATTTTTTTTGTCTCCCAAAAGAAGGAAGAACAGTCATTCTCATGTGATTATTTTCAGGAAAATGTTCCCAACTTAACAATATCTTATGAATATTTATCTAACCATGTTCTTCTAGTTGTGTTTAAGAACTATGATGAGAAGTGCACTATAAAGGAGATATATATGATAATACAGATAACACATTTAGTGTTGTACTGGAAACACTGGCAGTTAATTTAGTTAAAACTCAGACAGGATTGGCTCCAGAGCTCTCAAAGCACAAAGAAAATCACAATCAGGGTGGTTCTTTGCTGTATCTGCATGACCCAGACACGTTCTAGTCATACTTATCGTATGAACCTACAGCTGGGCTTTGGATCTCTCACACGGGCTCTCCAACACTGAAGCAGAGCAGCTGAAAGTGAAAAGCTATCTGAGTCTTCACGCATCTTTAATTTTGGACAATGAAACCTCCCTCTCTGCTTGACAGATCCAATGTTGCTCCTGGCATGAATTTAAGCAGCTGTAATGTCAAGGATTTACAAAAAATTCAAGCAGTGGAGTATAGCCCAGGGCTTCAGCAAGCACAGTTTAAATGGTATAATTACGCATTTACTGGGATGTTTCTTTCTGCAAATTATATTACTTGTTCTTCACACATGCTTACAGCCTCTGTTAGCAGAGGAAGAAGGTACCATAGTAAGTCCTGCTGAGGTATTAAACCTACCTTTAATGCTGGATTAGTAAACACAGAAACTCCAGTACTTATTAGAAATGCCATTTTCAGACCTTTACATGGAACCAGGAGCTGTTTATTACTAATCAGGTCCCTTGGACCTCATGTCTTCTTCAGTCACGGTTTACAAAAACCCAGCCTGGAAGTGCAGAAGAGCAGGGTTGTCCTGGCTGACCACACATTGCTTTGCTGGGAACTTTGCTTCTTCCCTCAGCCTTCATCCCTCTTGTCTATCTGGACAGCAAGGCTCTTCCCAGGGGAACAGGTCCCTCACCCACACCATGTAGACTGAAATCCCTCACTCCCAGTGTAGGCTGAGGTCTGTGAGTAGCATTCGAACATATAAATATATAAAGTCTTCAGAGAAATAACAAGACATTTGAAAGGGGGAATTACTTTAATCTTTGAGCTCCCTGCAATGGGAGCTGCTTACCAATCTACCAGGAACTTTTGTCATCCTTTTTTCCCTTCTTATCCTGACCTTTCTACAGCTCTAAAATGTAAAAATACGATATTCCTACTTGTGTTGAACCTAACCTTCTGAGAGACAAAAATCTGGGTACTCCCCTACTCTTGCAGCAGGAAAAGAACTCTCACAGGAGGTCTACTCTTCCAGAATAATTCCTCTTAATTCTTCTAATTCTAGAACTCAGGAAATTATGTCAAGAAATTGTAGAACACAAACAAAACATGGTTTAAAGGGGAAAGGGGAAACTTAAACTGAACAAATATTTTTCCTGTTAGGATGCTCATGATGAAAACAACAAATGTCTGTCAAGGACGTCCCTTCAGCTAGGGCTGTGCTTTCTTTCCTGGCTTGAGTACTTTTCTCCTAAAAAATAGTTCTACAGTTTTACAATAGATGCTGAATCTGAAGAAGGAAGGAAATAACTGCATTACAAATTTGCCATGTGACTTTTAAAACTATTGCTGGTAGGTATTTCCACAAAGAACTGATGGAGAGTTAACTGATGGAAGTTAACATAAAGGAAACCACCCTGTGGATGAGTAGCTTTTCTCTCACACTTCTGCCATCGGGGGTGCAAAAAGTAAATGACTTTGGCTTCTAGCTACAATATTTACCAGTACCTGACATTTATATATGTAAAAGTGGATGTTTGTTCTAGCACACTGTCTTCATTTTCTTCCATGCTGCTTTCAAGTAAACCTTTGAGAAGCAGTGTAAGCACCCAAAGCTCAGAGGCTGAGCAGCAGTGGCTGGGCACTGCTGGTGGGTGTTCAGGCCCTGCTCCAGCCTTGCCCAAGTTGCCAGCATCACCCAGTTTGGTGCCCAACTCCTCGGGAACAGCCACAGGGTGATTATCACTTGTGACTAATCCGCCCTGGTTCCCCACCTCAGTGCAATGTGTGCTGCTCTTTGTATCTGCAGAGAACATAAGTCAAGAGTAATTTGTTCTCAGTTATTGTGACAGTCTAAAGATGCAAGAAAGGAAATCTAAGTTTCAATTCTCTCTGTGCAATTTGCTCAACTTCAGAAAGGAGGGAAACATGCAGCAGCAAGTCTGACTGTGAATGTTTCTAGAGAGGTTGAATCTGTGGGTTTCACTATGTCATCTGGTGTACCCAGGTTCACAAAAGAGGCCTATAAATCTGAGAAAAAGGGTGTAGTAATGGAGAGAGAGAGAGAAAGAAAAGAAAGAAAAGAAAGAGAAAGAAAGAAAAGAAAGAAAATAAAGAGAAAGAAAGAAAGAAAGAAAGAAAGAAAGAAAGAAAGAAAGAAAGAAAGAAAGAAAGAAAGAAAGAAAGAAAGAAAGAAAGAAAGAAAGAAAGAAAGAAAGAAAGAAAGAAAGAAAGAAAGAAAGAAAGAAAGAATTTATACATCTTGTTTCTAAATTATAAATCTCCTCACAGTCTAATTTTCATCACTGAGTCAAAATATGAAATTTAACATTAAAAATGTACTTAGGAAGTGAAATACAGAAAATCCCATAATGATGGAAATATAATCACAGACAGCAGTAAACTAAAAGCACTCAAGGGCAGGCAGACCAGCTCTGCACACCAGCACCAAACAAATATCCATCCCCAAATATTCAAATATCAAGACAAATTAATATCACTGTTTTGTTTTGTTTGTTTTTCTCTAACTGTTCAAATCCATATCTGACCTCTGGTGGCCACGTTTTTCAGCCTCTTTACACGATCCATTTACAGAACACCACATGGCAGCTTCCCAGGAATGGCTGAGGCTGGGAGGCGGTATTTTGCATATGGCTATTTTGTTTCTTCTGTCAGAGTAGTTTTTAAGCAACTGAGGAATCCAGCCACTATTTCTAGCTGTTTCCAAACCCTGAGCAGACACCAGTCCTTTGGAAGATAGAATTTGGTGGAGTGAGGTGTGTGACTGGTCTTCTGACAGATACCCGGGCAGCGTGGCCTCATTTCACTTGTCTGCCTGGGAACTCCCCAGGTCAGGTTTCCCACGGGCCAACACACCTTCCTGCCACCCAGCCACTGGGACAGCTACAGCTCTCCTGACAGAAAAATCCCACCCTTTGCTTATAGACTGCTTTGTGGTCAGACTGTTATTAGCACAGATTTTCATGTTCTTGCTGTGTTTATATAAAACAAAATTGACTTTACTTGCTTGTTTTAAACTTTTGGGAAGTGCAGAGAGAATGTGACTGCATGGGAACATGTTGGACTGGCCATCAAAGAGGGATGAGTTTTCCTCGTCGACTGCAAAGCTGCATCTGAAATGCATGTGATGGGTAGTTGATTAGTTTAATACATCACTGAGAGGCATTCACACACTGGATGTGCTACAGGGACCTGGGAGAGCACAAACAAACCATGGTGAAATGCATATTGCAGAGGTACAAGTCTCCACAAACATCCCAACCTTGTGCTCAGCCCTCGCCAAGGTGGGAAGCATCCCTTCTCCCAAGTGCTGCAGGGAGCATCCCGGCTCTTCAGGAATAATAACCATATAATTTCATGTGAACATTTGACAATGACAGATCCATGAATACTAGTCACAGGTAGGCTTGAAAAGTAGATTCAGACACAACTTGTGTAGTTCCTCAGAACTACCAACTCCTGTTGTAATGGCAGAGTTTGTGAGCTCTTGAGCTTTAATATAGAGCATATTGTGTGCTGGAACCGGTAGCTTCACATGAACTTAAATGTACTTTCTTCTTTCATGCATTAATATGTTGGGTTTACACAGTAATCTTCGGGTAGCCACAAAACCCTATAGAGTTCTAGATGCTTGTTTTCTGTTAATAAGCCCACAAGACTGATTTCTTGATGTTATGACACCAGTGTGACCTCATATTTTATGGAAAAAATCAGTGGCAGAAAGTATTGGCGCTAGTCAAATCCTCAGATCCTTTCCTGACAAGAAATCTCATCAAAATCAGTAGAACCAAAGATGCAAGGATCGCTCATTTAAAAGTTCCAGGGCTGTTTTTACAATCTACGTATCTAAAAATACCTGTTAAAATGCATCAGATCAGTTTGCTTTGTGTCTTTTCTTGCCAGCATGAAAAATGCCTTGATGATTGCACAATCACAGTCCTTCAAAGAATAGCTCTGATTTGACTTAAAAAAAAAGCTTTAGAATGCTGGCTTTGCCACACAGACTATGCTTGCCTTTGGGATGAATGAGGTGCTTTCTGCCTATTGAGCTGAAAACCATACAGCAGTGCTCAGACTTTAATGAGCAGAAAATCTTTGTTGGAAAGACAGGTTAAACTTGATTTATTTTTTTATAAGATGAGAAAATACTGTCAGCAGCAGTGGGAAGTAGTCAACATGTGTTCACTGGTTACAGTAGTTACAAGTGAAAAAGGATCAGCAGCATGGATTTCACCTTTTGTAGAGCTGAAAGTTTAGGTACAGATTCATATTGGCGAACCAATAGTACGAGCTCTTCCCACTCCTATTAAGAGGAATTCTGTCATTCATTTTCTAAAGAACAATTTTTGTTTATTCTCTTTATTTCATACCCCAGAATGCTAACTGAGCAGCAGGATTTTGACTTTGCAACATGCTCCCAGGACATTGTAACAGTCAGTGCAGAAGACCTGATTTTAAAGATATGTCTTTGTATAGAGATTGCTATAGGAGCAGGGAATGAGCCTATTGTGTAGACAGCAGGCAGCCATGGAAATCAAGGACCGCAGACTGAATTTAAGTGAGTTCCTACTGTAAAGCAAGAGGGGATAATGTGATTCATGGATGCATGAACAAGGAAGTAGTGAGTAGGAGTGGGGAGCTGATCTTATCTCTCCCCACTGCTCTGGTAAGACTAATATTGGCATAGTGCATAAAGTTCTGGTGCCCATATTTTAAATTGAAAAAGTTGGAGACAGGTCAGAGAGAGGATGAGAGAAAAATGTGTGTCTCTAGTGAAAGCCTGGGAGGGATCTCTCTGCTTACCTTATCAAAAAGATGGAGACATGGTTTGATTAAAGCATACAAGTACCACCACAACAAGATAATACCGTATGCAAAAGATCTCCTTCATCTAGTGGAGAGAGTATAGCAGGAATCAACGGCTGGAAGCTGAAGTCAAACAAATTCATACAAAGAAACCCAGGCATGCATTATTAATAGTAAGAGCAATTAATCCTGGGAACTACTTACCAAAAGTAAGGCTGGATTCTCTGTCTCTTGATGTTTTCAGATCAAGATTGGATGTCTTCCTAGTAGAGACGCCCCAGGCAAACCCCTATGAAAGGCAAGCAAGGTGAGACATAATAGTTGGTGATATACCATCAGACCAGTTGACTGGTTGATCCTGTTGTTCCTACCCACTGGCTCTATCCCTGCTAGTAAATTAAAGTGTCAGGACCCAGGTCCAGACTCCAGAAAATGAATCACCTATGCTATTATATTGTTAGGATAGTCCCTCACGTGCTGTTGATCTGGGTGAATTAGCCCTCACATTAGTCAGACACACTTAGCCCAGTTTGGACAAAAACATAGTCCAGGGCTACAGGAAATTTGTATGTGGGCTCCCTGTTTTGGAGAGGAAAAGAATATAATAGTGGAACATGCTGACTAGACCACATCTGGATTGGTAAAATCCATTTTTGCAAAGAGGAGATTTGGCTACAGCTTCCCAAGGTTCAACACTGACTGAGGGAAACGTCTGTGAATCAAATATTCCAGAGCCGCCTCTGAGTAGGTGGAATGATGTTGACACACTCACAGCTTTGATGAGCTCTAAAAGGGAAAAATGAAGAATGTTTTGACATATTTTGAATATTCAGAAAGGATAATTGTTTCCTGAAGTAACTGACATTCCATAGGAGTAGTGTATTTCTGCCAGTCATGTCCATACTAGATAGAGACATTGAAGCAATGCTTCCCACACAACCCTCGCAATTAGGCAACACGGAACCTGATAACTGGGATCTTTTAAACATCAACACAGCTCCCTATTCCAGAGCTCACTAGATGCTCATTAGCAGCATTGAGTTAATTTGTTTTGTTGCTGCTGGTGATGATGCACAGGGACACAACTGCTACCCCTCGATGGCAGCTGTAATAGGAAAACAAGGAGTCCAAGTTCATTACAAGATTTAGCATCTCATCTCAGGGATCCCAGAAGGATGCTCTTCACTGTTTCTGAGTGCTGGAAGCATTTCTTGCCTTGTGAATATTAAACAGACACTAACCCTCAGGCTCTTTATAGAAGAAAAAAATCCCATATACTCTGTCTAAGCTTTATAAGGCTCGAAACAAATTTCTACAGTGAAATTACATCTGCAATTAATTTTTCCCAGCACTGTTGAACCTGCCAGCACTGCAAATATTGTATGGGGCATAAAGACAGCTGGACAGTAGTTGCTGGGCTACCACTATGCACATCAGATGTCCCTAATGCATAGTTTGGACTGTTGGGAGAGGTGGGAAAAAGGACTGGCACTATAGCAAGCATCTACATAAATACTTCCAGACTTCATCCTCATTTATAAATCAACCAACAAGGAACTCCGAAGAGAAAACAAAATAGTACTTAACTTCTTCTAATAGAAGAAATAAAGACAGAAAGGCCAGGAACTTTTGGTCTGTGAGACATACAAAGACAGCTGAAGGGCAGGTCTCCGCTGCAGGTCGTTGTGCAGAGGCACCATGTAGCTTTACGGGCACTGGATGCCTCCTAAACAAATGTCTTCTTCCATGCTGAGCACTACAGAGCCAGGAGTAACTTAACAGACAGTACCTGAATGAGGGAGTTTAGCATTAGTTCCCATGTGTGTTCTTGTGTGTATGGCAAGACACTCTTGCCCAAGAAAACCAAGCAATTCTGAGTCTCTCTGAGACTCTCCAAAAGAGCACCATAGCTGCAGCAAGAGAATGCAAAAAGACCATTTTCAGTTCTCTTCTGAACAAGCCTAAAGATTCTATGCTGACAAGGTCATCTATCTCAGATCAAGGTTTATTATTTTTGTGAAACTCAGATCACTCAACACCTGGAGGCAATTTCCTAAGCATCTGCACTTTTACAATGTGAAGCCAAGGTGGGATGAAAGGGCAAAACCAAGTCAGCTTTCAGAAAATCTGGCACTCCTGGTCTTTGCAACTTTGCCTTAGATGAGTAAAGTTGCCATTTGCAGAATATCTGTGAAAATCTTCTGGATTAAGTGAAGCAACACAGTGGTTGTGATTTTCACTTCATTCTACAGAACACATTTTAGAAAATTTCATTCACATTTCATCCTGGCTTTACAATATTATGTTGTCATAAAAAGTGGATATAACACTGAGAAGCAGCACTTTGAAAAGATGATACAAATACACGAGCAGGGTGTAGAGAGGCCCACGGATTGGCCATTACTCATCTTCATCCCAGGCCAGCTTGAGCTCCTGCAGTCACAGCTCTGGCACGGTTCAGGAGCTGAACCACTGCCAACAGGCATTTGGACTGTGGCCATTCAGATTGGGGAAGAAGGCTGCTTGCCTGTGTGGCCATGAGGCATGCCACAACTATAGACCACGGGGTAGAAAGCAGTCCTTGAACTACTTTTTTATTCAGAGTGGTGACATCTGAGGATTCATCTTGCCAGAACAAGCAAGAAAAGGAGCAAATGAAGCCCTTGGAAGCAATTCAGACATCAGGATTTAAGAGAAAACAGTGAGTTAAAAAAGTCACTATTAAATTTATTACACTAAGTTGACGTGTCTACATCTAGGTGTCAACACATGAGGCAAAGGAGAAGTTCAGTTTTTATCACCTGAGACCTTCTTGGTGCCCTTTCTGGCTTCTAGATAACAGTGCAAACATCTTTGGAACTGTGCTGTGTAGTTTCTCACAGCACCACATAAAAGTCTTGTGCACCCCAGGACATGTGTCTGGCCAACTGAGCTGAGCTTGTAGCCCTTGTGGCTGCTGACCTGAGTTGCTGGGTCTTACTGGCTGTACTGACAAGCTCTCCACTGACCATGATGGTCTCATATGTACAGTGCTTACTAGGTGTGGTTTTCATGGAGAGAACGAAGTGTACAAGTTTTAATACAGAACTGAAACCTACCACAGCTTTCTAAAGGATTAATTTCTACAATCATAATACAGTTCATTAATTAAAAAAGACAGAAAAATAAAATCATATATTGGTCTTTTAATGAAGCTGATTATAAAGAAAAAAATCAGAATACTACTCTTATTTTTTTCACTCAAAGTATAGAGAGGCATCACAGATATCAAGGTCTACCAGTGTGGATTTCCATTCTTTGTATTATTCTTCATTCTTTCATTCTAGGTACTGAAGTTTTGCCTGTGAGATGGCATTGCCTTTTTAGAGAAGGTCATGGATGGATCATGTCTATGGAGGCAGTATTGGTCTCTACTACTTTTTAATACTTCTGTAAAGCATAGAAAGCAAAGGTGGTGATAAATTCCCAGGTTGTATCTCCCCTGCTACTGCCCACTCTATGACAGTGACAGTGAGTCTTCTAAACTGGAGGCTCTGCAGTGTGAGAACTTCCAACAGAAGAAACAAAGGGACAATTGTAACAAGAAAGAGGCTTGGAAAATAACTGAGTAAGAGACTTTACTGGGCATATTCAGACTTGCCAAACTGGGCCCAAACACATGACCTCGCATCTGTCAGGACATGTCCAGGCCCACTATATGCTCAGTCTCATGACGAACAGGTTGCCAGGCAGAGGAGCCTGACTCAGAGATCTCCACTCTGCTGTTGATGGTCTGCTGCATCACAGGATCACAGAATACTTCAAGTTGGACGGGACCCATAGCTGGGTCACAGAACATCTTAAGGTGATGAGAGATCCTGGGAGCATCTCTCACCTCATCCTTGTCATTCCATTTTTGGGGTCTCTTCTCCTTACTTTCATAGCACTTTCAGCACATGCTGCTAAACTGGGTCCAGTTTTAAACTATGCTTCCTTGAAAACTAGAGCAACCCTGGCTCAATCTCACATTTAGAATCTTGGGACACTAAATGACTCTGTGCACCTTAAATTAGGCAGTGTTTCACTAGTCACAGCAGCAAGCTTTAACAAAGCATTTTAAACGAACAGAACTTTATTAGAGGGGAGAGAGGGAAGGGAACAGAAGGAAGAATTAGTCTGGGAAATCTGAATTAAGACTCAGTGAGCCTTAATTCAGCATAGTTATTAAGGCATTAGCCAGGACTCATCTTTCAGCTGGCAGCTGTGATGGTGCCCAAGGGACATCTGCTGTTCTCCTACCTGGCCCCATTCACCTTGAAGTATGCCCGTGCTTAGGTTGTTTCAGTGGGCTGAGTGGTCAGGCTGTTTCGGGGGCTCTGAGTATCCCAAGGACAATGACCCCAGGCCTGCTGCTGGTGTCCCTATGGAGTCATCAGGCTAGGCAGACACCTCCAGTTGCCCCAGACTGGTGCCCAGGAGCCTCCATGTCACAGGTTTTATCACAGGGTGCTGTGGCTTAGGCAGTACCACTTCTTGCTTACAGCCTGGGACCTGCTCCCATCTGCAGTCCTCACTCTCTCAGGCCACCTCTGGGCCACCCATCCCGGAGCTCCCTTGAGAAGCTGGGGGTGGCTTTTCTGCAGGCTCACCAGTGGGGCCAGGGAACCCCACACCTGTTAACATACCCACACATCATGTTTACAAGCCTTCTTCCAGGTGCAGCAGTTGTCTCCTACAAAGTGTTTTCACTGTACCAAGGCCAAAAAAAAAAAAATTTCCTAGCTGTGACTCATGCAAGTGACAATGATGGTTTCAGTGACACAATACTGAATGGTCTATTAGAGGATTATAACTCAGCTAATGGCCAGAGGTGACCTGAGTGCAGAGGAAAGGCTAAAGAAAGTAACATGGGTAGCAAACTGGTGAAGTGCTGGCCTCTTTGCAATGGATCACATGGATGATATCCATCAACCCTCTGATGCCCAAGAAGAGGGATGTGTGCTCAGGTGCAGAGGGAGACATGATGCAAAAAGGAGGTTAAGAGAAGAAAACACAGAGAACAACAAGGAAAAAGGGTAAAGAAAATGCAGTGAGACATGTCAAAAGAGCAGCATGAGGCAGAGAAACAGACAATGTGAGATATGGGGCAGCCATTTCTGACCCACAATATTCCCTCTTCCCTGAGGATACCCCAGTGCTCTTCCTTCTCTCCCTACAAGTCTTCACTAGCTGGACTCTCTATGTCCATGGGGCTACAGACCAGGACACCTCCTCCCTGGACAGCCACAGTGGCACCAATGATAGTGACATCCAAAAGAGACTGGAAATCCTTGTTTCCACCCTCAGCATGCTTAAGCACTGATATTAGTCCTGAAGGTCCTTATATCAGAAATAAATTATGCTTGATTCAGGTTTGGCAAGTGCTAATTTAATCCATATTTGGATTTCTCCAAAGTCTTCCTACCTATATTCTCCCTCTTATCACATGCTACAGAAATTCCCTTCGGGTCATCTCCCCTCCACCATGCACTCAGAGCAGAGTGTACGGGTTTAAATGAGCTCTTCACAGCACTCAGATTTTTGAAAAATGTGCCACAGGCATTGTAGCTTCCATCGTGTTCCCTCCTGTGTGGAGATGGAGAACTGGAGTGCGCTGTGGGTGGCACATGTGAGTGACATGGTACAATGTTCAGGCTGGCCTGACTCAGTTGAAGTTGCAGCTGGATTACTGGCAGTGGTTGTGGCTCAGCCTGGGAGCAGGGACATGGCACTGTTGGGAATGATAAGGGGGTGTGAGACATGCTGGGAGGTGAAAGTCATGGCTGACCAACCTGGCAGCAGAACCCTGTGAACACTCATCTCCCAGTGCCCTCGAGACAGGCTGCCTTGTTCCCGAGGACGTGATTCATGGATATACAGTAATCACGGAAAATGTGAAATATTTGACATTTCCCACACCCTCTCGCAGCAAAAAATGCATTGGGTTTCATGCCCTCCAGGCACCTCACTCATGTATGTCCGCATTCCTCGGAGCAAGGAAAGGAGAAGTGGTGTTTCACTGGAGAAGAGAAACACCTGAGCAAAGCCAAGGATGGTGTTGGATGAGGAGGAGAAGAGCAAACAGCCCTCAGAACCTGGTGCTGGGTGAAACTGTCCTCAGCCCTGGGCCAGAGGCATCAGGATGGAGTGACAATGACAAGTTTCTTGCAGCTAACAGTGAAGAGTTGTGAGATGAAATGGAGACTTTCCCTGTGGAAGAGCCTTGATTCACATTAAAAAAAATAAAATTAAAGAATCAATCTGCTGCCACATGCATAGCTTGGCTCTTTTACAATTTGTGTGTGATTTTGGAGCAGCCCTCCCAGTGGCTGGGCAGGCATCAGTCATTTTGTGCTTAGGTACAAATTAAGGGATGTCTTATCTTTGTTTTCCCATCATCTATCCTCTCTGTACCACATACAGCTGATCATCCTTACTTTATAGAGAAGGGCAAAGAACCCAAGAATTTGCTTTTATTGTGTCCAAGAGAATGTTTTTAAAAAACCTCACAACCAAACCACAAACTCCTCCCTACCCCTCTCCTTCCCTCAGGTGGAGAAGAGATTTTGGGACTTTGCAATATCAATCTGGCAGTTTGGGCTCCTCTTTCAATGGAGTGCCTTCATTAAATAACAAATTCATTACTGAAATCTGTTTTTCCATCACCAGAAGACCCACTCTGGGCAAATCTTACCTCTCTCCCTTCTGTAAAGGGCTGTGATGATCTGCTGCACTTAAAGTTAGCGGGATCTGCATGGCTTAAAGTTAGTAACAATGGCAAAATAAAATTGGCATTTTCACCATTTCTTTCTCATGTTCTCTTTTCCTGATCTCTTTTTCTTACCTACTTAGGAGGAAAGGAAGTGAAAGCCTTTCTGGATGGGAGACAAGTAATTCCCCTTTTTAATTATGAGGGTGTTTTGTCATAATGGTTTAACTTCTACCCAGGTTGTTCTTCTCCTTTTCCCACTGCTTCTCAAAACCTTTAAGAAATATAATGTTTTATTGCTTCATGGGCTGCCTGACTCCCATATTGTGTTGCCTTTGGAATATACTCCCATGGAGATACTTATTAAGTCAAGCTTTTTGAAAATTATAGGGGTTTTAAGGGATCCTTCTCCCTGCTAGTCCTGGTTGCATTGCTGAGGACAGACAGGGCTGAGGCTGCCCCTTCTGCCCCTTTCCATGGGATCTAGGTGGCACAAAGCCCTCCCTGCCTCAGCAAGGCTGCTTTCTGGGGAACAATTTCTCCATTTATCACCCCTGTGACAACTTTTTCTGTTGGTGAAATGTGAAGGGAAATCACCTCACCTGACGACTAGAGAGGGTTAAAGGTTTCCTAGAGAAATCTTCTATATCTGAAAATTTTGATTAATATAAACCAAAACTATTTGCTAGAGTATGTGTATGTGCTCTGGAGGGGCAGAGGGGAAAGGGAGTGATTTTTTTGCTTAACACAGGAGAAAATTATTCCACAAAGGTAACTAACAGATCAGTGTCAGCGACCTTTGCCTAGACCAGAGTTCAAATGTCCTCTCTACAAATAGCTGGACATGAGAACAGGGACTCAACCTTTCCTCTACCTTCTAGATCTGAGTATGAAAACAACATTTCCTGTTTAGGCAGAGATTGAACAAACAGCTAAAGGGGAAATTTTGCTTTGAGTTGAACAAAGAAACAGAAGTTTGGGGGTTTTGGAGATGAGAAGTACTTTTGTTACCATCTAAGATATTTTTGATCTAAACCAACATGTCTCTTGGGCAAGACAGAACTTAACCCTTCAAAGGTTTTGTTTTGTAAATGTGGGACAGTTTTAGAATTCAAGATGTCTTTCTGCAATGAAAAATGAAAATTTTTGTTTGGCAAATGCCAGGAAGGAATACCAAAGTAATATTTTCAAAAAATATGCCTCCATTTGGAGAATCAATATTTTTTGACAAACTTAATCAAGATCTATAAGTAGATTGAGTCTTTCAAAAGGTGTTTTTGTTTTGGCATGTTTTTGGNTCCCCCCCCCCCAAAAAAAAATAAGAAAAAAAAAAAGTACTGTTTGTAAAACTACATTTAAAAAGCTTCCATGTTCTCTCACCACACCTGGAATAAGGATCATGACCATTTGGCTATGCTGGAGTAGAAGGGGGGTTCTCCCTTCTGTTATTTTTTAATCTCTAAAAATAGTGGTTTCCTCCTGTGGTGAAGCAGTTTTCTAGTCAGATTTCTTGCCAGGCTGTGACCTGTCTCCCAGGGGGTGAACTCCACTGCAAACCTACTTTCCCATCTCTTGCCTGGCCATGACATAGGAGCAGTTTATGAACAGGAACACTGTCAGCAAGCACACATGCACTTCCCAGTCCTTTGGCATCTACCAGGTTGCAGACAAAGAGGTGGCAGAGGAATTATCTCAGGCGGTGGCACAGTCTCTTGGCAACTAATTTCTGACGGAAGAAAGAAAAAAATTTACTCCAGGTTTGAGGGTCTTATGGTCCAAGGAAGAGAAAAAGCCAAAAATGAACTATTTTTGGTGAACTGCCTGTAGGCAAATGCACAGTTAGTTTGTTGAGCTGGATATCACTTACACTATTGTGAGTAATATCAGCTGGATTGCAGTGATTTTGCCACTCCTGCAGAGTCAGAGGATGGCAAGCAGAAATCGCTGCCCTTATCTGTTGTATTCGCTCTTGTGAAAACCTAGGGACAGGTATTCAATTGGGACAGGTTTTTGAGGGCTCATTGTCAACCGCTGCAAGTGCTTTCAGCACAGCCCACGCCCAAAGGCAGGTCAGCGAGCATTGCTTTTACTTCCCTTGGAAATGTACTGAGAGACGCCAGAGATGCAATTTTATGTAATGCAGGGATGTGGTAGAGCATTCTGCAGGCAATTTACTGGGCCTTACAAGCTAGACTAGCACGAAGAGGCAAGACGACTTCATTAAAAGCTCACTCCTGCCTCTACAGTATTGTCAAAACAAAAATGTTTTACACAGCCTCGGCAGCAGGCACGCTGGTGTTCAGTGGCAGCGTGGTGCACTGATGCACATGGCAATTCCAGTGTCACAGCCAATGCACATACCATAAATTCACATTTAAAAAAAAAAAAAGGCTTTCCCTATATTTATAAAGCCAAGATGTTGCCAAGCATAAGGTTATATCTTTAGATTTTACCAAAAAATATTATGACACCTAGGGAATAAGGGCTGAAATATAAATGCCTAAACTCTGACTCCTTAACTGGTGCCTTGCCTGTACAATAACCAGAGCCAGAGTATGACCCTGAGTGCTCAGTGTTCCCTCCCTGGGTGTCATGGGGAAAAGAAAGGCTCTTCTCCCCACCTGCTAACTCTCAAAAGTGTATAGTGAAATACAACATCTGAAAGGGCAGGACTAAACTTTACATCACTTTTTAATTCAATGGCTCATTCATTCAAATAAGATTTACAAAGACATTATGCAATTTTGCTGTACCCAGTCAGCAGGGGTGTGTAATGAATATCTAACTCACAGCCTGTGAGCTTTAATTGGATGTAAATCATCTTATGACCATGGTTGGAAAGCTAACAGGGGCCACGCACCAAATGAGCTTGTAACAAAATGTGTTGAAGTCTCTGACTCAGTTGTTGTCTTATATAAAAGAGAAATGATGGAGAATTGTGAAATCCTGTGAGTTATGCAAGGAAGTAGTTTAATTACTTTTATTGAATTTATAAATTATTTTTTTTGCACTGCTAGTACCTTTTAATTACTCACTACATTTTGAGCACTTGACAGTCAGAAATAAGAACTGCAGGCCAATTTGTCCTTGGTAGTGCTTTTAGAGTAATGGAAAATTAAACCTAACTGCACAGCTTATTTTACAGAGATATTTGAATTCATACATGATATAATGTAAGAGAAAAGCTAGCAAAAATCTTATGCACTTATTTCTTCCTGAGAACTTGCCAGAGAGATTAATTAAACATTTCTCAGCAATCATGTAACAGCACTTTTACTTCCAGTAGAAAGGTTCTCTCACTTGAAAAACTCCCTAAGTATTATTTATGTTACCAAAAAGCATTTCAGTAAGTTATAACACACATGCATCTATTTTCCAGCCTGCAGTTTACTGGTAATACTGATTTCATTTCTTGAAAATAAAAGGTGTAAATAATGTAAACATACAATATTTATTTATGAACATATAAAAATCAAATAATAAAAACACGACACAATTAATTGGGAAAAAAAGCTATTTATTTCACATTTTAAAATTGTAAATGCATCATTAAGAGGAAAAAAAAGAAACTCAAATATGCCTCATTATCTTCCAAAGCTATTCAGTGCTAATGGTCTGAAAGACATAATTATTTCAATTTTTTTTTCCATGGACATCTGCATTTTATATTCCTATTCATTTTATAGGAAATACCAGAGGAAAAACAAGTGAAAATGCATTTGATAATGAGTCATACTTGCATTTGTAAACATGTCATAAGCACTCCACACGAGGAAATCGAATTTGGTTCTTGGGAATTATGAAAAGAAAAGAAACATGATGTACTTTGGCCCAGAAAAATTATGGTTATTTAAAGTAATGGTGACCCTGGTCTCTCTTGCCTCTTAACATACTCACTGTGCCCTTGGCAGTGACATTCACTGGACTTAAATGAATTTTCAGTTACTTTAATTTACTTATTTGGTTTATTAGGTAGTTAACTACTTGTGTGAATTCAAGTGTCTGTGATTATCAATACCAGTATTGCTCAATAATTGGGATTGAGTCTGCATTAATTTTACTAACCAGAAGGGAATACAGAGCCTAAATTGTGGTAGCAGGATTAAAAAAAAAAAAAAAAAAGCATCATGTTGGTGTCCCTGTGTTTTTGTAGTTCTCTGTTTCCACTTAGTCTGCACTCTGCACATTCTTGGGGTGACAGCAATTCATTCTGGTGGCTGATCTCAGTTTAGCAATTTAATTTGCTCATTTCTCGTGTAGCAGAGTGATGGCACATATAAACAAAGCATGTCAATTCAATTTGAGTATTTTGACGTCTCCTCTAAGATCTTTACAGCATGAGCACAACAATAATAACTCACTACCATTATTTATTATTTTCACCCCAAAGCCTTGGCCAAGCTCAGGAGATGACTGTGATAACTTAATTCTGCATATAGCTGATGATTAGGTCTCTGCCTTAAATACGAAAGGTGCCTATAAAATAATGAGCCACCACTCATGGAGGTATTTAAATGAAAGACATTAGATGTGGCACTCAGGGACTTGTGTTAGTGGGAGACTTGGCAGTGCTGGTTAATGGCTGGACTCTTTCTTAGAGGTCTTTTCCACCCTAAATGATTCTATGAATTGGCACAACTTCAAGGATTATTCCCACACCAGGTTTTCCTGGTAGCCAGGAGGGCGTGAGAGGACGTGGAGGGTGTTTCGGGCTGGATGTACCCAGGTGCCACATGGAATGGCACAGTGACTCAGGCCAGCATTACAATGTGGGTGTCAGTGCGTGTCCTTGGACCTGTGCCCCACAAGAGTGGAGTTTTCTGGTGCCAGCACACCTGACAAGGTCGGACTTCCAGCTCCAGTCTACCCCCAGTAGTTACAAACCAAGCCCCAAATTACACAAAGCTCACTCATCCCACCACTGGATATTTACTTAGCCCTGCCACTCTTGAGCAGAGTTTTCAGCCAAGTGATGGAGAATTTGGTGTCAAACAGTGAAGGAAAAAAACCCTCAAAGGCTAGGAAGCAGTGAGAGGCAGTGGCCCAGGGCTGTGGGTCCCAGCAGTCTGCAGTGCCCCTGGATCATTTGCCCCTCTTTTGGGTTACACCATGTGGGTGACTCATCCAGGAAGAGGGAGCTCAGGAGGGATTGGAAATAAATGTGTTTGGAGGAGGAAACTGAAGGAAGAAAAGTCTTTTCTTAGGAGAGTAGAGTGATATTTAGGACAGCATGGTGGAAATCTAACATAAGCCTTGTGCAAGCCTAACTGCTATGATCCTCAGGATTGTCTTCTCATTTCTTAAGTAACTGAAGCTTCAGCTCAACAAAGCATTAAATCTCAGGCTTCATTTTATGCTGTCAGTAAGTGCTTTGCTGAGCAGAGGCTTAAAGTATCAAGCTCATTCCATGAGATTTATCCCACCTAATTTTAGACATTTGCAGTGCAGATACCTACACCAGAGCTAGTGACTCCAGGCTCTCCCAGTTATTACTGGGGAGAAAGAAGTAATTCTGGGGTGCTATTCATTAGGCCTACTATACCTTAGAATGAGAGATACCATTCAGTGGATTTTGCAAGCAGAGCTCAGCATAGCTAGATCAGATGTAAACATCTACAATCCAGGTACCTACATTAATACAGCAGAACCTTCATACACCAATAGCCTCTGAAGACAGATGAGTAGAAAAAGAAACATACTAACTGGAAGGCATCAGGAAAATGCAAACTGAATTTTAACAGAGAAAGGAAGCCGAAAATTATTTCCTCCCTGAGAAAGTTACAGCTGTAATTGTTTTTAAGACAAACAGAGGAAGAACAGAATAGACCATTGTGTTTCCCTTGTTTAAGGCATTTTTTCTTTCATGCTTTCATTGTCTGAGATTGCTCCCCTGCCTCCATCAGGTCCTCACGGTTCCTGCTCACCAGCCTAACTTTTAGAAAGCTGAAGCTAGGTGAGGTTAATCTCCTCTTGTGCCAGACAGATATTTTTGAAGGAGTAATCTCAAACATTTGAGGCATTTCTGCAGAATTATTTGACTCAGATCTCTTGTTTCTCTGACTGTTGAAGACAACTTTTCTCCTTGCACAGGCAACTGGGATGTAAACTTCTGGGAATGACTGCAAATATGGGAATGCCTGGAATCCCTGTGGGAAATAACTGCAAAACCTTGTTATCTCTGAGAGCACATATTTTTGTTTGCTTGATTAGCAGTGAGAGAGGATGACTGATGGGTGTGTTGTGCTGAAATGCATTACGCTGTTCTTCTGCTGCGGCCTCAGGCTGCCTCTGGGAAGATGCTGGTTCCTGGAGAAACACTGCTGAGCACAGGAGCAGCAGCAGTGCTCCTTGTGCAGTGGTGGGAATGTGTGGCAACTGTGAAAACAACAGCAGCAACTGGAGCTGTTGAAAGAGCAACACAGAGACAAACACAGTTCTGTTAAACTTAATGAGCTGGTACTTAATCAGAGAGTCACAGAATGGATTGGATTGGGAGGAACCTTAAAGACCATTTGGTTCCAACTACCTGCCATGAGCAGGGACAACTTCCACTAGACCAGGTTGCTCAAAGTCCCATCCAACCTGGGTTTGAACACTTCCAGGGATGGCACATCCACAGCTTCTCTGGGCAACCTGTTCCAGTGTCTCACTACTCTCACAGTAAAGAATTTCTTCCTAATATCAAATTAGAAAGAATAACTAATTATATGTGGTCTACAACCTATGGCAGGAGTCAAGGATGCCATTTAAGCACTGAATTGGGACCGTAAGTTAGGAGTAAAATTGCTTAAGATTTCCTTCTATGAACAGTAGAGACAGCTCCAGAAAACAATTCATCTTATCCCAAGGAAAAGATTTAAAATTTCTGTGTTGAATCACTCTCTGAATACAGCAGCCTCTTTCTAGAAAGAAACATCATGCAAGAAAGTTACCTTAACAGCAGTGGGTAGTCCAGTCCCTAAATGTTACTAATACTAATGCTTCTTAGCACTGAAAAATTCTTATTTCTCTGTACTTTGACATCTAGTGAAACAGAGGATCATGCTGAGATTGCTGCTTCTCTATGTTCTCACAGGACAGCTGATAACAGAGCTCTGGGCTCTCTGAAGCCTGGAGAAGGAAAACTCATATACAGGACCACAACATGTCTTTGTGTTTTGACATCCAGAACTTTCTGACTAACACATGTGAGAGCTTCAACTGAAAGCCACAGCCTGGGACCTACATGGGGACCAAATCTGGTAAAGAGTTTATTTTACCTGGGGCCAGATTCTGTCTGAGTGTTTTGTGGGACTCGAAGAAGAGGAAATGATTCACTGACAAAGGGGGGAACAGAAGCCTTGACTCACAGTTTCCTGCTCTAACCACTAGACAATTCCTCTAGCAATTCCTTAGTGCATCAAAAGAATGGATTAGTTTCTTAATTCCTTAAACATCATGAAATTATTTTCCCGTGTTATACATCCAGGCTTACCATACTGCCTACTGGAAGAAGATCTCTAGGTTTTATTCTGTAAGTTTGCAGAAAAAGTGCCAAACTAAGTATATTTGCCCACCCAAATGCTAATTGCTAATAAAACCAAAGTGCCAGGTCTGCTGCGTTACTTTTCTCATATGTGCAGAGCTGTGGGGTTTGGCGTTGATACACCCAAATCTCACTTAGTTCATAAAATTCCAAACATAACAGAACACATTTTTTATGCCTAATTTGGTAAGATTCTGGATGATGTTTAAGAAACACAAAAGGATTATGTCTGCATAAAAGCAAAGTTAAGACATTACTGTTCAATTAAATCATTCTGAGATTTCAGTTTCCTTCCAGTAAATAGAATTTCTTTGTATCTATGACCACTGTAAATGGTTTCTAGGTCATACAAAGATGATTAAAAGTGTAATTTATGAGGCATCAATGCAAAAAAACCCTTATAACTACACTTAAGTTGTCATCTGTACTTAGGAGTCTTAAACTACACTGCTACGAGATTGTCTTACGTATGCAGTTTCTTTTATAAATTATTTCTCCTAAAGAGAAAATACACTATCTTCAAAACCAGTTTGGCTAGACTGACTGGTAGTCAACAGGCTCACTCCACAGGATCCGCTTTCAGAAGCGTTGTGGCCCAGGCATTGCTTCCCCTTGCAGGCTGATTTTAGTTTTAGGACTCTGCCATCTGCTGTTGGAATTGCAGATTTCCCTGAGTCTGCACAGTCTGCAGTAGTCGGCTCTGACAGCCTGGCCACTCCTGACTGTGATTTGTCCCATGTGAGGGACACATGTTGTAGAGTGACTGTTTGCCATCCCCATGGGAGGCTTCAACCTTCCCAGGATCCTTTATTTCACTGTTTTGAAGGCCTCTGGTTTGGCACAGACATGAAAGAGCTTCCCCTTGTCCCTCTTGCTCAGAAGTATCAAAGGTGGTATGACACATAGGATGCAGAGTCATATTCTGCAATATTAAATTTTAACAGAAAATTGAACCTCCTTTTTGCTCTTCAGTTCCATGGGCAGAGAAGGTGCACAGACAACTGAGGAATGAGCAATTTCAGCTTCTCAGCCTTATATTATACTTTAGCTCCCATTGTTTATATGCTTGTGGGATCACAGAGCTATTAAAAACTAGACTGAACAATAGAGATATTATTTTGTTATTGAAACTGGATTACACTCTTAACCACAAACATCTCCTATCTGACAACATAAAAGTGATACCACTTTGAGAAAACTGAAAATGACTGTGCATTTGGTAGTCAGATTCCTTACAAGGGTAACCCACATCCTTTGCAGGAGCATTTCTGAGCTCAAAGGTATACCAGGAAGGACTGGCCAGGGAAATATTCCCTGAGGTGTTTTCAGTTTTCAAATTTCAACACAGGGCATCTTCCTGGTAGTCACTGCAGGATAGGCATGCTGTGCTCCATGCCTGTCTATGGCAGCTCAGGAAATCGGGTGGTTGGTATGTGGATGAGCTCTCCAAGGGAACAATGTCATATTTTGAGAGACACAACTGACCTGGAACCTCTTAATCCCACTCCTAGTTCCTGTTATAATTACATCTGACTGCCTCACATCACTAGCATGCTTATCTACTGACACTATTAGGAAAGGAAATGTCTTACATTTTAGACAGAGAATTATGTGAGCAGTTAGTTAATAGGATTTTGTTACTGAGAACTGCAGCACCTGGCATCTTTGGCATCTAGACTGTATAATGAGGGGGATGTATATGCCTAGGGATCAAACCAGAATGGCCAGCACATCATGCAAGAAGCTATTTAAACAAGCTGGTTAGAAATACCAAGAGACATATGCCTTAAATCTTGTTCTGCTTCAGGATTTAGGCAGTTTTTAAAGCTTGTTTTTCTCTCTACAGGATGAAGAACTTTCAGATCAATAAGTGTCATTAATACTCACAGTTTGCATGACATCAGTTCTCCTCCAAGTAGCTGTCCCCAAGGCTTTAGGTGTTCAGCTTAATATCAACAGCTCCAGCACTGAAATGTGACCCTGCTGGCCATTCTAGCCCACCTCACTGGCCACACTAGCTGACCCTGCTGGCCACACTAGCCCGTGGGTCATGGAACCTGCTCCAATGCTACTCACAGGCACAAGACAGTCAGAAATTAAAACCAAGGCTAAAAGAGCAAAAAGTGTTGCCTTTTGCAGACCATGGGCTGGTGGAGTTTGAGGAATGCTGATCTGAGGAGACAAGCAGGTGAAGGATGTGAAAGCAAAGCCATTAGCTCCTGAGTGGAAATGGCTTGGCCAGTGTTACCCAGCAGAGCTGGGAAGTGAACACAGCCCCCGAGGGGCATGTAAACCAGAAGGGTATGTTTTCTAGTTGAGAAGTAAAATGGAAAATATCAAGAACACAAATAAAAAAATCCCTTTTGCAGACTGAAAATGTAGCTAACATTGCTGTCCCTCCTCCGCTTCATTTAATCATCTCAGAACTTGCTTGTAACAGCAAATGATTCATTTTCAGATAGAAACATGATAATGTGTCAGCAGAGACCCTTGACACAATGATGGCCAGCATTTCCTTGCAGGATTTGAGTTTTCCTCAAAGGACTTCACTCCAATCCCTTTTTCAATGGGAACTATCTTCCCCCAACACTGCCTGTAACCTGAGGCTAATTAGAAGAGGGTTTTCAAGAGATCAGGTGATGCTGAAGACCTTCCCCAGTTTTCTCAGGTTCAGGGGGTTTCAGAGCAGGCCTTGGACCAGCAGCAGAACTGCAAATGAAATAGGAGGGCTGAAAGCAGGAGGCAGAAGTAGCTGTGACTTTTTGAAAATAAGGGCTTTGGGGAGAGTTCCTCCTGGTGAGAGGCCTCAGGATCCAGCCAATAGTGGGCAAACCTGGCAGGTGGACCTGGGCATGGAACCGCCTGCCCCTGTCCTGCCTCTTCTGCCTGTCCCAAGGCCAGCATAGCTGTGCCCAGCAGCAGCACAGCTCAGACAGAAAGTCAGCCTTCCCATGGCTGCCTACCATTTTCAGCCTGGATTTCCTCCTGAGACACTTTGCTTCCCACATTCCTCAGTTAGACTTAAAAATAGGACTGCCTCTGAACCACGCTGGGTAAACAGGCTTTATTTTCCTGGTTTGCATGTTTGAATGGCGTGCTTTGCATGGTATCTAAAGACCAGAGTAAGCTTTAGGCAGCAAAGTTACTGAAGGCTGAGAAAAGAGACATCTCATCTCTGGAGATGCCTCATACAGTGAATTTAAGCTCAATAGCCTAAAATTAGAAAAACGTTACATGAAAGGAACCTGGAGTGTAGGGAACAGCAAAAGGACTTGAACTTGGACTTAAACACACACTCCTACAAACACTTAGAAAATTTCAAGATACTTCCTTCTAAAAAATCCTACCAAATGCAGCCCTCTCTTCTGAAATGCTGCATTATTTGTGAAGAAACGTGAAGGAACAAGTAACCATCTGCATGGGAGTCTCCAGTAGCACTGCTGCAATAACATGTTGCTGTATTGTGTGGATGGCAGGCTGGTGGGATGGCTCAGAGTGCTAAATTATGCCATGTTTTCAGACAGACAACCCCAGAAAAGAGATGTTATCAGTCTAAGTTACAATATAGTTGCTATGGCAATTATAAAATGGGAAACCATTGCTGTCATTTATTTCATTGTCACATGCCTTATGGTGAAATCATGGCTCCCTGGGTTGTGGAAGGAGACAATAAATGTTGAGTTTATCCCACTTGGCTGTGTTCTTCTGTGCAGGGTGAGCAAAGGAGCAACAATCCAAACAAATCCTGACTGGCTGGATCCTTGGGGCACAACTCAGCAACACAAGCCTGGGATCTAGTCAAAACAGCAGTTCAAAAAGCCTTAGGATTTAGGTATTGACAGAGATTTCTTCTAAAGAGACAGATCCAGAAGCTTCTTTGTGATTACTGCAGTCCTTCCACCTGGCTGCTCACAGGACAGAGCCCTCAGTAGAGCAAACCTTGGTGGTAGCACTCACCTCCCAGGTAACTGCCAGCCACAGAGGAGGCTCAGCCCTTGACTGTGACACCTCCCTTGAAGGAACCAGGGTGGCACATATTTTCCTATGCAAAGGCCAGCAAGCTCCCTGGGTATAGGGACTCAGGGTTCTCTCTAAGGATCTGGGCACTCATTTGTAGAGGTTCAGACGACTGCAGTAGTCTGCAGTGTCTGAAATTTTGGGGCTTGTCCTAATAGCAATGCCCAAGATGGATTATGTCCTTTCAGGTATCAAGAGACATGTATTAAAGGAAGAGAAGACAAAGCAATCAATCATCTCTGACCAGGTTATAGCTGTGGAGCAGCAGCTCACTGAAGTCTCAGGTCTGACTTCCCATGCTGATATGATTTGCCCCAGCTCCCCTGGCTGTCCCTCTGGAGCATGAGCTCCAGTGACAGGCCAGCTCTGGATACTTTGCTGTGGTCTTTTACAATCCGACTCAATTTCTCTGCCTCCAGTGTGAAAACACTGAACACAAAACAGGTCTCAGCAACCAGCTGCAGATACACTGTTGGCAGAACAGCCACGTACCTGCAGAGCACCATGTACATACAGCCTCCATAAGCTATTTTTATTCTCTGGAGGTGTACCCGGAATACAAGAAATCAAATGCATTTACAATAATCCTTAATTACAGGATGGGATACTGCGAAGAGTGCTGAAACAAATTTTAACCCACTAATCAAACTGCTGCAGAGATTAGTCTGAGCTGACAAGACAGACTAAGTGCTGTAGAAACACTACTCCTCTGCAGAGAAAGCAACCAAGTACAGGGCAATCATCTGCTGGCAACCAACAAGTCCTGCTGGTTTGTAGATGTCATTTACTCTAGTAGTCCTATACATATATTAATTGAAATTTGTAAACTGGCTAGGAAGCAGGAAAAGCATGAGCAACCTGCTCTACTAGTGCCCCTGACGTGTTGGTGAGGAAAAGAGAGCTAACAGGATGCTACACTGTGTCTAGGAACAAGTGAATAGGTTACAGAGGCTGAATACTCCATATAACGGTGAATAAAAAGGATGTGAAGAGAATGTGCAAAACGAGACTACAAAAATAGCATGAGACTTGGTGGAAATGCCTTTTGGTGAGAAATAGAGCTTTAATATCTTTTATTTATCAGAAGTGAATTAAGAGGTAACATACTTGTGACACTGAAGCACTTTCTCAGGAGGAACATAGCAGCTACAAAAAGGATATCTCTGCCAGAGCAAGTGATGGAATCAGTGGTAGGAAACTACTAGATAACATTGTGAGCAACACGATGTAGGCTTTTTCACATGGAGGATGACTAAACATAAGAAACCATGGAGGATGTGGTGGATGTGGTACATTTTTCAAACCTTCATGTCTCCAGATCAAAGTGGAAGATTCTCTTCAGATGCAGAGGATATGTCAGCACATGTAGGGTAGACTGTAGCCTTGGATACCCAGGTCACAGGAGAACGTGATACTGCCTGAACACTGCAGTGAAAGCCACGCTTGGATCAGTGGATGCATATTCATACATTTTTGACACTAAAGCCTCCCTGAGGGTACTGATCGCTTCCCTCCAGAGTGTCAGCTGCATCTCTCTGAATGCTGTTTTTGATAGCAATGAATTGTGTGTCATCACTCATTTACTCCATGTTCACTGTGTCATGTGCCAGTTTGGAATAAAGCAAGGAGCGACACTTATCTTGATTTTAGGAGACTTCCTTGTAGGCATCATGTTCCTGTGAAAATGCACATGTGCTGCTGATTGCTGATGAAGGGACCTACGAAGCTTTTTTAAAGCAAGAGCCTGAACTGCTTGTCAAAAGAAACAGCAAATTACCAGCTGGTTTCCAAGACAGCTGGATGCAAGACACAGGCTGAACATCACTGAGAATAAATATGCATGTAAAGAATATAATAAAGAGCTGTCTTCTGCTGCTAAACAAATTGTATAAAATATTTATAACAGTATGTTGTAGGTTGCACTCACCTTTTTTCTGTTGAGTGGAAGGGAATAAATTTTCCTGCCAGACTCCCAAATCACCACTGCTGATGAGATGTGCAGAAAGACTGAAGATGCTGCTATATATTCATGCATCTCTGCACAGGCTTACACCCAGGGGAAGAGTGGGTGCTAAGGGTGCAAGAGTGACTTGGGGCGCTTAACAGCTTCTTTCTGAATTGTTCCACAGGATGCAAACCTCTTCGCCTTCAGGAAAGTCAGCTAAGAATACTTTTATGTCTTCTGCTTTGCTCTAAAGGCCTTTGATTTTATCTTTAAGCCAGCAGTGTTTATGGTTCTCAAGATGATCGTGCTCTGCTAAACAAGTTCCTTTGTCCCATAGTGTTGCTGACAAATCTGCTAGTGAAACAATTTCACTATTCAGTAACTTTAGTTTTGCCTCCAACTTTTTCTCTGTCCCCTTTGAACTGACACTGCTGCATTAATGCCTGCTCTGGCTCTGCCTGCCATGCATGTCATTGCTATAGCCCATTAAAAGCAGTTGCAGCCGTGCTTACCACTGGTTTCCTCCTTCCTTTGAAGCCGTTTTCTTTGACTGGTCTTAATTAATGCATAAGCTGGGAAAGTGCCTTCTTTCCTTCTTTCAAGATGTTTTTGTTTCTTTGTTTTAATTTCATGTCTTTGGCTGAATACATGTTTCCAGTATGTTCTTTATGAAAATGAAAGGGAAATTGAAGCTTACACAACTTTTTTATTGGTGAAAGAAACCCAGGCCATGGTTTTTCTTTGACTGCATTACCATTGCGTGCTTTTTTGACTCCATTTCTTCTCTCTATTCAGGAAAGCCAAGTAACATGATTAAAGTCCTCTTCCAACTCAAAGACTTTGACAGCAAACAAAGATGGATCACTTACCAACCAAATGAATCATGTACAGGAAACCAAGGCAAGTGTTAAACATATTTACTAGGGGAATCAGTTAAGAATGGTATGCTGAAGATCTGCAATTAATTAACAGCAGTTCCCTGTACTGAAACAAGAGATTGAAAAGCTATTAGATAATTAGTAAAATTCTATAAAGCTGCATTCCTCAAAGCAGCCACAGATGCTGAAAGGAAATGCCCGACTGCTAGGCCAGATACCAACTTGTCAAGGAATTAATCATCTTATTTAATGGCAAATACCTGGCCACATGGGCAGCTGTGCAAAAGAGCTGAATAGGGTGACCAGATGGAGCACTCCTCTCTCATTACTGGTTATTGTCAGACCGCTGCCAGGTGTGTAGCTAGCACCTTCCTCCCTCTCCTTGACAGGCTAAGCAAGCTCAGTATTCACCCACTTTATGCATTTCCATGGGAATTCTCAGGGGGAATCAGGGCTTCAGACCAGAGGAAAAATGGGAGAAGTTTGTGAATTACACAAGACTGTGATGACTACTACTTCTGCATATCAGCAGATGAACCTCAGGCTTGGGGGCAAATATCCCTTCAAATCTGTAAACAAGTGGGTTGTGAGACCACCTCAACCCGTAAATGAGCTTCATTACAGCAGAGCAAGAGGGTCGAAGCCCGCAGGGCCCTGGGGTAGGAGCCGGCTTGGGGACACGTTTTTGTTCAGCGTTTCATTGCCCAGGAATGTCTGAAACAGAGACCTGCGCTTTGATCTCAGCCACGTCCAAACATCCTCCAGCCCGTGTCAGCACAGTGCTCACAGGGAAAGTCTCCCATCTTCAGGCTAAGGAACTACCTACTGGAAGGAGAGCTGCCCTGTGTTGCTTACACCAGTACCAACCCCCACTGTTTTCCATGCAGTTACCCCAAATCCCCGTAGTCTCAGAGAGAGTAAAGAGAACCCTTGTGATTTCATGAGAAGGGTCTTTTATGAGGAACCTGGTCAGCACCAATGGTTCCTCTAAGAGAAGACACAGCTCTTTCTCTGCTCTAAACTCAAGGCTCTCTAAGCAGCTGTTAGAAGCCAAACTCGACTGCTTTCTTTCAGATGCAGCTTTCTGAACTCTCAGTTAAAGGAGGCTGATTAAAGAGTATTAAATACTGACAAGCAGTCTCCTCACTGCCCCTCAAAAGGTGTTTTTGCTGGGGTAGTTTAAAAGCTTCCTTTCTCTATCTCTGACTTGTTTGAAATCACTAATTTTTCTACCACATCTGCTGCTCTTGATTAGAGATGAGCAGTGTCAGAGTAGGACATTTCTCTTGGCTTCCTTGGGTGAATCCTTAACTTTACTGCTAATACAGGAGGTCAGGACCTTATAATTTCTGTGAAATATCATGAAAACAATAATTTCATTCCTTACTTTTTTAGAAAATTTAATTTCTTAGCAATTCAGTAGAAAATTGAAATAAAAACTATGCTTTAATTTAAGCTAGAAAACTCTGGTTTACCTCTGCCATGAAAACTGCTCAAACCAAGTTTTGTGCTTTTATTTCCCCCTAGTTGCCATATGTTTTCATCAAAATCAAACAACTTTAATGAAACATTTAAACATTAATGAGACTGAATTTTAACCCAGAAAGCTTCCCAAAGCCTACCTTCATCATTTCAGCACCTTGAATGACTAACTCTGCATGCAGAATCCAACAGGTTTGAACAGGACCCATTAGGCACTAGCGCCTGCACTATTTTGTCAGTGAACATCCACCACATCTTGATCTACAGCAAATAGGTGATTCCAGCTCCTGATTATTGGATTTTCTGTCCAAGCCTGAATGGAGAACAACTCCCCACTTTTGCAATTAGTTTATGTCACACATAAATAGAAAAATATTTTCTCAGGCTTGCAATAAGATTTCAGACTTTCCATATAAAATTATGCGGCAATGATTTGTGCTATTTTCATAGAACAATAGTGTGATATGCTGCTAAATAAAACTGTAATAATTCTAGCAAAAAAAAAAAAAAGAGTCTAATATGATAATGCTTCTCTTTGAAAATAAAGGCCATTCAGGGCCAGCCACACTAATTGCCTTTATTGAAGAAAAAAAGAAATAGAAAAGCATGGTGCAAAGTAGTAATCTCATAGTCAGTTAAGCAATGCTGACTCTTGAAATGTCTTTCAGCTTACGTTTCCCCAAGAAAAGAAAAGCAAACTAATTTAGATGAGCTGAAAGTAGTGAATTTAGTTATGATCTGAGGTATAGATTGTACATTTTTTAACAGCTCAGACCTGAAGATATGTACCTTCATTTTATGAACAGAGAAATCAATACAGGGTAAAAAATAAAAGACAAGTATCTAAACCAATCACGTAACTGCCATTTTTAACTTCAGGGGAAGTCCCCCATCTCTGATATTTGCAGATGATAGAGCTCAGTTACCATCTCAAGGCTCCAGATGGGTCCAAGATAGACACATTCTCACAATAAATCAGTATCAGGGCTAGGAACAAAAACACTCACATTTCTGAGGTTTCTGAGCACAAGATTAGTCAGTGCTGAATTTTAGAAGATATGCAGTATGAGATACAGACAGAAAATGATAACTTGTGGGTTCTATGTTTAAACAGAAGCTTCTCACCTCAACAACAGTATTTGAAGCACCACCATACCCCTACAGCTCTCCCCTATGTATTAAGCATTTCTCCCTCTCTTCCAAAACCTTCTTCTCCCCATAAAGCCATTCAGCACGTAATTTTGCCAACAATTATCCAGCATTCTTACGGTGCTTTCAAGATAAGACTTGTTTAGGATGAATTGGAATTAGGCCCAGGACATGGTAATAATAAATCTTTCACCCATGAAGAATTGGTAATCCAGCAGAAGGATGGATAATAAGTCTTCCCCATTGCTATCTTTTCCATGGGTATGTGTTTGAATTTGAGCTCCAGCACTTGGATCCACACTTAGCAGAGAGCAGTCCCTCCTAGGTGTGATATAAAGCCATGAGAGATAAAAGACATCCCTCTACCAGCCCCTTCTCTGCCCTGGATTTACTACAAACATAACTTTTTACACTGGTCTAGTTAAATAAGCTTCATTTACTATCTTATTTTGTAGTAATGGCCCCTAGTGAGTGCCACTGAGTTTGGGACAGGTGTGAGACACAATCATGCTGAAACACACTTCTGTTCACTGCTATTCGTTGCTTATTTGTTCCTCAGAAGTTGTCACTCTAGATGAGCCAAGATTAAACTCAGTTTGGCACTGAAGCTCAGTGACTTTGAAAAAGACTTTCTCGAGAGCATCACCTGCACTTATTCATCAGGTGGGTGGAGAAATTTCCCATGCAGCTTAGCAAAGAGGTTTGTGGCTCCGGGCGTTCTCTTGGCGGCAGTAAACTGCTATTTCTCTGCGGATCAACCCGAGACAAGAGTGCATCACGCACTGTTACATGGCAGTGCCTGTCAGCATCACAGGGATGGTGCTCGACAACGACATGTTTGTAATGGTGCCTGACAACAGAAGTGCATCCCTAAAAACTCTTCTGTCTAGACCGGGGAATTTTGCAGAAAAGCACCCCTTGAGAGCATCCCTGCACACCCCAATCCTCGGCCGAACATCTGCGCTCTAATGCCGACGCCCGCAGCTCTGCTGCTTCGAACCTCGTCGCGTTCTCCTTTCATCACGTACCACTTCCACAGGGAAGATCCATTCCGCGCATTACCCCCTTCCAGCCCCCCTGGACCAGCCCCACGCCCGGGGAGGGTGTCCCGCTCCCTCCCTCCCCGCACGGCACACCCGCCCCCCCGGCCGAGCCCTTCGCGACGAGGCTCCCGTAAGCACCGACGTGTCCTCGCTCCCCACTCCCCCCGCATC
>VXAU01006778.1:585372-666999 GCA_013399695.1 Formicarius rufipectus | reverse complement strand
CGGGCGGTCGAGGCGCTGCCGGCGCGGCAGCCGGAGGAACAAAGGCGCACGGCGCAGGTAGGTTAGTGGGGGGTGTCGCGCCTTGCCCGCTCCTCGGGACGGGACGAGCATCCTTTGCTGTCTCCTCCCCGGCGCCTTTTCATCCTGTCTGTCGTGCAGAGGACAGCCCCGCACACAGCCCGGTCTGCACCCTCTGCTCCCGGCCCCACCGGTCTGCAACCACCCCACCGCATCCCATCTCATCCAGTCCCGTCTACGTAGGCACCGTCCCGAACCTCTCTGTATGATTTAGCGGTGAGGGGCTCAGCGTTCCCCGCTGAGCCCTGTGGTGCCATCAAGATGACAGTGCAAGACAGCAGGTTGCCCCAGCACCTGGCTGGAGATTTCTGGCACTGGCCTTTCATCTGCCGCTTTGTCTAACAGCGTAACTCCATATGGGATTCATCCTCTTTGCAGGGAATTTAGAAAACTCCAGTTAATGTCCATCACATCCAGGAGTAGGCAAGAATAGTATCGGTGCTATGGTGTTAATACAACGTGCTATTCATTTCTACGTCCTCCAAATCAAAGCTCTGTTGTTACTGCAGTCGTGCATGGTACTGGCTGTGAGCTGATGACCATGGCCACCCTGTTGAATATATGCTGTGAGTTTGATTTTATGCACAGTGTTGAAGTTTCTATATGACATTGTCATGACTGTGTCGCTCTGACATGCTGTAAACTGTCTGTAGCAGAAAATCTCAGTGTAAATTACAGAAAACAGTTTCATTGAGGCACTGCAATATGTAAAGCTCTCAGGAAAACATATCAAACATATGTATTTACTTAAAATTAACACACCAGGCTTTTATGGACATTTTAATCTGTTACTATTATCTCCTAGGTCTCATTTCTGATAAAGACAAACAAAATGAATTTGCAGAGATTTTTTTGTAAGTGTTCTATAAAATACATGGTTTTGTTTCTCATAAACACAAATGTGACAGCCTTTCCACTGTGACACTAGTTTCCAGGGGTTTATTATTTTGTTCTGGAAGTTTTAAGTTTTAGTTGTATTTTAGATTTGAGTAGACTGTTCCATTTTATGGCATTTTTTGTTCCATCAGTGAGGGCAGGATTTTGGCCTGACAACACAGGAATCCTGAATTAGTAAAGAACAATTAAATCAAAAAGCAAGATGAACAGAGCTACCTGTGTTAAGGGGTGAAGAGGGATTTCCATAACAATTTTATTATAGCTTTATAATTATAGCTTTATAATTATCAATACTGGCTAAACTGAGTTGGCTGCAGAACAAATGACAATTTTTCAGAGCCACCAATTATTTGAGGCAGTGCAGGACAGAAAGAAGGGACACCAACCTGGTCTCATTTCTGACAAACAAAATGAATTTTCAGGGATTTTTTTTAAAGTGTGCCATAAAATAAGTGGTTTTGTTTCTCATGAAAAGAAGAAATGTGTCAGAAACAGGCCATGTGCTGCGATGGTGATGAGGTTATTAGTTCAAGCTGAAGACATTGGTTTGGATAGATATCTTCTAGTCAGAGATGCTGCATCTCACATGCCTGAGTAACAGTAACCAAAGAAGACGAGGGATAAACTGAAGGGATGAATTTGTTTACAGTCATCCGCAGTTTCTGCCATTAACCTCATCTTTTCCTGCACTGAGTGAGTCCTACTGTTTAGGGGCTGGACTCTTAACAGTAGCATTTGCACGTAGTGCATCATCCTCTATATCAGACACACTGATTATTGTGCAGAGTATGGAAAACATGGTCCTGAGAAGGTGGGGGATGAGAAGAGGATGATTGAGAAAAATAACTTCAAAGATCCTAAAAAGAGATAACCCAGGGAAAACAACTTACATGCTGAAATGAAAAACGGTGGTTGTCTTCCCACGATGGTACTCTGCCCTTTCTCTTCTCTATTTGTCTCTTTTGTTTTCTTTTTTCCCATCCCTCCTCCCCTCCCCCCTGCTTCTCCACTGCTTCTTGTCATTTCCCATCATGTTATCTCTGTCTTTGGAACATCATATCCTTGAGGCAAAAACTTTATCTCCTTACGTAAGTGTAAAACGCTGCATGCTGCTTTGGCACTTGGCTGATGTGAGGATGCCAGAACAGCAAAACACCTTTGATATGCTGAAATTTGCTTATGAAAATCTCCACCAAGGCAGCATCAGAGATACTGTTAATAACAAAGCCTCCCATCCACAGACATGACCAATGCCATAGGCTGGGGTGCACAGGTATTACAGGAAAAGAGCCCTTCTCTGCTGCCTGCTGAGGTATGAAGCCAAGAGATGAATTGCCTCCAGTGCTCAGGTGTGTTTATATATCCCAACAGCCAAACATCTGCATATCCTGGAGTGGTGGATAAGTCAAGATGTTAATTAAAAGAAACTAGGTGGTTAATTATTTTTTTGATTTGGGAGTGCATATTTGCCAGTGATTGCCAGTCACTGCCCCGTGGGTGGGCTGTGAGACTGCCTTCCCACAGAATCTGTTCTTACCTGGCTGCATTTCTGTGATGTAGCACTGATCTTCCCTCCATGTGCCCCTGCTCCCCATAGCAATAGGCAGCCAGTACCCAGAAGCTGAAGATGCACTCAGCTTTCTGCAGAGTTCCTTCCCCCTGCAGCTTCCAGTCACAGCCCAGCCTGCCCAGCCACCTCCTTCTAAAACTCTTCCAGGTCCAAGTCACTAAAATGCAACAGTGCATGACTGTGTTAGTGTCTCCAGTGCCAATGCTGCTGGCAGGCACCATTCATACTTTTCGTCTCATTACCTGTTAACTTTGCCTAGAGCAGAGTCAGAGGCTGGAGTGATGAGCAGTCCCAGAGCAGGCTGTGCACTGTTAGACCCAGACTGAATGGCTTCCACAGCCCGTGGGAGATAACTCTGTTGAACAGACTTTCACAGAATCACAGAATGATTTGTGTTGGAAGGGAACCTTAAAGACCATCTAGTTCCAACTCCTTGCTATAGGCAGAGACACTTTCAACTAAACCAGGTTGCTCAGAGCCCCATCCAACATGGCCTTGAACATTTCCGGGGATGAGGCATCCACAGTATCCCTGGACAACCTGTCACAGTAAAACAGTAAATAGTTTTTTCCTAATATCAAATATAAACCTACTCTCTTTCAATTTGAACCTATTACCCCTTGTCCTGTCCTTACCTGTCCTTGTAAACAGTCTTGCTCCATATTTCCTCTAAGTTTCCTTCAGGTACTGGAAAGCCTCAGTTAGGTCACTGTTGTAGTTTAGGAGTGGGACTCTCCAATTCAGTGCCCCCACCAGGACTCTCCAAACCATGTGGCTCTCTGTCTTGTTCACCTGCTTTTCCCCTCTGCCTCTCCCTCCTTCTTGTGGTAGGATGGAGAGAAGAATTGGAGGCACAGAAGACAAAGATCATGGGTTGAGATAAGAACAATTTACTGGAAACAGCAATGAGAAAAGAAAATGAGCAGTAACAGCAATGATACTGTTGACAGAGGTTACAAAAAATAAATGATTCACACATTAAAACCCCTGACAATAGACAGTACTGGACAGTTCCCTCCACCATGCTGACTGGAAGGAACCCCTTCTCCCTGGAAGAGAGACCCTTTCCTCTTCCCATGGCAATGACATGAGGTGGTTTAGAATAACCTCCATGTCCTGGGCTTGCCTGCTCCTGGCTACTGCAAAAAGTTAAACCTGTCCTGGCTGGAACCAGGAGAGTCACCCTGACGCCTCCTCTTTTCCAGGCTGGACAATCCCAGTTCTCTCAACCTTTCCTCACAGGAGAGGTGCTCCATCCCTCTGATCAACTTGGTGGCCTCCTCTGGACACACTCCCACAGGTCAATGTCCTTCCTGTTTGGGAATCCAGCACTGCAGGTGGGGTCTCACCAGAGCAGAGCAGAGGGGCAGAATCATATCCCTCAACCTGCTGCCCACACAGCCTTGGATGCAGCCCAGGACACTTTTGGCTTTCTGGGCTGCAAGTGCATGTTGCCAGCTTATGTCCAAACTCTTATCCACCCCTTTGTTCAAGTGGATGCATGGTCTCCACACAGTCATACCAGCACGTTTGGAATGTGATCTCATTATGTATCACACTTAACAAGTTGCATTCTGGCTGTTACACACAAAAGAAAAAACTTCTAGAAATTATGCTGGAGGCTGTTTAGTCTTTTTCAGGACAGCCATTTCCCTAATTTCTTTTAGGAAATTGCTAAATAGACTTACTGGAAGCCAACTGATCTGAATGGTATTGCTACTTAGTGTTGGGGTTTGTGTTTATTTTAAAGCTTTTGGGTTTTTCTGCAAACTGGTCAATTCCAAATAAGAGCTTTTTCTACAAATGTAGTAACTCCTAAGAATTGTAGGCAATTTCTAAAAGCCTGTAATATCTGATACATCCCCCCAGAAAGCTCTCTCCTTTTCAGAAGTGTCTTTACAAAGGTGGAGATACTTTCTGCCTCTTGCAAGGATTGTTTAACAGTACCAGAACTAAAGATCCATCCCCTCCTCTCCAGAGGTTTGTAGATAGACCTTTTCTTTTACCTTTTCAGGTTACACAGTATTCTTCATGTCAAAGCAACACAATGGCACAATTATTTTTGTACAGCTGCCTTGGATGAGAATTGACTTTGAAAGTGTCGTGGAAAGTGCTGGAGTTTGGCAATTGCCTCCTTAAAGTGGAGCCCTTATCTGTTGGCATGGTGCTCTAATTAATCAGAATAACAGATCCAAAGCAATTGATTTCTTCACCCCTCCTCACAACAGTGGTTTTAATCCACTCACACTGGCAAAACTCTTTCCCAGGTATCTTTTTTCTCCAGATGATAAGGGCAGCTGAACCAAGGCAGGTACCTTGTAAGCTCCTCATGTTTATGGCTGCTGTGTATGGCTTCTCAAGTGTTCTGGGAAGGTTCGCCAGTGGGAGGACATGTAATGAAGGCAGCATCATCTTAGGGCTGCCTCTCTAATTTTTCTCTTGAAATTGCTTTTGGATACGAATAGCTACAACTGCAGTTGTGGTTCCTAGTTCTTGTTAGCAACCTGTGTTTGTCCTCAAGGGGTTCCTATGGGGCAACTTCATCCCTGGGAATAGGAATGTGCAGAGGAACAGGTTTTCTGTGCTGATGGCACAGATCCTTTTCCACAAGGTTTTCAGAGCATCCATTTGATGGGAATACTATCCCTTTCTTTTCTATGTGAGGTGCCTTAAGTGAAGGGAGAAATTTCAGGTATTCCTGGTGTGTATCTCTCATATAGTTCTGTCTGTTCATTGTGTGTGTATCCCATGTAAATTTCCTTTCCAACAGATTCTTCTTTCCTACTTGAAACATATTTGTCTGAAGTGATTTTGTCAGGCAGAACTTTTCATTGACACATATCAAATAGCTATTAGAATCTTTAGTAATTAGAGTATTGATCACAAAGCAAGATCTTGTTCTCTTTCCTCCTTTTTGCAGTTGTATCTGTGTAGTGTTGTGAGCAGCCGAGACCCGAAGAAGTTCCTTTATGCTCTTCTGCCATTCATGAACAACCCTCAGTTTCCTTTGGTAGTGAATGAAATATGGAGGATTTTGGGGCTTCCCATTGTCACCTCAGCAGAAATTGCCAATATGTTATCCTTTCTTTAGTTGTTAGGATTAAATGAATAATTTGCTTTGAAGCTGATACTTTCCTGTCTCTCTGGTGGCCTCTGTCTAAACGCCATCCTTTCTCCTCTGACAAATGCAGACTTGTCCTCTCCTGTTCACCCGATTCCCGTTGGTTTAGGGAATAAGTACCCCAGAGTGAAGTCCATCATCAGCACAAGACCATGTGGCAAAGCCAGACTGGCCAGGATGTCTGCTTCCATTTATGAAAATCTGGATCAGAATTAATGAAGCCCAGTGCTGCTTTATTTCCCAACACGTTTGTCATGGGCGCTGCTCGTTGTCTGCGGATGGAGCAGTAGGAGCTGCTGTCTGGCCACAGCAGTGCTCAGGTTTGCTCACCCTGTGTCTGAGCCCCCACTTCTGTGCACGGGAGACACAAATCCATCTGCCAAGAGCAAACAGCAGACTGCAAGTGGTGCTGCAAATATCCAAGTCATAGCACAGGGTGCAGGGGGTGAAGACCAGGTCTTACTTACAAAGGATGCTGAGGGAGATGAAGATCTTACTGAACATCTACTGAGAAAGCTGAAGAGTGCAGTGATGCCTTGTTCAGTGTAACACAGTATGTTTAAGGGAGGTTATGCAGTGCCCTGGTTAGAAATTCCTTTTCTTTTTGTTCCTTTCTCCTCCCCCCTCCCTTATTTTTTTAATTTAGTGCATTTTGGTGTTACTTTTGTCACACCAGTATTGCCTTTTGGCCTAAATCCACCGCATTTATTTTGTGTTGTAACATGAAGTGAAAAAAAAATTAGCATTTTGCGCTGGAAATGAACACTTAGAAACAATTTAATTGAAGTATTTCTTAAATCTGGAAATGGTTTTGTGTTCACAGACCCCCTGCCAGAATGGGGTAGTTTTGCTTCCTTTCATTTCCAGTGTCCAACCCACTTAATTTGAGTTTTCTGAAAGTGGTAGCTGAAAACAATTTTCCGAATCTTTATTCATGTTCTTAAATGAATTCCCTGATTTCCAGTGTGTGAAGCATATAATAGCTCCCCTTGGGTTTCATAGGCTGAGTTTATTTTGTCCTAGTATCCCTCTACTGGGCAAACCTTTCCATGCTTTCCTAAGGAAGGCAATTTTAAGCACTTTCCCCAAGAGGGACAAAGGGCAGTTGGTGAACCTGAAGCTGATATTCACATAATTTTTAATTAATCCTGTAATGAGCTGGTGGAACTGAAATGTGAAAGCAGGCTGCCTTATCTAGACACTTACAAAGGTGTTGAGTTTTATAAAAATGACAAGTCTAGCAAAACTATTGAAATGCATAAAGGTAAGTCTCTAGGGGTACAGCTTTATGGCTTCAAATACATCGTTTATATACTAATGATTAAACTCAGTATTTTATAGCATTTGAAGACCTATCACTTCACCTCCTTTCTTTGTAACTTTATGTAGAACTGTATTAACAGCATAAAATAAATTAAACACCAGCTCAAGAGAATCCATAAGAAATTGCTAGGTTCAGAGCATTCATCAGATTTATAACCTTAGGTTACATAAAAAGGGAAAAAAGGCAGGGGGTGGGGGGGAAATCCTGTTCTACTGGGTCATGAAACAAATGGCCATGAACTAAAAATAATCTTTCTATTGTTCCACAGAATGTGAGTAGAAACTAATATGCTGAGTCTTATTCCACTAAAAGTCCTGATTCTGTTTCTCTGCATATATTTAATGTATTTGGAATTGCACTGATGACTTCATAAAGTCACTTAATGTGGTGGGTTTAAATGTGTTCTCGCTGTACAAAACTACATTTTTCATTGAGAAAAAAATACCCCGACAATATTAATTTCTTTTTAATGATTCCACTAGATTAAATGCAATAAAATAATGAAAATTCCCTTTTCCTTTTCAGAATGGCCAAACGGCATGATAAAGAGGCATGACTAATCCTCTACCCTAAGGGCTTCGAAAGGGAAGAATAGGGTAGGGTGGGGTTCTTCAGCCACACAGACAGCTTACTGCCTGAAAAGGGGTTGGATAAAAGCAGGATTTAATACAAAAGGTCAGGCTAACATAATACCTTTCCACTGAAAGGAAGTAGAACTCAGCAAAAATTTTAGTGATGAAAGAAAGGGAGTTGCTATTACTGGAGGATGGTGAAGAAGCAACAAATATTTCAGGTTTGAAGGAGCATCACCACAGTGTTGGGCTGTTTGGTGAGCATCAGTCAGTGGTCAAGTTTGGTATTTTTTTGCACTCAGCTGCTCATTAGGAAGGATGCAACAAGGTTCAGGAGTCCCAGGCGGGTACTTAGGGCTGAGCAACCGGTCAGTCACCATGAAGACCTCTGGGATACAGTAAATGAGTGTCAACAATGAATTTTTAACCTCTTAGTGATGGAGAGAGGGGGGGATGTTTGTCTACCAGATGAAATAACTTTTAAGTTCTGCTTGTCTGGTAAAAACATGCAGCAGTCAGGTTGGCAAAGGGCTAAAACAAAGTGCTGCAGTTTTTCCAGCTTCTTGCTTTCTGTCGTTTATATGGAGAGAAGGTTTAGGAACGTGATCCTGCCCCAGCTGAGACAAGTCTGTCAGAGTCAATATAGTTTCCATCTTCCCTAATCCTCTGTTGCACTCAACGTTTTCCCTCTGGAGTTCTCCCTGCCTGTGTCAGTGCTTTGTACAGCCTCGGGCTATGCTCAGTTATTGCAGCCTCGCGGGGGAAGGCAGTTGCATGTCCTGAATCTTGACATCTCCTCATCTCTGCAACGATGTAAAGAGAGGCTAACAGGAGATGGAATGTCTCTTATTGTCTGTGTGGGATTGAAAGAAGGCAGGAGAGTATCCTGCTCCTTCCTGCATTAAGTTGCCACTGCTGTTTCTGTGCCCATGGTGGCAGTCTTGCTCAAAGTGCCTTCATTTGGGAGGGCCACTTACAAAGCCTTTAAAAAATGGTGAAGATTTCATTATGGAAACTGGGAAATCACCTGGGTTTGATGAGATTGGGAAGGATTATTGCATTTATATGTTGTGTGGCTTCTGCCAGTCATGCCTTCTTGTATTCATCACATAAAATTCAGTGTTCCTGAAGTCCTCTGTCATACAGTGGGAAGTCACCTCCCCTCATATTCTGTTTTGCATAGGAATTGTCCTTCACTAAAGCATGATCTATTTGTATCTTCACACATTAAAGTGGACAGAAGCATATGCTGAGAAAGAAAGAGTAGTGTAAATTCAAGATCTTCCACATCTGCATAGTTCAAATGTTTAGCAAAATGCCCCTGGTTTTGTATTTTATGTCCCATATCATATGTGAGAGGCTGATTCCCTCCCTGCTGCAGACGGAGTGGGATTTTTCCCTTGAGCAGAGCAGGAGATGGAAAAGGGTTTCTTTTGTGGTGGGGTTTATGGAATGCCTCCAGTAAATGAACCTGAGAGTCTTAGATGAGAAATGACTGCCGGTGGGAAAACCCAAAATGGCCTTGCTAGCTATTACAAAATGTTGCTGGATTTTAACACAGAAGTAATTATTTTACTAGTGAATGTTCAGAAGAATATAATTGTAACAATTATATTGTCTGCAATTTGACAGCAAAGAGAGACAGAGAGATGTGGACCATTTGGTTTAAGCTTATAATGTGAAGCTGGTGGAATTAATCGCTGATATGACAGGCAGGGAGTTTGCCTCCTGTTACAGCAGTGTTTTACTGGAAGACCTAGAGTCAGTATTGTCTGTATGCAAAGTCCACAACCTGGGGCTTCCCCTCCTAATTATTGTGGTACATCAGATGAACACCAGCTGCCTGTCATGCTGCCTTTAACTTGCACTTCAAGGAAAACCTTTCTGAGGCTTGTGAAAAATAGCTCTAAAATCCCCAAAATACCAAAGAGATGAGCACTAACAGTCTGAAGGACTGTAGCCCCACTGGGTTGGGCATGGGCAGTCACCCAGGGGATTTTACTTGCTGGTAACTAATCACTTCCACAATGTCTTGTGGACAGAGATGATTCGTGAGAGGGGTGAGGAGGACCAGACAGCGGGAAGCATCTGCAGGCTTCCCCTTGCCAAGAGGACTCTGTGCACCTGAAACCCCTTCAACATCAGTGTGTTAAAGGGTGCCTGCTATCTCCTGATGTCCAGGGAACAGCTCTGGTCTGCAGCCAGAGGAGTTTTGCTCCTGGTACAGCTGCCTTCACCTGCCAGGAATCCCCTTGCCCCAGAGGCAAGGGAGGATGGATCAGGGACCAGGTTGACAGCCTGGGTCAGGCTCCCTGCTGGGAGCTATGGGTTCAGCTCAGCAGCCCAACAGGTCTAATGAGGCTGCAGGAAGCCTGGGCAGCACTGGACAGCAGCTGCATTGCACAAGGAGAGCAACCTGGGGAGGGGGAGTGCCATACATTCAGCAATGAACTGCTGTGTGTGTGTCAGGGGGAAACAGGCACCTGCAGAAGGAGGTTCTGCCTTGTCTTGGATGCTGCTGGCTTTGCATGCTGTGCAGTGGCCCTTGCTGGCACAGCCCTTGATGTCTCAGCTGCACATTTGCAACCCTCCCACTCCTGTAGCTGGAGCCTGGCCATTGCCAGGGAATTCTGAGGCAGCTGGGACATTAATCAAACTGTAATTTGAAAAGTCCTTAAACTTTCATTGTTTACTTTACAGGATCTAGGTAGGATGAAAACTATTCTTTCAGTTGGTCAGATAGACTTGATAAGGTCCACCCCAACTAGTAAACAAGAATTAAAATAAGCCTTCTCCTGTCTATGCTGTTTTTTTAAGACAGGCTTACCCTATTTGAAAAACAACTTTGATCCTAGACAAATCTTAGGATAAACCACAAATATGTCTACTTTGGAATAAATCTATGTGGAGTTTCTGGATTTACATTCATAAAGGCTTAGCTAACACTAATTAATTTAGAATAAATTACTACAATTGGAACAAGGCCACAAATTCTAACCCAGATTTGTACAGGAGGTTGTTTAGCTGTGTGTTTCAGAAGGTATTGAAATAATTGTATTTATATGTATATTTGCACATACACACATGGGTAATTATATTCCATAACGTATTTTTTTATTGTCCATCTTCTAGGTTCCAGTAAATGGCCAAGTTATTACATCAGAGAACATCAGAGAGAAAAAGCTCCTCAAGGTACCAGCAAGAGTTTTCGAGTTTATATGTTGTGTTTCAAGACACAGTTGTTTTAAGAATGTTCCCTTTTTTAAGGTAATTTGCTCTTCTGGGTGTTGGTGCACTTAAGAGATGACTTAGGAATATAAGACCATGTAATTTTCTGGCACAATCACACAGCAGTACTTGTCACTGTCACCACAAGTGGGATGGTCCACAAGTGTGTGCTGGGGTCTCCTGTATTTCATTTCCAGCTCTAACAGGGGACATGTCCTTGAATCTGTTTGAGGGTTTTATCTTGGGCATTGAGCACTTGTACTGGTGCAGAGGAAAGGATCAGTGCTAAGACACTTACAAGTATTTACATCAACTTCCAAGTTGCCCAGAGAAGGTGCAGATGTTCCATCCCTGGAAGTGTTCAAGGTCAGGTTGGATGGGGCTGTGAGCAACTTGATCTAGTGAAAGGTATCCCTGTCCATGGCAGGGAGGTGGGAACTAGGTGATCTTTAAGGTTTTTTCCAAACCATTCTCTGCTTCTTAAGTGAGGAGTATCCCCCAAGCCTGGGCAGGGAACTGTGTTTCTGGCAGGGGTTTCTCACCTTGGAAAAGTCAAGAACTAATGTGTTTAAACTAGAATATTCAAAACTGAAGGCTTAAGGTTAGCTCTACTGTTTCATCAAGCTGTATGAAAACAGCCTTGGCTACTCCTGTGCCCTTCCAGATTAGTGTAAACTAATACCTTCATTAAAAATAGTCTGTTCTACGGTTTTGATGTTCTTGGTTTGTTCATTTTTTTGTTTGTTTTGTTTTTGGAGGTTTGTTTGTTTTCTGTTTGTTTTTGTTTTGTTGTTGGTTTGTCTTGGTTTTGGGTTTGTTTGTTTTTTTGTTTTGTTCGTTTGTTTCTTTATTTTGAGCATTGGCAGGATCCTACTTCTTGATTTGAGCATTCCTGCTTTTAAAGGGGATAAATAGTTTTAGATTTTCTCTTTCATAGGAAGAAAATTAGGACTTAGGAATGATGAATGCAAATCTAACTATAGAGCAGGTACCTGAATTAAAATGTAAGCTTCCTAAACCAGCAGGTAAATTAAATTTGTAGGCCCAAAGTGATAGCACTTATTAGTTTGGAGTTTGCAATAAAATCTTCTCAGGAAGACTTTTGCACTCACTTTTGCCAGCAACCTATTGTTCTCCCTGAGTGCCATGAGTGGTCTCCCTTTCAAAACTACTGCCCTGACTCTCTTTTTCTTATGAATGAAATGTAACAAATACCTGCTTTATCTTTCTGCTGTGTATCTCCTATACACTGTAGCCTAAGAAGAAGAGGAAAACCCAGTGCTCAGACAAGGAGGTTCCAAAAGATCTAATTTCTCTGGAAAAAGACAAATTGCAAGAGGAGGAAGGTAACAAAAGATCTGATTGTTCTGTTATCTGATGCATGTTACCAAATAGCAACATGAGATGAAATATGTCAAAAGGGAGGCCTTCTCTACTATTCCAGTGTTCTGCCTGATTGGGGAAAGTCGCCTGTTTGAGAGTTATTTCTATCACCTGCTCCTTACTACATGTAACTATGTGGACAGGGGGCATGTGCTTTCCTGCCACATTCCTCAGGTCCTGAGTGGCTTCACAGGAATGGTAAATCTGCAGGTGAAGAAGCATCTCTGAAGTGGTCAGAGGCCCACTGGGCAGCAGGGTCCTGTCTTCATGCTCTTCCTCTCTATTCCTGTGGCCTCTGTCATGCTGTGGTCTCCCCAGGCAGATATTGCTGTGCCCATGACTGAGGCTGGTAAAGGTGCTGGGGTAATGTACAGCAAACTGCTAGCACGTTCGTGAGCAGAGCCAAGATCTTGCTTTGCAAGCAGATCTGCAGAGAAATCTGGCAGATGCCAGCAAGGCTCAGGCAGCTAGAATTTCACTGGAAAATGCATTTCATCCCATGAGCCCCTCTCTGCCTCTCCCCACCAAGGGTTATATTGAAAACAAATTCAAAGCTTTTCTGGGCTTAAAAGATTATAATGTGATTAGTGTGGTGGTGAGGGCAAGAGAAGCCCTTGCTGCTGTTGGACTGGAGTCCTTCCTGGGGCCCTGTGTCAGAGGGCTTACGAGGCTGCTGGGGGAAAAGAGGACACAGCAGAGGGTTTCTTCAAATGGATCTATAGTTTTTTGAATGGATGAGCCAGCTGAACTGTTTCCTCTGTTATCTGAAGATTCTTCAGAGAACGAAAGTGTTTGTCTTGGTCAAATCCAGGGATTGTGTTTTTTCCTTTATTAACCACTTGTGCTTGTCCCTCCTCTGACTTCTTGGGTCATGGAGAGCATGGACAGAGATAGAAAGAGTGAATTAATGTCTGTGGAAACCAACTGAGTGGTAGAGGGTGTCCACATCGCAGAACAAGTCATATGTCCAGGGCCAGGGGAACCCAGGAAGTTGAAGCCTTATTCAAAGGTTGAGATTTTCATTTACTTCTCCCCACTGACAAATGTACAAGGTGGTTGATGCTCTGCTGTGACATCTCCCCTGAGGGAAAGAGGTGTCACATCAGGCTGACACACAGCACAGGAGACTGTGTGCAGTTACATGGGTCAGGAAAGACAGGTTTGTGATGGGGATTTCTTATGTAACACGTCTCTGCAGAGGCAGCAAAGGCTGCTCACTGGGGAGATGCTGCACGAGACCTGATGCTACTTTTACAGCCAACATCAGAATCTATCTGATAGCTGTTTACCTTGGTGCTAAGCAGTAATGCAAATAAAGGAAGTTCTTTGTTAGCTTGAAAATGAACTTTGCTCTGTGTTGTAGGAGTGTGGCAGACCAAGATCAGCAGCCGTGAAAAGAGACACCTAAGGAAGGAAAGGCTGAAACAAAAAGGTAAATGCACAGGCTTAGTTCACACACCTGATCTGGCTGGGCTTGTCACCCCTCCTCACTCCCCAGCATCTTTCTGTTTGCTCTATTCATCATTTAGCAGCAAAATCTTTGCATTTACTGAGGCCATTTACTTAAGAAAAGAGTCTTGTGAGCTGTTACTTGGGAGCTTGCCTTTTACTCCAGGCTCTCATTAAAACACATAGCATTACCCACAGGACTTTAAAAGCAGAAGTCTTCTAGATCTGGGATCTTCTAAAGGCTAGGTATCATGTGGGTTAGTTACTTTAGCTTGGCTTGACAGAAGAAATTTTCTGATAACGGATGTATAAAAACCCACATAATTTGCTCAGTCCCAAACAGATTCTTTAGTCCAGGCCCGCCCAGAGTAAAGAACTACAACAGAGGGATATACTCTTATCCTAATGAGATAAAATGAAACAATGCTTTCTGCTCACTTCACATTTTTCCTCTGGGTATTTCAAGGTGTCTGCCATGCACTTATGCCTATATATATCTCTCTACTAATCATGTTATATGTAATAACCATTATATGAAAGTAGGTCATGATATTAAGGCATTTGGAAATGTTTTCATTATCTGTGATAAAATGATCAAAATAACCTGTAAATTTAATATAGTAGAGTAATATAGCTTATATAGCTAAGATAGGAACTTGGAATTGTAAGACATTGCTGGATATAAATGTGTGTTTGTGCAATGTCTGCAATAAGACAGTCTTTAAGTGCTCTTCGATGCTCTACCAAAATTGAAGGGCAAATGAACAGCAAATTTTAGTCTGAAAATATACAGACATTTTGGGACCACTTTTTGGTTTTTTGATTATTAAATCAAGAGCTTGGATTTTTAACTCTTGGATCATCAAGAGTTAAACACCTGCATGAATCATTAAGACATTAAGGTGCTGAGGTCTCTACTTGCTCTCCAGCAAAGTAGATGGTTCCACATTTTTTACTTCATGGAAGCTGGCCTGTTGTCATGGGTGGTGCCAGCTGCACATGCAGAAGGTTAACCATGCATGGTTTAACCCTAGGGTCATGCAGGCAATAAGTGCTTTCCTGGTCCAGGAAAGGGAGCTCAGTAGATCAAAACGTAGTTGAAGCACCAGAAGTTTTTGGTGGGATCCTGGAGCCTGGGTTGTGCAGGATGCTGAATGAAGTGATCGTGTCAGTATGGGCATTTACAGAGCAGTGAGGTGTGATCTTCCAGGAGGGAGCCCTAACCCTGCTGAGTGCAGGTTGCTGTTCCCTGCCAGGGGAGAAGCAGCAGCAGCACCATCAGTGTCAAGTGTGAAGGTGGAGTTAACGCCAGAAGTGGTCCCCTCTCCACCAGAGCCCCAGGAAAATGCTTTGCTATTCTGAAGGCTGGAGTCATAAAGCACTTCAGAAATCCTTTGGAGCAAAATATGCTGGAGATAATAGTCATTATTTAAAATATCCATATGCCTGGCACTGATTTCTCTAGCAGCCTTGAACTACCAACATCCAAGAGATTTGCTTTCTTTTTCCTTGGAGGTCCAGCTGTTCTTTTTCTCTCCTTTCACTGCTCTGGGTTCTCAGCTGGACTCTGGAGGCCTTGGACCACCCTTCCACTCAGGGAGTGTTGCCAAAGGCCTCTGTGGTGCCTTTCTTCTCGCATGACCTTCATGTTTGCTGCCTCAGTGTCCCATCCCAGGGACTCTGCTTCACTGTAATTGCATTTGTAAATACTTCCAGTTGGAAATAGCCATTACATCTGATGGGTTTAGGCTTTGTTCTGTTGTTTCCTCTGTAAAATTCTTCCTTGTAATTAAAAATAATTATGTAATGTTTATTCCTGAGAAGACCCCAGCAGAGCATCCCTGGGTAGCCCGGCGGTTGAGCCAGCCTTTGACTGGGATGAAAAGGGAGTGGTGTGGCCACTCACAGAGGACACCAGTGGTGGTGGGAAAGGTGCTCTCTTTGCCAAGGCAGAGTGTGGGAAGACCTCGGGAGCACTTCGGGAAGAATTGGCGCCTTCCCAGTCAGAAGAGGATGTTTTCTGCAACGTGGGTGAGTTTCCTATTGCTGAGGAAAAGCTTCACAAATTGCTGTGTCCATCAGACATTCATCCTTCACACACAGAGTTGCCCACCTCCCTTGAACCCTGCTAGCTGTCATTTATTTCCTGGCAATGTGAAAAGAGGGGTCTTTATGGCAGGAATTTCTTGTGTTGTAGACTACCTGCTTGGATGCAAGTTGTTTTCTACCCAGAGATATTTAGTGTTTGGGCCCTTTGCAACCAAAGCCTCTCCCTCCAAGGATGTTCTCACCTGGTCAGAGTTAAACTGCAGGGTATATATCCATATGTTTCAAAGCAGTATAGGGCAGGGTTTTCCTAAATCAAAAGCATGTGATTTTGACTATACTATTTGATTTACTGAGGGTGATGGCTGGAGTGGTTGGTATATAAATCCATACGATGACTCACCTTTAGAAGCCGTAATCCAAGACTCTGCTGATTCAGAACATACTTTTAGGTTGCCCTCACATGAGTTGCCTTCTCTGCTAGAGTCCTTTCCTTGCAAAGTATGGAGTTGATGTGGGGAGGATGTTAGTACCATTTTTACTCTAATGCTTTCAAAAGCCCAAATTCCAAGTTGATATTTGATGATAACCTCTTCCAGTGGTCCATAAAGGGGACATCAGTTAAGATGAGTGAGGAATTTAAGTCTAGAAAAGTGCCCTGTTAGTGTGACATGCATGTTGAAGGGCTGAGAGGGCATACATGGTGATGGAGCTGGACAACATAAAGGTGATTTCTCCTGGCTTGATTCTTGTTCAGCAGCAGCAACAGCAGTGAAAGCAGGCTTGTGATGAGGGAACATGGAAGGGCTGTAATGAGACTAGGAGTGTGCAGTAGAAACTGCTTCCACCAGTTGTGAATATGACATCAGATTTTGGGTTACTGTTTGCTTTTTTAATTCAGGAACATGGGATATTGCAGATGTAAAATCCTGTCCTGTGACCTTTGGAACATTATCAGATCTGTCCAAGGATTTGGGTGAGTGGTCTCTCTTTGGATTTTTCTCTGAATTTTTCTATCACTTTCTTAGATGCTTGGCTTAAATGGGCTCTCATTGATCACGGTGAGTCTTCTGCACTGGAGCCACATTTCATTAGTTGCTCTCCCTTGCAGGGCTTGCTTGCATCTGCAATCCAACATACCAGTGTTTTAGGGAGAAACACCAGAACCTTTTATTAAGCGCTCTCCAAACTCGTATCTCATCTTGGAATAAATTTAAAAAAAAAAATTGTCTCCCCAGCAAATTCTTCCTGTTGGGTTTACTAGCACAGAAGATTCCTGTTGTGCTGTGATGAGCAACAAATGCAGAGAATTTCAGACTGAGGGAGTGAGTGAATGCCCAGGTGGGGGAGGTTCTGTTAGAGGCAGCCAAAGCAGCAGCTTCCTGTCCAGCACAGTGAGGGATTTTCAGCTTAAGCCTCTACGTGCATGGCCTTGAGAAGGATGGAGTATCTCCTGGCTTTGCATTAAGTTGATCCTTGTTTCTGGCTTTCACTTTGCATCTCTGCAACTGTCAGTCCTTCTCACTGATTGATTCCAAGTGCTCCTGGTTCATACATTCCCTGCCTACCAGAAACTCACACTTGTCTGAAAGTTCAGCTGGATGATGAATGCAAAGTCTGGTCCTGAATCTTATAGAGATGCTAAAGGCAAGCATAGATACAAATAGACAGACATCTGTGTACAAAACAGCATGTGTGGTGTTAGCCTGAATGCTGAAATTAGTTTCTAAAGCCAGACATGGCAATCAATCTAATACATGCCATATTTAATCATCTACTTTCCAACACTGCATCAGTGGATTGAAGCAGTTCCTGGTGTATAAGTACTCAACAGAGAGAAATATTTGTTAACATCTGCATTTATGCAGAAAAAAGTCAAGCTGACACAGAACAAAACTTCATAAACCAGGGAGTTCTTTAGGTGAAAGGAAGAAAGAAAAAAACAGGTATGTGAAAAAATCCCTGATTTATGACAGATATGAAGAAACCACTAGTCTGTTATGCACAGGCTTTAGAAATGTGCTAAGGGGAGTCATTCAGGGAGGCATGGAGATCCTACTGGTTGCTTTAGTTGCTGAAAATAATCATCAAAAAAACCTTTTCCTTTTTCCCCTAGCAGCTCTCTCTCATCTGTACTCTTTCATGGAGCAATTAATTTAGTAATTATGGATTTCTAATTATGGATTAGCTTGAGCAGAAGCCTTCTTGCTGAAGGTGGTGGGAGTTGGAGCTGCATACACTGGATGTGGCTTTTGTTCTGCAGGAACTATAGCTCCTTTCTTAGGTGCCCAGTGCTTTCTGAATACTGCTATTGTAGCCACTCCCGACTGAGTTGTTTTTAATAACTTCTGCATGTAGTGTCCTCGTCCAGCCTTTGTTAATAAATCCACTGTGATGAGCGGCATAGATTAATGTGTGGCTTAAATTACATAACGTCCAGGCATTGTGACACAGTGAGCAGATAGAGGCATGATTAATTGGTTTTAATAATGTGAATATACCTATGTGATTATCTTTTAGGTTTTGGGTTTTTTGGTTGTTGTTTTTGTTTTAATTTTAAAAAAGGACTCTTTCCTGTATGCAGATAACGTGAAGAGTAAATCATCTGAGGATAGTCCTTCCAGATGCTGTTGGCACAGCAGCTCGACCTTCCTCCCTGCAGACAAAGCGTGGCAGGGGCAGGGTATGCCTCTTTACTCTTCTTCTGTTGAAAAGCAAGTGTACTAATGCTGATACACTTCAGTCCGTTCCCTAAGCCTCAGAAATCAGGGTCCACTTCCCATGTGGTTCATTCACTGGTAGAGGTAAGGGAGAAATCCAGTGTGGGTTGAGTTCTTGGCAGGTGCCCAGAGGTGCTGCGACCTTGGTCAGGGCAGCAGGCGCCCACGTGGGACCCTTGAGAAGAGTGGGAATGTGCCTTTTATTTATGTTTTTCCTCAGAAGATAGTAAAAAAGGGATGCAGAAAGTACAGTCTTTTTCAGTGCATACGTACTGCTGTGCAGAGTGTAATTAGAGCCTCTGGGCAGCAGGAGCAGCTGTGGGGAGGCTGTGCAGGCTTCCGTGGCCGGTGTCCTCTCTCCCGCAGTTGCATCGCTATCAGTTGCAGGCAGATAAGCAGAGGAACGGGGGCGAGCACAGTGAGATCCCTCCCCACACCCTGCAGAGAGTGGGTCAGCAGCTTCCTGAGCCAGAGGCAACAGGATGGGCTCTGCATTTCAAAAAAGCCCTGCATTTAGCAGTCAACTCGGATTACTAAATTTGAGAAACGAGTTCAAAGTTGTGTTTGGTTTTCATAACTGAAACATTGCATTTCCCTCCCTCCCTTCACTGTGTGGGGAAGGTGGAGCTGAGTAGCCCTTTTCCAGGCAACCACAGCCCGGCCTGAGGGCTATCCATGGGAGGACAGGGTGCTTTTAGAGCTCTGAGTACCTTTGCCTAAACTTTAAATTTCCTCAGTAATGCCCCGAACACAAATGCAGAGTCCAGCTCTAGTGCACTGTGGCAATCAGGATTTCAGTCTTTTTATGACTGGTAGTGAGTGATTTTATAACTTTTAAAATCTGTTTGAAAGACCAGTGTGGGTCCCGAGTAGCCGGAATAATTTGGCATGAACAGTGTGGGTATTAGATGACCTTTTTCTCTTGACCTTTTGGCCAGGATTGAGTGAAGTATCTATATATATACCCCTGTTGGTGGGAGACCCTTCCCTGCTCTTGCAGGAATGATGGCTGATGAGCCGAGCAACCCCTTTGTGCACTGGCTGCTCTGATTTCTTAACTGCAGGAGAAGCCAGAGTGGTGGAGTGCATTAAGGGGAAAAGACTGTGGTTGTCTTGCTTCTCTGCCCAGCGGTAACTAAGGCTCTGCAGCACATGCATCATTTTGGCCATGATTTTATAAATAGCACAGTTTGCTTTAAAAAGAATAAAAATAAAAAACCCAACCCCAAGCATTCCCTTCCCTGAGTGCTGTGTTTCTTCACCTCTGTGTTGCTGCAAGGGTGCCTGGCCCTTTCCAACTTTGGAGCCCAGCTCGCCTGTGTGGGATGGAGGAGGCAGCGTGGGCAGCTCTTCAGCAGCGTTCCCTTGCACTGCATTTGGCACATGTCAGACTTGGCACACTCTGGGCTTGATCTGCAATCGCAAAGCTAGGCTGAGCTCCACTTTTTGAGTGCCATGTCTGTTCGAGAGGAGAATCAGCAGGTTGCTCCTGCAAACATCTGAGCAGAAGGATTTGGAAGGATTCTGCCTGCCTTACAGCTTCCTTCTTTGTCCTGGTATTTTTTTTTCCTTTGAATCATCAGCCTTGATATTGATGCAGGGGAGGGGAGTGTCATGAACATGTATTCCCTGAATTTAGATGAGGTAATGGTTGGCATTAAGGTCGGTGCTGCAGGCAAAATGAGCTCTTTGATGGTTGAACACGGCCTGTTAGCTCTTGCAGGCCTGCAAACTGAAAAAACAAGCCATTTATAACCTGAATATGAGTGGGGGTCATTTTATCAAATCCAGAGTAGTTCATGTAATGAGTCCCTTTGTTCTGTGCTGGTACAGCCAAAGGAGCGGGATGCTGGACTCCTGCCTCTGCCCCAGCCAGCAGAGCTGCCTTGGCTGGCTCCCCACTCCACATCGGGTTATCTTTTAGTGAAGTACCAGCAATAATAACACCATCAGCCACCAAAGGCTTGAGGCTGAAATGTTGTCCCATAGAGGGAGAGAGAGAGTTAATAGTTAGGGAACTCAACAGTCACTGTGATATGGAAGTGAAAAAAGACTATAAATCAGGCTGGTTTCCAAACAACACACTGCTGTGTTGACATTCGTTAATGATACACACTGATGATGGTTAATTCTTAATTATTGTCATATCTGGAGTGCTGTGCCCATTTCTGGTCTCCCAAGTACAAGACAGTCATGAACTAACCGGAGAGGGTCCAGCGGAGGCCATCCATGTGTATGAACACTGATGGGGTGGTTGCTTATGGTCTGCCCAGAGAGTGGGGAAGAGGCAGTGGGTCTGAACTTCCACTTATACATAAAGGAAAGCTTTTGTTTTTAATGGTGAATGTGGTCAGGCAACAGAACAGTTTGTCCAGAGAGTTTGGGGAGTCTCCACCCTTGAAAATATTCAGAACTCTGACTTCTGAGCAACCTGCTAAGTCCTCTGTGAGTTGTGGAGTGGGACTAAACATTCTCCAGAGGCTCTTTCCAGCCTCATCAATTCTGAAATCCTCATTCATTGTCATTGTCTTGGCATATTCAAATATTTAGTCCTTAGCAATATAAGCCTTCCTTTGCTGGGGGCATTCAGTATCTTGGAGCTGAAGCCACATGGTCAGCGCTGATGTCTGCAGTCCCAGGCTGAGGTGGCCAGGACTCCTCCACGGAGGGAAGGGGACCCCAAAGTGGGAAGCTTTTTTCATCACAGTTTTCCCCTGCTGGTCATTAGTGTTTGCATATTTTTCATCCCTGCCACAGAGAGAAAAGGGGCTGAACCCCTTCTGGTTCAGCACAATCCACTTTATTTTCAAGCCCAGAAAGTGCTCTGTTTTTGCCAGGCACCTTTCTTGCCTCTTCTGCAGGGTTGTTCTGGATCTTCCTGCCTCTGCCTTGAAAGCTTTACTTGCATGTGTTTCCCAATACTGCCTTTGTGCAGCCTATACCACGTGCCTACCACTGCCCCCTTGGTCACATTTATGAACTTATGCTTTGCTGTCTCACAGAATGCATCATATGCTGTGGCTGGTTTTACTGTTACAAAACATGTAACCCACACAGTGTGGCCAGCTGGGCTGTTTCAGAGCACTTGTGTCTGGTTCCAAGGCAAGCGAATACTAATTTTATCCCAAGCATCTGCTTCCAAGTGCAGTGGACCTGGGCTTTGGCAACAATGCAGGGCAGAAAACACACATTCTGCTTTGCAAATGCAGTATCTCGTGACCATGAGAGTTGCCAACACAAACCTCCCGTGTCTCTTGACCCTCTGTCTTCTGACTCCCATCCTTTCTTCTGTTCTGGGGTTAAAATCAATTTTAATTCTTTTGTTTCATGGGGACCAGTAGCTTCTTTCCATTAAAAGAAGTCTTCGGTATGGGATTAATTTGGTACTTTGCCTCTACTAAATTATGCTGAAGGAAGGTGCAAATGAGGGACTCCTACACTCAGCTATTGGTAGCAATAATATTGACCTGTAACACAGAAATGCAAGCTTCAGACTGGAAATTATCTATCCATTTGAACTGAATGGATTACACTTGGCCTACAAGTGATGGCTTGGCAAGGATTTGAGTTAGGACTGTGCTCATTACACAGTCAACTACCCTTTGCAAAGGGCTGGGTTTTTTACAGCAGCCACAGAATGACTCAGTGCCATGGGCAATATGCAGCCTACTGAGGGGTTGCCCTGCCAGATGAACCTCCCTTCAGTTTCTGCTGCCCATATTGAGGGACAGCATGCCGAGAGGGATGCTGGTAGCTTAGAATCCAAACCTACAACTGTGGACTAGGAAATTTTTAATTCTCTTCTCGACAACACAGAGAGAGTTTTGCTGCAGCACTTTCCAGTTTCATTTTTCAGGCCAGATAATTAGGTTCAGCCTGTGGAGTACTGTACTCCACCCTATCTATCAGTAGGCACAGAGAACTTCTGACTGTTCCTTTTGACCAGACCTTGCTGCTGTGGGGCCCTGTCTGCCTGCTCCCCAACGCATCCCAGCTGGCTGCTCCCAGGCATTATGCAGGAGAGAGGCTGGAGACCAAGGACATTCAGATTGTGGGCACTGGGATGGAATTTTTGCCTGCAGAGGTGCCAGCAGCCTCCCTGATTTCTGAAGAAACCTTCAACATAGTGCCTTTCAGGATCTAAAAGTGTCTTAATTGCATGGGGTACATGGAAAACACATTGCCCCTGAAATGCACACCATAAATATTTGCTGCCAGCACAAAAGTACAGCTTTGTCTGGGTGGAGTTGCTGGGGGACTAAGGTGGGTTGCATGCAAGAACCTAGCTGGAAAATGGCATTTCACAGCATTGCTTTTGTAAAAATGTACATCAGGAATTGTCGAGATGTTCATCTATATTTGTGCTGGGAGACATATCACCTCCATCAGTGCTAAACCCACATGGGGAGCAGGGGGACTTGCTGCTGCATGGTAAATTCCTTTTGCTGTTCATGTTTACAGGAATTACTAATCAGATTTAGCCTGTGAGAGAATTTAGGATCAGTTGCTGATTTAAAAACACTAGAGTATTCCAAGTTTAAAGACATTGTGGGAGATGTCACTGTAGAAGGGAAATATGCTACACAAAAGAGGTGTTAAGTCAGAGCATTGGGATAACTACATTTAATCGGATTTCTCCATCAAATTCAGCAAATTTTAAAGAAAGTATAGACCCCTTAATTTTACTCTTGAGTTAAACACCCTTGGGACACAAAGTTTTGGGCAAGGAATTCTGAGATGAGGCAGAGTCACCACTGCCTGGCGAAGTTTCATGCCTACACATGACAAGGGGAAGGCATGAATGTAAGCCCATTGCAGGCAGATTGCCATTAAAACTATTTTCATAATTAAAAGTATATACATTAATGGACTTTTTGAGACATCAGAAGTTAAATAGGTAAAAACAACAGTTGTGGCTTCCTATGTGTTAAATTACTGTCTGTTTTGTGTGCTCACGTGAGAACATCCATCAGCAGAGCTGCTGCCTTGCAGCTCAGGAGACTGAATTCTATTTTAGACTGGAATTTTATCGGGGAATGCGTTCAAAATTACTTTTTCATATTCCTTTTGAAGAAGGAAAGACATACTGTCTATATAGAGGGCATGGATTTTAAACTGAGAAACTTGAGCAATGTTTATAACCCAGTTTATGACATTTGGCAGCAAACTTTGTCAGAGCAATTTTTTGGAAACAGTTTTCTTTTATCATCCCCAGAATGCTTTTGGTTTTGGCTCTGGTTCAACTCAAAGTTTTTCCATCCAGCTTAGGATTTTTTTTTTAAATATTTTTAAAATTTATTTTAAGAGACATAAGAGTTATTATTATATGCTGTGTTTTTGAAGTCTTTCTCCCTTTTAGGATAAGACTTAAGGTTCAATAATTCAAATAATGAAAAAATAATCAAGTAGTCCTTTCAACATCTTATGCTGATTTATCTTCTTTTTTGCACCTCATTCAGTTTGGGTAAAGGAATTAGACTGGTCTGTTTTGCCTTCTTGCCTGAGGATCATTTGCCAGTGCTTTGTGGAGAGGCAGCTGAGGGCTTGCAGCCAGATTTTCAAAGGCACAGATGCTGAAAGATACAGAAACCTAAAAGATTTTGATAAGTTTTTTGCCTAGTTCCCATGAGATGATCAGAATTTACGCGGGATAAGTGTTACCTACTTAATGCCTATTTAGAGTTGCATATTGGGGAGGTCTGAAAATCAATGCTGTAATGGTGCTTTGCTGGCTTACATTCAGAAAAGAAATTGTAAAAGGAAGATGAAGTCACAAATGTACTTGATTCTATTTTTTTATAGAAAAGCAAACACCAATAAGAGCATTAATAAATGCACAAATCCTTTGCTAATATTAATCTTCCATACAAATAATTGCCCAGAGGATGGTGTGTTGCAGTGAGTGGAAGAGACTGCTGTGTCTGCCAATATTTCTGGATATGCTTGAGTCCTTCTCCACAAAATTAAAATAAAATGTTTGGCAAGCTGTGCTATTAGTTTTGTAAAGCTTGTTTTCTTGGAAGTGTGGACTGGAAGGGCTTTTTTTCCTATGTGTGTTTTTCTGCCCTTCTTTAATTTCCCTCCTGTCCTGAAAAGTGCAGTCACTAATTGTGAATTGGCAGGCAATGCGTGTTTTAATAAACTTTTTAAATCTGTAAATGTTATGATACATTTAAGACACGCATACATGCACACCTGGACATTCTGGGGGCAAGTAAGAAGATGACAGGTATTCTTTGCAGCATTTGTGCTACTTGTGTGAGGCTGGGAAGTAGTATGGATTTGAACATAACTCATTTGTACACTCACCCTAACAGATGACCCTTCAGCAATTGACCTGGACTCTGACTGGAAGGCTCCCACAGAAGAGTGGGGAAACTGGACTGGAGATGAGGAGCATCAGATGGGGGATGAGAAGGAAAAGGTGAGGCAGTGATGTTGATGACGAAGGGAGACTCTCTCCACTGGGGTCAGTCCCATTTAGCTTGGGGTCTGCAGTGCAGTCCTGGAGCAGAGCTCCTCTGGGTGTGGGGGCTTTCTCACATTGGGAGGAGGTGCTTGATGTGGTCACTCCCTTGACCTGTCTGAGATAGCTGAAGCTGGGGGACACACTTGCAGGATGTATGAGATGGGTTAGGGGGAGTTGGCTGGTTCTGAGAGTTCATCATCCCAGTGGCATTGCTGTCCTAAGCAGCAAACACTGTGTTGCTTGCTACCCTTCATGAATGAACTCTTTCTGCTGCTGCTGCCCTTCTCACATACTTGGGCCTTAAAAGAGGTGTGGAGTCCAGGGCTGACACCAGCCTTCACAGCATCCCAGGCAGCTGGGACATATTTATTTAAGCTTGTTGATAAGAGGGTTTGCTGATAGTGATACAATGGTAGCTTGGGTGGAGAGGTAGAAGCAGAAGGCTTGCTGGTTAAATGCTTTCTAGAGGCCCAGGGAAATGGTCTCATTGGGCAACAGTGGGAAGAGTGTGCTGAGCTTTTTGCAAAGAGCTGTGTTAAGCTGAGGTGTGCACCTTATCAGGAGAGACACCCTGCTTGTTCACTGTCAGCACACACTCCTGGAGGTAATTTGTTTTCCTGAAAAAAACCCAAGAATTGCCTGTCCCAGGACTCCTCTTACAAAATCTCTAATGCTTTCAGGGTTTGCCAAAAGGCAAAGCAAGCATTCGTTTCTGCCTTTCTGGACTTGAAAGCAAAACACAGAGGAAGAAGAAGAAAATGGAAGTGAAGGAAGCAAGGGGTGGATCTGGGCTGAGGCATGTGAGTATTTCGTATTCCAAGAGTAGTGTTTGGTTTTCCAAGAGCAGAGGGGGATGTCTTCTCTGTTAAGGTGTTATGACCTAAGGGTGACTCTTCTTCTCTGTCTTCTGGCTTCCCCTTCTCTTTTCTTCCTGCCTTCCCACAAGAGAAGTGTGAGCACAGTGATCTGCGGGGTTTCACAACATGGTATTCTCTAACATATTTACAAAACAGTTTGATTTTACAGTAGAGAGAGTTGTGCACTTAACTTGGAATGCATCTGCCTAAGCATTTTTTCTTTCGTGATTAAAGCCAGATGCACTCCAAGTTTGGTGTACAATTGGGCTGTGTTTTATCTGTAGCTGAAGGTCACCCAGAGATATAAACAGTAATGCTAAGGTGGTTCCCAAAAGTCAGTGAAGATGAAGTGAAGCCAATGCTACACCAGTGAAAAGCTTATTGAGAAAAATGTCTCAGAGTGCAACAGAGAAAGGCTGTGGAGAATGTCAGTTCATTTGGGATAAGTGCAAAGGAACAGAGTGTTGACTGGGTATTGAGTCAGTCCTTGGCTGTAAAGTCCTTGCTGCCCTGTGAAATGAGAAATGCTGGGGGGGAACACCACAAAATGTCCTAATTGTATTTCATTCACTTGTCACAGAGTATGTTTTTCTGGATGCATAAAGTGGTGTTTTTTTTGTTTTTTTTTTTTTTTTTTTAAGCATTTCTCTTCCTGTAACACCCACTGTGGTCTTTCATGATCCTCAGGACAATTTTTCTCCCTGGACTCCAGATGTTCTCATGTTAAGGGAAAAGGTTTTAACTAACTCACTGACCACAGTCCACATAGTCATTAGGACAACCCATCAGTTCCCAGAGTGCTGCCAGGCTACTCTCTCTCTTTCACACCCAATTAGTTGTTTTAGCTTTGTGTGTACCTTAATGAATAATCTTAAGAGTGCTGTTCAGACTCCTCAGGATAGCATTGCTTCTTCTGGCTATTTATGGTGGGCCAGAAGAAGCTTATGTTGCCTGTCAGCCTCAAATACTGGTGTCTGCTGCTGTGCAAGCTCATCCTTCAGATATGGACATTAAAAAAATTAAATTACATATGAAGCCAGATATACAAAGTTGCTCATCACATTCCTTGTGCTACCTCCAGTGTTTCTGTGGACTGTAGTCAGTTAGCAGACCCTGGGCACATCTTACTCTTCAGTGTCACTACACAATGACAGTATTTTCACCTCAATATGTTCTTCTATTCATTGGGAGAAGCAAGGGGGAAAATGGCAATGGAAGACAATTTCAACACTTTAATCCCCCCTAAAACAAACCAATAGGAGGTAGGTACATGACATGCTGGAATATTTTAATAATGTAAAAATTAATTTATCCTACAGTTTCTTTTATTGCCCCAATAATGACATTTTCTCTCATATTTTGTACTTGCATATGCTTGGTTTAACTCATATGCTTAGTGAAGCATATTGTTTCAATTAAGCCCCAGCAAGGTTTGCAAACAAGACTGGAAGAAGGCCCAAGGGACTTGATATCTACAAACCACAGCAGTGATGCAGTCTCTGCTTCCTTCAAAAAATCTTTGAATGTTGCTAATATTTCACCCAATAATGGTAAGTGATTAGTTTTGTACATCTGATGAATTTTCAGTGTAATATGTAATATGAGAAATGTTCACAAATGCATTTTGAAGTGAATATGCAACATTCTTCTCCTTTAGCTGTATGTGTTAATTCTTTGTGAGCCTCTGCATTACTCTGCATTACAGAGGCTTTTCTGTGACAGATACCTGTTCCTGTTCCTCTTAGTTACTGATCAAAGCTAGTATTGCATTTAGTGACAGTAATTTTGCACAGTGCTTTTCAAGATGAAACAGAAGCAAATGTATGTATGAGTGAATCAGCAGCCACTAAAAACATTCAGAGCTCTCCCCAGGAGTTTGGATTACCCTTGAAAGTAGGTGACTTGTAAAATACACCTAAGAACCCTCAAATCGCCTTCATCAGGCAAAAAGCCAACAGTTCTCAGGGATGTGATTGCACGTGGAAGGTTTGTGCACTTGGCCGCTGTTGTTTGTATGGCAGGTGTATCTGGAAAAAAGGAGAGGAGGAAGAGGAAGAAAATGAAGAAAGAGACTTGAGGGAGTTTTGCAGCTGCTGGAGAGACAACCCAATGGAGCAGGCATGCTGATGAGCTGCAAGGATTCTGCTTTCTGCGATGCCACGCTGAGCCCAAAGCAAAGGGAGACTCCAAGAGACCTCCCAGTGAGAGGAAGAGGAGAAGAGGAGCAGTGAGCCAGAGAGCGTGAGTGTGTGAGAGAACGGAGAGGGTGAGCAGGCTGTGCACAGGAGGTGGTTTTGAAACAGAGTGGCTGTTCATTGCAAAGTGCTGCCCTTGATCAAAAGGCATTGAATGGGGTTTGTCTGGTTGCATAAGTCCTTTCAGTTTTTCACTGTCAAGTTATTTGTCCACTTGTAGTGTTATATGCCATTGTAGAAATAGTTGGGCTGTACCTGACTGTGATTGTACTTCGGTCCCATGCAGGATCCACCAGCCAGTCTTGTCTCCTCTGGCATTTTTGCAGAGGTGCTCATCGACAGGCTAGTAATGTACAGAAGGAAGAACTGTTCAGAGGCAAAGGGAGAATAACATGGATCATTCTCAAACCTCCTAAGTCTTTTAAATCCTTGTTGACTGCTATAGTCAGACTTTTGCCTTGTACCTTGCTGTATTTATACTTTTTACCCCACATCAGACTAGCTTGTTCCACAAGGGAACATTTATAAAAGTTTTAAACTTCTTAGGAAAGCTGGTCTAAATGCTTTTTTTCCTTGGATTTCATGGTGGGCTAAATTTTAAAGTCTGTATGTCCAAAGCATGTTGCATTTGTACTTATAGTAGACTGAGGTAACTTTTTAAAATATTTTTTCTTAATCTGATGTTTGGAATTTTTTATCATTTTGTTACTTGAGTATTATAATATAAACTGAATTTGTGAATGAAATTTTAAAAAATGACAGCTTAGTATTTATTGAAGAGTGTGTATTTCTCCATGTCAGAGGGCTCACAGTATGAAAGAGAGAATGTGTTACAATTGAATACTACGGTTTATAAAAAAAGCTGAGCTGACTCCATTAAAAGGAAAAGTCCTTTATTAGAGGAGCTGCAGCTTCGGTGGTAGCTGTGAGGGTTTCTTCAGACTTGGCCCATCCCAGAAGTGCTGCTTCGAAGGATGAGAGAGTGTTTATCAAATCTCCATCTTCATTCGACTCCATGCCTTTGGAGGTGGAGCGGGAAGATTACCTTACTAATGCATGTCAAATGTGTGGACACTGGTAGGCTTTGGGCTGATGCTCTCAAACCCATTTCACTAGGACACTGAATACCCAGGGATGTGGCTTTACACTGCCACAACTGCACTCCTGTTTGCCTCATGGAGCCAGAGCAGAGCTCCGTGCTTCTGCCACCCCAGCTTGTCTGAGCTTTACCTGCAGCTCAGCACTTTCACCTGATGGCCTTCACCTCTTGCATAGCTGTCAAAGCAGCCATACCCTTCAGAGCAGCAATTAACTGCAGCAATGTGTTTGTGTTTAGTTTAGCTACTGTATGGTAAAGGGCATTTCTCTTGTGCTGTGATATTTGGGGTAGTTAGCTGTACAGTATGCCCTAAAATTTAGCACAGCAGGATTGTTTCAGACAGGCAGAGGAGGGGTAATCTTAACTGATGCCATCAGCAGCCCACTGTCTAGAATCTGCACATCTTGGTGTTCGGGTCTCAGTGTAAGCAAAATATTGGCAGTTTATGAATGGACTGACTAGACCAAAGGGTTTCTATCTGCAAAGTAACTGATTTGGAGCAGATGCATAGCAAGAAAATACATGGCCTCACTGGAGGAACAGGTACAGCAAGTTCAAGGATTTAGAAGATGTGCTAATGAGTAGGTAGGTAATGAGCAAATTCTGCTATCTCTGAAGCCTGTGGAAAATATTAATTGACCTCCTTGAGGCCAGGATGTTGCCCATGGTCTTTGCTTTGCATAGTATTGAAGATAACGTCTGTCATCAAAAAAAAAAAGTAAAACAAAACCCAAAAAACCAAAACCTGCTTTATTTCCTCTATATCTGCTTGCAAACTTTTTGATGTCTTTGTAACCATGTTTTATTTCAACATGTTTCAGTATTTAAAATGCCAGTTTTTATAATAAAAAATGAAAAAAAATTATCCAAAGTCCAGCATTCTTGAGCAGTTTTATTTAATTTGTATGTGTGTGAGTAAGAGCATGTGTTTTTGGCTAAAACCATTTCATTTTTCAGCTTCTTCAGGATACTATAAATGTTTTTTAAGATATTCCCTTCATCTGAACCCTTTTATGTTTAGGAAATCCTCATGACATTCTTCTCTTGTTGGGATGAAAGAACAGTGAAGATCTTTAACATTGCCAAGTTGACTATCGTGCTGATGACAAGCAGCAGCAGATTATATTACCCAGCTATTCTGTCAAATTTATCAGTACCCTTCTGAGTGACATCCATGGTATCTGGAGAACTGCATTTTTCTTCTGGCTCCACTGTTTCACGGATGGGAAGCCATCATGGTTAATACAGATGAGTTCAGTAGTTCATAGCAGCATATTATTTAATACCCCATTCTAATATAGGCAAAGAAAATACACTCCTACAACTAAATACTCTTGATCTGAGGCTTTCCTAAATAATTGAAAAGCACTCTTCAGGGAAAATTGTGTGGCAATATACAGCCTGCTTGTGTCAGCCTCTGCTTTGTCAGCACTTAGGAAGGTTATTTCGTGTCCCGCTTGGCTGATATGGCTGTGGTAGTGCCAGGAGCCTTCCTGTACCACATCTCTCAGTGCCATTGCTGCACGGGCTCCCAGGGAGGAGACAGTGTTCCAAAGTGAGAAAACTGAGTTTTAAAAAAAACAACCAAACCGAAACAAAAGTGCTCAGCAACTGCTGTCAGCTTCCATTTTTCTCTTCCCAGTCCTCAGAGGCTGAAAGACCATCATACAGCTTAACACATGGTCCTTTCCGATGCTTTGAAAAGCAGACATTTAAGTGCCTTATGAAATGCCTCTTCATCACTGCATGCTCAGGTCACTCCCTGGTTTCTGTCCTCTAAAACATTTCCCCCTCTCTTCTGGGAGGCTGTGCAGATCGGGCTGCTATGCTGCTTCTGGCTCTGGCAGGGTTAAATGAACGTGCTAGATGTGTGCATTCTCCTAGTCTCTGATCTTTGCTAGCTGGAGACTAGGGGAAATCCTCAGACAGAAGATTCAACTTCCCTCCAACAAGCTGAAGCACTGCTTGTGCTATAGCTGAATGTTATCCCTCAGAAGAGTAAATGGAGAGTAGCCTCTCTCTGGTCATTCATCAACCCAGTGCAGTCTAATTGCCAGTTCGTGGACCACGTCCAGCTGGCTCCCCTGCCTTTTCCCTAAGCAATTTATTAGCTGCTTGAGAGGCACATACCTTAGGAGCATCCGAAAGCTCTCCCTATGCCTGCAAATGGCCCAGCTGCTGGAATTCAACCCTCTGGAGCAGCCAGGGCGTGGGAGGTGGGACAAAGTGGCTGGGAAATATCTATGATCTGGTTAGGAACAATTAATTGATACAGCAGCAGCTGCAAATTATGCAATACACGGCTTTAAGTTTCCACTTTCTTTTAAACTCAGTCTGCTCTATTTTTGTAATGATGCTCTTTCTTGTGGGCAGCCTTTTGAAGGTGAAAGATTAGCCTATATCCCTAATAACCGAGCCATATCCATATGTGGGGAGTCCATAGTATCTCTGGCATTAAGATGTGGCTGATGCTGTGACTGATGAACTTCTAACCTACAAAGTTGTGCTTACTTGCAGGCAGACAGCAGAATGCAGATGCAAAGGCTGAAGCTTTGCTTCACACTCTAACCATGGTGCACACTGCCAGGGTTAAGTGGGGCAACCACAGAGAGGAATTTAGCCTGCTGGTCCATAATTACCCATAACTGATCATTGTAATTGTCTATAATTATCAAGGTCCCACCCAATCTGCAGATTGCTGGCACAGCTGACAAATCTGCAGAAGCTGAGTAGCAGGTACACATGCTAATTGTCTGGCAGGGAATCATTTCTTTACTATGCTCACATCATGGGCCTGCTCTGTAACACCGAATAGGGTAGCTGGAGAGAGAGTTTTCCAGTAATGGGCTACAGAGATCAAATATAGGAAATCTTCTCTTGTGATTGTACTGAACCAGACCCAGGGGTATTTTCAAGGGAAATTGAATTTTGCAGTATGTGCCATCCCTGACATTCAGCCCTGTAGATGTTCCCATCTGCAAAGAGAAGGTCCTCCTGTTTTGCAGAATAAAAAAAACCCTATAATCCAGTGAGGTTATAGAGAGGTGCATTTATTCCAGGCCCGGGCATGTGGGGAATCGCTCCTCCAAAAACATGCGCATCTGGTTGAGTTAACAAAGGGTTTATATGGAGGTAAGTTAGACATATTCATTTTTCTTTTATGCATAAACATTATTCTCTTAGAGAAGGCAGGGTTATTATAATGAGTCTCAGGAACTGATTTTCATTTTCTCTGCCCTGTGCTGCATCTTCTTGTGCGTGCGCTATTCCTTCTGGTAATTCAGTGCAGGGGTCTCTGGTGGTCTTTAGGGATGAAGTACCATGTCTTCCTCCTGCGAACTTTTCACCTTTTGCTCAAAACTGGTTCAAACCAGTCTTGTTGGCAACTGTAGATGGTCTAATTGGATTTATCTTGTTCTTTTGACGTGTTTTCTGATTTATCATCGGGTGTCCTGGCTGGTTTAATTGGTCCAAGAAGCTTTAGACCTCTTGGTATGGCCCTTTCAAGGACACTGTGTGAGTTTTGCTACAGTGTTTCATGCTACTAAGCAAATTCTATGATAAGTATAAAAGCATAGAAAATAACCATGATTATAAGCCCTAGGTAAATAAGCATAAACAAAATGAGCATAAGTAAAGAAAATAAGCATCATAAGCCCTAAGTAAAATAAACATAGGCTTCCCCTCCCCCTCATCAGCATCAGCTGCCTGCCACAGTGTCCCTCCTGAAAATCTCTGCTGGCATCCCAAACTCCAAACCCAGCCAAAGAGCCAATGTGTAAAGAAACAACAATCACCAGGAGGGAGCTTCCTGCTTCCCAGGTCCTCAGGCTCCTCCTGTTCACCCTGCCAAGATCAGAGGCAAGGCTGGGATGAGGGTTGGAAGGGGGAGGCTGTTGGTGAGAACGGGACATTTCCCCTTTCCAGTGCCCACTGTTGTTCATGTGAAAGCACTGAGATATCTGAAATTGCAAGTACCATTTTAGATGGTGTTATTTTTAGACATTTTCATAGCTCCTCAGCTGTGCGGAAGCTGCTGTAAATGAACCACAGCTCTTCTAGTTTAGCAGATTTCGATTCTCTAAATGAAGATGAGAATCTTTATTCAATGTTTGAGATTCAGAAAACCTGAGCATACAGCAAGTAACCCAGAAACACAGTCTTGTGCTTAGAGAAATTTTACATCATGCTGTCATATTTTAGCTGATTTTCTAACTCTGACGTTCTGATCCATCTGTTATTAGTTTAAAAGGTTTGGAACTGAGTTAAACTGACTCTTGGTAAAAGTTAATTCATATTGTTAACAGCAACCAACTAGAACAAACAGTACAGAAGCTTGGAACATTACATTAGGAATCTCAAAGTGATATTAATTCAGTAAAAAAGAGTAAAATTCAGTAACTAAAAAACTCATTGTGATACATTCTTATTACTTTCTTACCTCTTCTACGAGAAACCACTGACCCTCGAAATTAGATTGTTTTCTTCCAGCAGAACCCATCTTGGAGAAAAAGAGTGGTAGAATTTGTTAATGCTGACTTCAGGATATCTAGGATTTCACAGTGTGAGTCACCAATAGGAAAGTTTTCCCGTGACTAATTTATTAGAGGGTTTTTTTCCACTCACTGATATGTTAATGCTTTGCTTTTACTTCTAGTACTTTCTTATGTTTTTTAAGGAAGCAAAAAGTCAACCCATGCTCTTAGCCTGGATATTTTTCACACCTTCAGCACCAGTTCTATGCATTTTTCTACATTCTGTTGAAGGGATCTGGTGTTATATATTGCAGTACCTCTATAAAGATATTACTTTCTCTGTGATGTTGAAAAACTTTGCTTTTTTAATTTAAAAATGATTGTTTGGTGTGGAAAATAACCCAGTCTGAGAAGTTGTTACCTTTCTTATTTTTTTTTTTTAAATTTTAGAATGCAGAGTAGCAGACACATGCATACAGTCATAGGGAAAAAATATAGAAGTAACTTGTTATGGCCCTCATAGTCAAGGGCCTTCTATTTGGGATGGAGGAGCTCCAACATGTCCTGCACTGCACCTTTTATTCCCCAGCATAGAAGCCAAAGGACAAGAGACTTGCTTGATGTTCCTAGAACTTTGATTAACCTTTATGGTGCTGGCCAAATCAGTTCATCTCACATGTCCCAGTTTCCCAACCCTAATCAGGTCAGTATTTTCATCACAGAGCAATATGAACTCTGCCTGAGGAGGTTACATGCGATTATCAACTCAGGTTCTGTAGGTTTCCCTTCACAAAACAGCAAATACTGAAGCAGAACAGCAGCTGATCCTTCAAAACACTTCCATCCTGTCAATAGTTCAGTGTGTGCAGAGAAGTAACGATGACAGTGGTAAACCAACTTCTAGCCAACCTCTAAAGCAATCTTCTAGCCAAGGATAGGCTGAAGAATGGCACAAAAGGGAAATATTGTAGTATTACAAAAATCAGGACAAAACAGTATTTGATGTGGCTTTGACATCTTGCAAGTGTTGAATTTCAATTTTTTTAAGGAAGTTGAAGGAAAATGCAGACTGGTCTGTCATTTACCTGATCTTAGCTGTTCTGCCACCACCTTATTAAAATATGATTATTCAAAACTAATTTGTGTTTGGTAAAACATTGCCAGGTCCTCTCAAGACAGAAGTGCAAATCTCCTGTCTAGACATGGGTTTTGAAATCCCTAACTAGTTTGGCTAATGAGGAACACTGTGGTATCAAACCCTCCCTACCTGCTGAGAGGGAAGGAGTTAAGTGTCATGCTGGTAAAGGAATCCCAACCATTCTTTTGCAGCTGCTTTTGCAGATCTGTAGGGCTTCGTGCTTTTACTGTTGTGGGAGATTTGGTCCTGCATACCAAGGTCTTTCTGCTATTTGTGAGGAAAAGTTTTATCACCAGCACTCTCCCTCTGAGATTTTGCTCTGGCTGTCATGACTGTAAGCTGAGCCCTTCAGTTTTTAATATATTTAGCCTCACAAATCCTCTTTGAACTAGCAAAAAAGACAGAATTAATGTTCAGCTAGAAGACAGTGTCTTGCCTGAGGTCATCTGGGCTGCTTGTGGCATGGAAGAATTGGAATCTTTCACAGAGGGTAGGACTAAAATCATTAACCTATTCTCTCTTTCCCCAAGTACGGGGAGACAATGCAATCATTCTCAAAATACTCTTTTAAAATTTTTTTTTTTTTTTTTTAGTTTTGAAGGGAACAGAAAGTGGAGAGGTTTTTTTATGCCCATTCAATAGTTCCACATCAGTCTATCCTGCTGTGGAAAGCTTCTTTGTGATGTTAAATGAGATTCACATTATTCTTCCCAGTATCTTTGTTGTCTGCAGGGTGTAACAAGCAGTGAAGCTCAAGGGAATTGCATCAATTTTTATTCTGAGTCTGGCTGACAAAGATATGAACACTTAATTAAGATTTCTTTCATCTCATGAAAATAGCCCTGAAGATCTGAGCCTGACATGAGAGCTGCCAGTGATCCAAGCAAAGGCAAAGTGTCCAACTGCAAGATCTTAGTTGGAACACTTGCCCTCACAAACCATTTGGACTGTGAGTGGGATATAGGTGTTTCCAAATTGGTGTCCAAGCTCGAGGGAGTGCCTCTGGCTTTCACTTCTGACTCATTCTAGTACTGTGAATTCCTGTTTAACACAGAGACAGACCAACAGGAGGGAGAGTCCGTGAGCTCCACAGAACAATGTAATCAATTCAGGCATGCATGCAGCAGGAACAGTTGGCTTAGGCTTCCCAAAATACCATCTGTGAGAAAACCGATTTTTTAAATGACTGATAACAATGAAATGCACATTCTTTCTCTATTTATTTACATGTATATTGATAAAAATTAATCCTTTTTTGCTACATTAAATCAGAGTGTTAATAATTAGGCATCTGTGCACAAGGCTGAGAACATTAGGAGCACTAAAGAAACAAACAATAGTTTATAATAGGATCATTACAGCAGTCTTAGCAGCACTTACAACATGTTTATTCAAAACCGAAATATGCCCTAAGGAAGAAAAACACCAATTATGGAACACTGGGGATTTAAAATAAAAAGGTCAGTTTTAAAGCCTTTAAGTAAATAATTTCAAACAACTCAGCAACAGCTCATGTTTAAAAATAGACTAAGCAGCTAAAACAATAAAATGTGTAAATTGTAGGATCTGGAATATATCAAAAGGACAAGCACAGTCACTATCATTACCTTCATATTGTTCAAAGTGAAAAAACTCAGTGCTCTATACTGACATACAACTTGGTGTATATATGCACAGCAAGTATTTATGGCTCTGTGAGTGTCTCAAATTGATTGTGCACTGCCAAAAAGGGCATATTTGCAGCTGCATGTAAAAGGTTAAAATAAACTCTGCACTTCTGTATCAACAGCTCAGGTCAGCAGCCCTTGGGTCAGGGGAAGTTTATAGGTCCTGCACCATGTGGGAATAGGAGACTGCATGTCTAAGTGGTGGAGAAACCTCTTAGCACACATAGACAAAAGTAGCGCTTGGATTTATACATATTATTTCTAATATGTGTATTAACATGTGCAGCACCTGCAGGTTTCAGTGGGACTAATGAAGTATTTTCATTACTGTGGTAGTTTATCCTTGACAGAAAGCAAATATCCAAAGGCCCCAAAACAGCAGCTCCCCCCACCCTTCCCCCCCCTCCCAACAGCAGGGGGAAAAGGGGAGAGAAAAAAACCACACTAGGTGAAAATGGATTCTAATATACAGAGAAATTACTATATATATCCCGTAAAATGGGATGGAATACTTCACCTGGACACAGTAACCCATGTGATCTGTCCCCCAGGAAAGCCCAAAATCAAACTACCACAATTACCCATGCACCAACAGGGACTTGGACTCACCAACGAAGTAAAGCACCTCTGTGGACTGAATTTCACCTCTTCTGTTTTGCCTCTTATGACATATCCTCTTAGTATAATCTTATTATTTAATCCAAGGAATTAAAAGAATAGCAAAAGGCTTCATGTGAATCAAACCTTCTATAGCACTGGCTGGATTTCAGCAAACGCCATGGGATGTCAGCAGTACCTCAAAGCTTTGGGCTCTGCTCAGGTGTTGTGGTCTAGGAATGGTACACCCCAATTCAGTGCCCCCATTGAGACTCTTCAAAACAACACAAAGCTCCTTCTCTCACCTTCCCTTCCACTCTCCCTTCTTGATGTGACGGGATGAAATTAAGAATTGGAATTACAAAAGACAAAAATAATAAGTTGAGATATGAACAATTTACTGGAAACAGCAATGAGAAAAGAAAACTAAGAGTAACAGCATCAATAGTAATGACAGAGGGCATATGAAGAGAAAGGCTTTATAAGAAAAAAAACCCCACTCCCTGGAAGCGACAGTCCCTTTTCTTTGTGAAGGCCCCCTTCTACTCAAAGGGTTTACTTTGCACCCAGCAGTGCCTTGAGGTGGTAGAGAATAACCTGTGAGGTGCTACAGAATAACCTCCCTGTCTTAGCCATGTCCCCTCCCAGCTACTGCAATGAAATTAACTCCGTCCTGGCCCAGACCAGGACATGAGGAGTCATTACTCCGGGTTTTTATTTTTGAAGTAATGGTTGTTCCATAATCACAGAATCAATCAGGTCAGAAAAGACCTCTGAGATCATCCAGTCCAACCCATGACCAAAAATCACCATGTCAACCAGACCGTGGCACCAAGAGCCCTTAAACACCTCCAGGCATGGTGACTCCACCACCTGCCTGGGCAGCCCATTCCAGTATCTAACCACTCCTTCTGTGAGGACACTGCTCCTGATGTCCAGCCTAAGCCTGCCCTGGCACAGTTGGAGGCTGTGTCCTCTTGTCCTGTTGCTAATTGCCCGGGAGAAGAGGCCAACCCCACCTGGCTGCAACCTCCTTTGAGGTAGTTGTAGAGATCAGTAAGGTCTGAGCTCTCCAGGCTAAACACCCACAGCTCCCCCGGCTGCTCCTCATAGACTTACTCACCGGACCCTTCCCCAGTTCTGTTCATGGAATCATAAAATCATATAATCAGCTGGGTTGGAAGAGACCTCTGAGACCATCAAGTCCAACCCTTGATCCAACACCACCATGATCATGAGATCATGGCACTAAGTGTCACATCCAGTCTCACCTTATAATCCTCCAAGGACAGTGAATCCACCAAGTTCCTGGTCAGGCCATTCCTGATTATTCTCTCTGTAAAGAATTTCTTCCTAATATCTCACCTAAACCTTCCCTAGAGGAGCTTAACCCTCCTGTCCTATTGCTGGTTGCCTGGGAAAAGGGACCAACCCCCAGCTAGCTACAGTCTCCTTTTAGGTAGTTGTAGAGAGTGATGAGGTCACCCCTGAGCCTCCTCTTCTCCAGACTGAACACCCCCAGCTCCCTCAGCCTCTCCTCACAGCCCTTGAGCCCGAGTCCCTTCACCAGCCTCGCTGCCCTTCTCTGGACCCACTCCAGCACCTCAACACCTTTCCTTGCAGCGAGGGGCGCACAGCTGGGCCCCACACTGGAGGATCCCCTCAGCAGTGCCGAGTTCGGGGCCCGCCGTGTCACCTCAGGCCGGCACCGCCCACGGGGCTGCGAGAAGTGCTCGGGACACCCAACATGGCGGCCGCGGCACCGCCCCCGCCCAGGTGCACACCGCCCTCGCCCCGCAGGTGAGGGCGGGGCTTCGCTCCGAGAGCTGCTGTGATTGGTCCGCGGCGCCGCCGATCACCCGTTGCCGCGGCAACGAGGGTCCGCCCCACGCCCCGCTCTCGGCGCCTGATTGGCCAGCGCTCGCGGTGACGTACACTCGGGGGATTTACGGCCCCGGGCCTCGGGAGTTGCCTGGAGAGGGCGGGTGGCGGGTCAGGCGGTGGGAGTTTTGCGCTGCCGCCATGACGTTCAAGCGTAGCCGCGACCGCTTCTACAGCACCCGCTGCTGCGGCTGCTGCCATGTGCGCACCGGGACCATCATCCTGGGCACCTGGTACATGGTGAGCTACGCGGGCGGGCGAGGGGGCGGCTGTGGGGGTGGTGCGCAGCGCGCGTGCGCGGGGGTCCGAGGGGAGGGGGAGTCAGTGAGCGCGTGGCCGCGCTGAGGGGCCTGAGGGCTCCCACTCCTCTGGCCCGGGAATTGTTACATTTCCCGAGGGGCCTGGAGGCTCCCGCTCCACCGGGGACGTTGCCCTTTCCCGAGAGGGGTTTTGGGGATCACCCGGCGGCCCTCGAGTCCCTCTTGCTTCCCGGAATCTCTTTCGGGCTTGCCAAACCCGATTATCTGTCGGTGGCCTCTCTTCTTGTGGTTGGAAGAGGGGAGTGAAGGGAAAGTTCAGAGCGTTACGGTCAGGGTCTCGGAGGGATTGTGTTACTATTCCCTCTCTCGGGTTGCAGGGATTGAGACTTTTAAACAGTACCGAGCGTGTCCTTGGTAAGGGAGGAGGGTTGCGGGAGACTGAAATTCGGGGTATGTTATAGAAGATGAGCTGGGGTGCCCCTGCGTGGTGTGTAACCTCAGAGAGGACGGTGAGTGTTTCCAAAATGAGAGTTTCTTCTGCTTGCTGGAGAGCTCTGTGGCAGGAGGAGTTCCCGGTTATTCCCTACTCTTACGTTCTCCGCACTGGGGTTGAGGAGCAGTGGAAACAAAAGGCTCCCGAAACACTTCTTGGTGTTTTTTTGCTTTCCGGCTGGTGAGTGCTTTCTTTCCGAGAGACAGCTGTGGTGGTGAAGGTGAACTATTAGAGTTCTGAACTATAGATTTGTGAGAACAGTACCAGCAAGTTAAAGGCCAGAAGTCTTAACTTCCCTTAGTTCCCTTAAAGGGGATCTGAGTTCCTCTTTACTGAAGTGATTTCCTCATCCTTCCTTCCGCTTACCCTCGTGGGCAGTAAAAATGAGAGGATAGTTTACAAAAGCTGCATCATAACTTTTCTGTTGTCCTGAAGCTGTAACCAAAGCCTACATTCTCATTTACCCTTCCCCAGACTGAAAAAAAAACAGAGTGCCGAATTTTAATGTATTTATGTGAAAGACCCATGCACAGAAACTGATTTTGCATGCATGGGGGCTTTGAGTTTGGAGAGTTTATGGTTTGTCTTCAGTGAGTATGGGGAGATCCTTTATTTTTATGCGTTTCTACCCTTTGATTGGCAAAAAAAAGGTAAAGTCAAATGATTAAGTGACTGGAAGAAAAAGCAGGGTAGGGGGTTGGAAATTACAACAAAACTGAGAAGAAGGATCTTTCCTTTTTGAGAAATACATTGGAAAACCCTCGTGGTGCTGATTAAGTTCATTAAAAACAGAAAAATAAATATCCATTGTAGTCTTGAGAATCAGACTTGTATTGGAAACCTGCAAAACCTCTGGACGTTTACTTATGCTGATGGATGGAGTTCAAGAATATGCTTCTGGTACCTCAAGTGAAAGCACAAATCGCTAACAGTAAGGAAATGCTAATAACCCTTGCCACGGAGCAGAAGCACCTTGCTGGCTTTCCAACTTCGTTTCCTGTTCGAAGGAGTGTCTGTAAACCCAGGACCTTTCTAGAGGTGGAAGACAGGGATGTGTTTCCATGGCCACAGACCTGCTAGTACTTTGAACTTCTGCCTCTAGCTGTGCTTGTTTCGTATTGTTGCCTGGACGCAGGGCCTCTTTGTTTCTGAATGGGTTCTGGTGACGGTGAGAAGTTTGCTGGGGACCTACGAGGCTGCTGCTGCTCCAGGCACAGAGCAGGGCTTTGATCTCGTGCAACGACACAGTCTACTGAAGGGAAAAGCAGAGTTGAGTTCAGGGTAGCAGTGAGCAAATTGAGTGCTTCATAGCTGTGTTTCTCTTTTAAAAAAGAAAGTGTGTATATATAAAATGTATTAAATGCTTTATTAAGCTATACACTGAAAATTTTTATGCAGTTCTTTCCTGCTGTCACCTGGGAAAAGGTGAGAACTTTTAAGCCTGACAGCTGTTGGCTGTTTGAGGTGAAATAAGGTCTTGCCATGAAGTCTTAAGTGGTCTTGCCTAATGCTTTAAATCAGAATTCAACTATACTTGTGCCTTTTGGAAGGCAAAATACAATTTGGACAGTGAAAATTAGACTTATCTGTCTGCTGCGAAACTTAAATGGCATGGAGTATATCAGGTTGTTAAGATATGTTAATGATGCACCATTTCAGTACAGCATTAACTTAGTTTTTCAGATTCTCATGAGAAGTATTTCTAAATCAATATAATAATCTCTGCTTGTAAGTTACAGTGGGACAAATAACTTTCTATGTAGGGTGATCTTTTTTGGTTTGTGGGTTTGGTGGGGCTTTTTGTTTGTATTTTGTTGGTTTGGGTTTTTTTAAGGAGGTAGCTTTTTGCTGGGTGAAAATACTTAGTTCAAGAATAGCTTTGTGTTACTGCATAGACTGTTTTCCTGAGCAGTGCAGTCCTGAAGGAATGTGATACCAAACATAAAATGGAGTCTTATAACAATCTGCTCCAGATGTTTTAGTAAGAAAAGAGTTCTGTCTACTTAATACATACATGTTATCTTATGTAACCATTTCTTTAGGCATTTTGTATTCCTTGCTTCTTTTATACTCTTCAGTCTTGTGTCTAATTAACTTCTCACTAAAACAGTTGTATCGCTGTCCTTGTTGAGTGCTTCTTGCAAGTCCGGAGAAAGATGTTACCTTTTAAAATGTCGGCCGTTGATGCTGTGTGGTCAAGTCATGTCTTAGGCATGCTTCAGTCCGTGTGCTGCTGCTGTTTGTGATCAGTAAATAACACTGTAATTGCAAAAACATGAGTTAAAAACACTGCTGGGTGAATCGTATTTGAGGTCCAGGACCAATACAGCTTTGCTTGCTCTGCAACACCCACTGCTGTTCTGTGTAGGAAGAGAAAAGAAACCTCCCATTCCTTGCTTCATAATTGCAAATGTGTGGCTTTGAAGTTTGCTTCTTCCTGTAAACTTTCATGTTAGGCACAGCACTTTCCAGAAACCGGAAGCATGAACAGTGCACTGGCAAAAATGGGATCAGAGTTCAGTAAACAGTCTAAAAGCAATAGCATTGTTTTGGAGGGAGGGGCTGGTGCGTTCCGGCTGCAAACTTAAGCGATGGAGTCAGTGATGCAACTGCTGCTGGTCAGCAGGAGGCTCAGGGGCATCTCTGCAGTCACTGTTCTTGTTCACATTTCTTGTTCACTGAACAGAAATGGGGGATATCACTTGTCTCAATGTAACACTGATAGTGCTAGAAGTACTGAAGTACCCTATTTAAAATTATTTGTCAGTTTTTATTGTTTCAATGTAATAAACCAAATCGGAAACTCCACGTTGGTTGGGCTCTTTCTTTTTTTCTTCCCTCTCCAGGAACATGTTTAAGGAAAAAACATTGCAAAAGTGAAAGGAAAATGAGAAAGTATAGTAGTGCAAGGCAATTTCCCTCTTTCTCCTCATAAAAAGAAATAAGCAAATTTCCTTTTTTGTTTTGTTTCTTCTCGAGGTCACTTGGAGTGCTTGGGGAAACCTGGGCTCATGTTCAGGCCTCCTGAGAGATGGAACACTTACATAAGACATTGTGTATACTGTGGAGATGAAACTCGCTGATTGAAAAGTTACTGCTTTTTAAGTTTCACAGTCTTTTGAGTTCTAATCATATGAGGAGCTGGTATTTCTGTTACTAGTAGTAAATGCTGACTTTCTACCAGCTACTTGATTTTTACATTTTGATACAAGCTACACAAAAATGTTAAGCTCAGCCATTCCAAATAGAAAAAGTAAAATATTGCAAAACATGGTTCTGAATGGACCTTATGACAAGGAGTTTGAGCATGAATTTTGCAAACTTTTAAAAATTATTATTTCCTGGCAAAAAAAGAGGATGGGGCCTGCTGGGATTTCTGAGGTGTTACCTCAAGATACTGCACTATTCACTGAGTGCTGTCTTGTCAGGATTGGTCAGGGTTTTTTTGAGGCAGAAATGATGGTGGTGTTAATCCTCCTGTTACTCTGATGCATATACAAGTTATGTTTTTCTGATGATTTCTCCATGTAGACATTTGTGAACGTAGATTTGTTTTGCAGTGAGTATATACTTATAAGCTCTCAGAGTGCTTTGCTGTCCAAACCATACTCTTGCTGCCTTTTACATTGATTGTTAAGTTGAAACAAGCTTTGTGGTCTGGCTGTTATCAAGTTCCTATCAAAGAATGGAAGTCATTAAAAATACAGGCTCTGACTCTGTAGCTTTTAATTGAAATCCATACGTTCATGTGATGAATTGCTCAGTGCTGTGATAGATTCATGAACAGCAACAATGGAGTACTGGAAACCCCAGGGTGTTAACTGGCAGATGTTTGAGTTGTTTGTTTTTGGTTTAAGTTACTATTTTTATTCTGTCTCACTGATTCTAATAGATTGGATTTTGAATGACTATTTTCTGTTTTCCTTGCATATCATTTCAGGTTGAAAAAAAGAAATCTTTAATACTTTGAACTGTTCTTGGGAACTGGTGAAATTACCAAGAACTTCTGTATGCTGAATTTGGACCATGGGTGGGATGAAAATAAAAAGTAACACATGTGGAATTAGTCTCAAAATTCCAAGGCATTCAAGTTCTTCAGTATTTCTGTAGTAACTCAAGTGCTGCCTGCTCTCTTTTTGAGGCAGATAGCCTATCATGGCAGTTAAATTCATGGCTATGTGTAAACAATAAATAATTTAGCTATAGTTGAACATGTTCTTTTGTGCTTCATGAAGTAGAGATCAACATTTCAACTGCCAGGGAGCTGTACCTTGACACAGGTTTTTTAAAACAAGTATAGAGCAGAAAGGTATTTTCCAACCTATTTGTTGATGCCCACAGAGAGGAGGAAATGGAAAGGTTGAAAATGCCTTTATTTTCAGAGAGTAGAAAGCCAGAGTACAGAAGGATTAGACAGGTGAGAGATTATGGTGTTCTATGCATGTTACCAATGGTGAAGCAAAACAAAATATGTAGACAAGTGGCACATGAGCAACTTGACAGTTTACCCTATAGCATATGTCCTACAAGGGGGAAGATATGCTTGTTTCAAGGCTAAAGATACTGGTGGTTGAACGTAGTTATTCCCTGCCAACTTTACTAGCTACTATATTTTATGTTCTAAGGCATAAAATGGAGTCTATAAGTGACTTGAAGTAGCTGGAAATTCTAGTAAGTTTGTGTAACACATGATGATAACACTTCTACAGAGGGAATGACTTGGATTTCACTAGGGTTTTTCTTAGCAGAGAGTGCAGGCAATCTTATCACCACAGTATCTCTAAATCTTGGGGGGGAGGGGGAAAGAAAAACCCAATTAGAGGATAAAAGTTATAGGAACTGTGAGTCTCAAAAAAAAATTGTCTTTTAAATGTTCAAAAGCTTTTTTCCTTGCTGAAAGCCTCAGTAATTGTACATAGACTTGCCATTATTACTATTAGTGCCTCCTGGAACCAGGCCAGTAAAAGAAGAAATACCTGACAAATATTCTGAAGTTGTGAAAAACTGCTGATTGTGGTGGCTGTACTGAATACTGATTGGAAAATGTCTACAGCTCAAAAATGCCATCATGGCTTTGTTATGCAACCTTTGGCATGTTTCTCCAGATATTAGTAACAGAAACTATGCTCCTGTAAATCTTGAATAGGTTATGAATGCTGTGGAGGCAGTTTTACAGAGGCTTAAGCTACTTCTGATTCTTTGAGCTCTTAATGAACACATTTCTGGTACGTACCAAAATGGGGTAACAGAAGTAGCCTTCAGCGGCAACATGAGGGAAAAGGACTGGTGAGCACACAGCCTATGCTGAATGCTTATGCATTTTGATGCTCAGTCTCCATGTGAGTATATTTACTTCCCCTGTGTTTGTGTAGCCTTTCTGATAAGGAGTGATGAGGTTTTAATAGATTCTCTGTGAAGGGAGATAGTTCTCCCCAGCTTGTATTAAAGCTGTAACAGGGCAGAAACTCAATACTTTATTTGTGGGTTAAATTAACTCAATTTATTACGCAAAATGGAAACTTTCCAAATGTTTCTTCTTTTGTCTATTGTACCTTTACCTTCCTGGCCTCTTTTAACTGTTTCTAGCTTTCCAGTTCATAAATCTCTCCATTCATCATGCACCACCAGCTTAATTGTGTCATTTGAATCCCTACTATCCATCCAACCTTATCCATTCCCTTAATTTGCAAAGTTATTTTGTTGTTATTCATTAAACTAATCAAGTGTGTGTCCAGTGCTCTTCTGGTTGTTTTGGTAGAGGTTTAACTAAATCAGCTTGAAATTTAATTGTAAATTGGGCTTTTTTTCACCCTTCCACATATAGATGAAGAACAAAGTGTATTTTTAACTGAAACACAAGATTGTTGGTGTGTCATTAAGATCCTAGCTGTTGCAGTGCAAATAACTTTGTGGTAACTATGATCTCTCTCAGGTGGTGAACTTGCTGATGGGCATCTTGTTGACAGTAGAAGTGACTCATCCAAATATAGTGCCAACAGTTGATATCCAGTATGAAGTCATTGGAAATTACTATGCTTCTGAGAGAATGGCTGGTAGGTCTATAACTCAGCTGGCTGATTAGAAAATAGTGTTGTGGTGGATTTACCTCACACTAGTGAGTAATGCATGCACAGAGCTTTTAAATATGGTTGTCTTGTTTTCTGAATTTCTCAAGTTATTCTGGGATTGAATTCTTCAAGAATAAAACAGTCTGGAATGTTATTTTTGCTTCTATTGATTCTAAGCATCTCAAACTATAAGGTTTCTAAAGATTTCTTGGCCTTCTAATGCTTTGAATCTTGAAGCATGTGTGGAACTTACCTAATTCACTTTTTTTCATAAACATTTACTGTCTTTGCTGTCTCAGTAAAACAAATGGCAGGTTTTAAAGACTTATTTGAATTTTTGGTGGTCTTCATAGATTTAAGAAGAGAGCTTAGAGCTCTTATGTATAATGCTGCTACGAGGAGAACTATGCCATCTTTCTAAGAAAAGTGGAAGAATTTGGACACTTAAGTATTTGAGTGAAACCTAAGTATTTATCTAAGTTTGATCTGCAGAAGAAATGAAAGAGAAAGCAGCATGAGCAGAATTAAGTGTACTTTTCACTGTTACTGATTGAGTGTATGATGTGTACAAGTCTAATTGCTGTCAAGCTTTTGTCTGTAGTGACCAAGCTTTTTAACTATCGTATCTGTAAACTTCTGCATATGCTTTGTTTCTCTTGCTTTTAAATGTGCAGGAATATGTTTAGTGTTGCACTTCTGACATGCCTTGTCTTAGTCTGTTGTATTGTATGAAAATTAGAGAAGGTCATATCCAGTGAAGCAAAAAATAAATAGTGCAGCACAAATCTGGGTTTTGAGCATTTCATGTTAATTGTTCATGACCTGAGTTAAGAATCTGTCAGTTCTGACCTGTGGCCATAACTCACATTTATTAGCAATGAAATAAGAGTGGGAGAAAGGACCAAACGCCTCATAAATCCAAGATCTTAAGTAAAATTACAGCAGATGTCTGTAACATGTCATATATTCTGTAATGAGTGTTGGTGTACTTGATAGCCTTAAGCTTAGTGAAAGATGCACCTGAAGCTGAAAGTACTTTCTTCACTCTTTACTGTAAGATAAATGTCACGTGTTTTTTCTTAAAGATTCTTTTTTCCCAGGTTGGGATGTGGGCTAGAGGTTTTTGTGTGCATGAAGAAATATTACAGGTTTTATTGCACATGTGAATATTGTGAGTAATAAATCCTCAGAAGAAAACCACACTTGTTAATAATGGCTGAGACGTGGGGCTGATCAACACAGTGCATTTCAGGCACGGAGGGACCTCTTTCTTGATGCCATCTGTATATGTAGATATTATTTTTGTATTGAATTAGATACATATGTGCTTCTACAGTGTTTTTTCAAATCAATTTCAGACTAGAAACCATTCTCAGATCATTTCTTTTTCAAGCATGGGAACCACAAAAGTTTGGCTTCAATAGTGCATGTTTAAAAAAAAAACACCACCAAAAACAACAAAAAAACCACACAAACCCAAACCAAAACATTTATTTGCCACATCTATAGACTCTCAATCTGGATTTTCTGTGTTTAAAGAAGGAGAAAAAGTATACTCTTAACTCATGGAAAGCAGCTGTGCTTCTGTCATCAGTAACTGTGGATGCACAAAGAGGATCTTTATTGTGCAATTTCCATGAGTGTCCTGAATTTTGCTGGCTTCTGTTCAACTGCCTTTTCTTGTAAATAATAGGATACCTTCCACACAGTGATTTCCTGTTTTCCTTAGTGTTACTGAAGGAGCAGTGCTGCTCTCAATGCCAATGACTGAATTACATAACCAAACCCTTTTCAAGTGTAAAGATTGATACTGTGTTAGCTTCACTTAAGATTCTTTCCAGTTGTAAAGTTAATTACTCACATACTTTTAGTACTGACACTTATTCCAAATCAGCATTATTATGCTGCATTACTATCAAACTATGTCAGGGTTCTAATTGGTGTGTCTGAGCTTTAGTCAGCCTTGTGATTAAGGCAGAGAGTTTTTTTCCAGATACTTGTTGGTTTTCTTCAACCTGATCTTTTTCTGTTAGGCAAGATCTGACTTTATCTATTCTGCTACTGCTGCTGGTTTGCACAGGTGAACCAGTTGAGAACAGATCACAGTAATGAACAGAGCTTGGGTACTTGTCAGTTGCAGTGAGACAACTCCAGGAAATGACTGATGCTTATTGTTTTTCTTTTAATGCAGAAAATGCCTGTGTTCTGTTTGCTATCTCCCTCCTCATGTTCACAATCAGTGCAATGATGGTGTATGGTGCCATTGCTGTAAGTACACTTATAGTCCATAGTTTTAAACTTGCTACTTGAATTTTTAACCAAATAACTTAGGCTGCTTTTTATTTTATTCTTAGCATCGTGTAGGTTGGCTGATTCCATTTTTTTGTTACCAACTCTTTGACTTTGTGCTCAGTTGTCTGGTTGCCATCAGCTCTCTAACCTACTTGCCCAGAATCAAGGATTACCTGGACCAGTTGGTAAGTGTTCAGCTCAAGTTGATATCTTACATTTTAAATTTGTTTGGTTTAATTGGTCAGTGACTGAGCTACAGTTTTATTCCTGTGAATAAGACAGAGGAATTCAGCCTGCAGCAGCCATAGGTGGTTATGAGAATGGGAGCTTATCAGAGGTGGAGGGGCCAAAGGTATAATTGTTCCCTAAAAGGTAAGTCAAGGAGAATGGAAAAAAAAAAAGAATTGTGATAGGAATTGTTGATTTAAACTGTGTTCACTACAACTGGACTTGAAGGGGCTCTATGGCAAATTTACTGCAGATTTGGTAGAGAAGGGGAGGAAAAGTATAGGAAAGGATTGATGTGCGATAAGGTCCTACAGCATTTTGGGATGGGATCAGAGATGGGTTTCTTTTTTGCATTCTCTGTGGCTCGTCTTATTTTGCAACAGTACTGTCTAAGGAAACTGAATGGCGTTCTCATTAACATTGCCACTTTAACTGCAGGAAGACTCAATGGATAAAATGCACTGAGAGTTAAGAGGGATAACAAGCTCTTTCTGGCAGGTGTTTAGATTTGATCCAATAGATGTTTAAAAATAAAGTCCTTTTTAAAACAGATGAAGTTGGATTGCTGTTGGAGGGAGATTTTTTTTTTTACTGTAGTCATGGAAAGTAAAGAATCTGAAGTTTGCAGAGATGATCTGTTTTGCCTCTCCTGAAGTTTGGGGGCTACTTTTTGCCTTTCTACTCTGCACACATGTATGTTACAGATAAAATGGACAGGAGGTAATTAATAGTAAGTTATTAAAGTGTTTCAGAGGACCATAAGTATGAATTCTGTGCTGAAACAGTGTAAAAGTAAATTTTGTGGATATTTTTATCATGAGACTGATGAAGTGATTAGGGACATGGACAGTGCTGCAGTGACCTGTTCTTGCAGAAAAGGCAGGATAAGTGCTGTGCTTTGTGGGAGCATAGAGAAGAAACTAGTGAGAAACAGCACTGCTTGTTTCTGGGGGAGTAGTTTACACAAGAGTTTGTTTCATTTGGTGGGAAGTTTGGATGTTTTTGTATCATATTTGACTGTGCAGTATTCATTCTTCTCCTTTTTTTCTCCCTTCCCCTTTTTTTTTAATTAGCCGGATTTCCCTTACAAAGATGATCTTCTTTCCTTGGACTCCAGCTGTCTCTTGTTTATTGTTCTGGTGTTCTTTGCCCTACTTATAATTTTAAAGGTAAGTTAAAATTTAAGCAATGTATCTGTTTCAAGGGTTACTAAATATTAAGATGCTTTCAATCTGAGTTAATTCTCAATGCTGAATTCAGAAACCAGCTGGCTGCTTAATGCTGAGATAAGAACTTCTTTGAGCAGAATTGTTAGGATGTTTGGTTATGGTGTGACTTAAGTCTAATGTTTTGTGTACTGGTGTCTTCAGCAAACTTGTGTGTCTGGGATGGGGCATGTTTGTGCAGCTCTGTCCTTCCTCAGTAGATGTTGGAGTTCAAAAATACGTAGCAACGAAGGAGTTAACAAAGATGTCGAGGAGACCTTGGGAGAAGCCTAAATGGACATCTCTTGACAGATGAGAGACTGCAAATTCTGTTACTTCCCTGTCTCCACGATGCATGAAACTGTTTGGACTTTGCAAATCACCCTGAACTTGTCATTGTATTGCTAATGCGTGCATTACCGTGTATCTCTCCCTAGTTAATGGTGTTACCCCATAGTTGCAACATCTCTCCCCTATGTTTAGCATAAGCCAAACCCTGAGATGAATATTCATTTTACTGAGCATATATATGGTATTATAGTTTCAATAAAGTTGTTCCTGCTTGCTTCCATCAAAGCGGGGACCGTGTCTAGTTTCTGACCGCCACAAGTAGGAGGCAGGAATGCAAAAAGACTTTAAATATCACCACATAGGCAAAAAGATGGTAATATTTGTAATTTAATTTGTAGTGAAACAATACTGAGTTAGAGCATGCAAGTTTCTAAACAAAACTCTTAAAACCTCTCATTGTGCCTAACAAACCAGGATGCATGTTTTGGAAGGAAGATGATGGAATAAGGAAATGCATGGTTACTTCAGAGTTGCATCTTCCTCTCTACTGAAGGGTGATACCACTATTACTTTGTCTGCACAAAAATTGTTGTGATTTAAATGAATGTCTCTGTAGTTATATCCTCAAAGGCAAAGTATGTATATTGGACAAAATTGATAATATACATTGGCCTTGATAACTTTCTTTATTCCATACAGACTGCATTTAAGAGAAGATGAACTAATGAAAAAATAATTCTACTAATTTCCTATAATTTTTCTAAGAGCAGCATCTGACTAGGGGGAGTGGAAGCCTAATAGAGTAGATACCTTTTTTGTGTAGATGGGGAAATTCAATACCTTTTGTATAACCAAGTGCTAACTTGCCAGTGAAAGATTTGGCAACAGTAATGTTACACAAATTAGTAATAAAGTAATAAACCCTAATCATCATCGATCATGATAGCCTGTCTTTCCACATCAGTGTTGACTCAAAGTTCAAGCTACTTTGTGGTACCATCACTTTACTGCCATCTCAGTTGTATGTTTGAATCCTATTCTTCACACTGGCAGTTGAACAAATAGTGCTTCCTTAGGGATGAATGGATTTGTACTCTTGGCTGGTCCTCCTCCTGGCAGGTTTGGATTGAGACCCACAGCATAAGCTAGTTGGGGATTTTACTAGCACTGCTGAGGTAGACCGAGATTAGTTGAATGGTTCTATGAATTCTTTTGCTAAAACCTGTGCAGTTCATCCTCTGAGTCACTGTGACAGCAAAGCTAAATAGGGAGCAATAGGTATGTGGCCAGAACTGTGAAGTAGCAGCCATTCCTCCAGTATGTATTGCCTAAGTTGATTTATGCTCCTTTCGGTCATAGGAGTGTAATCAAACATCTAATTTCTGACTCAGCCAATGCATATGAGGTCTTTAAAATGAGAAATCTCTCATCTTTCAGGCATATCTAATTAACTGTGTATGGAACTGCTATAAATACATCAGCAGCAGAAATTTGCCAGAGATTGCTGTATACCCTGCTTTTGAAGCTCCTCCACAGGTAAAACTTCTTTCTGAGATAAAAGGAACCATTGTAGTTTAATTTTTAAGTAGAAAATCACCATATCCATGTAGGTTTCAAAGCCTTATGTGGCTTTCTAAGAGACTGGAAAGATCAAGAATTATTAAAGCTGCTAATTTTATGGTGGGTTATTTTTTAGTTACGTTCTGATAGTGCCTATAGTAGAAAGTTCAATAGAGAGAAGTCTGTTTTTCTTGTAGTAGAATGAAGCTTTGATTGCACCAGTCCAAACCTTTCTTGCTGCTTTGCAAAGCCAAGAGGCACTGGGGTGGAATGAATGACCCTGGGTTAGGCTCAGCAGAGCAGTGAACTGCTCCTGCACCGTCTTTCACTTCCTCACTTTCTTAGTCGAAGCAGCTGTAAGTTCTTTAAAAACTTCTGCCTGCAGCAGAGGATGAAATTGCTGATGGGGTCTGTATGTTTTTGTTCTCTTTTTTTTTTCTTATTTTCAAATCTTCATTAATGACTTCAAAAATCTTCTCTTTAGTATGTTCTGCCAACCTATGAAATGGCAGTGAAGATGCCTGAGAAGGAACCTCCACCTCCCTACATACCTGCCTGAAGCAATTTTTGTTAATTAACATCTGTACCAGCTTCCTGGGGGTTTTGTCTTTTAATCTTGCAAAACTGCTTAAGTAATAGAAATATTCAGGGCTTTTAGGAGCAAACTGTTCTGTTAAAAATGTTTGATATAAACTTACTAAGCAAAACACATCTGAGAGTGATTTTGTTTGCTTTAATTTTTGTTCTCCTTAATGCTCTTAAACATTTTATTGCCTTAGGGCCTTACACTGCAAGAACTTATGCATGTGACTAACTTGTGGCTTTTAATAATACCAACTGAGCCACTCTGAAGTTAGCTACAATTATAAGTTTCTGCAGGATTGTGGCCTTAATTTATATTAATTTTTTGTAAAGTAGTTCATAAAGACAATCCGTGCAGCAAAATGACAGTTTGCCTTTATCCATTTTTTGGAAGGGGAGGGGTTTGAATGTGGTATATACATGACTTTTTTTTTTTTTTTTACTTTGCACTTTTCTCATATGTTATCTTACCTTTTATTGTGTGTGGGTTTTTTTTTTTTGTTATCCTATGTCTTGAAACAGTATTTTTGAGAAAGCATGGGGGTGGCACAGGATTTATATTATAATGTGCTGCGAATGCAAGAAAAATAAATAGAAATGTGGAAGATGGTTGCATGCTTCTAATCTTCTATGTATTTTCCTCTTTGTGATAAATGATACTTAAATAAATCTTTTACAAAATGTTTACCAGTAGCCTTGGTCTGTTTGGTGGGTTTTTTTGTGTAAGTGCTTCAGTATCATATTTAGTTACAGGTTTAGGGTTTGATCTGTTCTTCATCAGAACTCTTCATGTGGGTGGAGAACATGGATTCCCTCTAACACATAAGCCTGTGCTAAAGCCTTTGTATTTCAATACTCTTATCTTCCAGTTGTTACTTACACATGAGCTGGGAAAAGGGAATTGTGCTGGAGGCTTCTAGCCCTCAGGGAAATCTGGTATCTGGAGAGGTCAGGCATTAAGAGCACAATGGACACCCAGTAGGACTATAACATTGTTTACACTGGAAAATATTCAGAGTTGTTGGAGATACATCGGTGTCCTAAAAATATATTAAAAACCCCATCTACAAACTTCTGCTCTTTTTTGCCAAGAAGTATAAGGAGGTAAAAGAATTTAGATTTTGGGGGCTTTTTAATACATCTGAAGAAAAAATGGCTAGTTTGGAAGGTAAATGTATGTGGGATTAACTTCTGGGGCAAAAAGGATTCAAATTGCTACAGCAAACAGGTTGTTAGTTATTCTTTTCAGCTTGTATCTCTGTACATGTTTAAAAATGCTCTCACTGCTGTGCTATCAGCAATAGTTTCTTTAATTTTCCTTTAGGTGCCACCTGTGAGAGCAGCTTGAACTGCAGCAGTTGAAGCCCATTTATGTGCCTCTGTTGTGGGCATGCCTTACCCACCAAATTTCCTGAGGGGGTAACCAGAGTGCACCTGGGGCTGGTGGCAGCTGCACTGGGGCTCTAGGTCATGAGGAACTACATTGGGTCTGGACTCCCAGAGAGACTCCAAAACCAGGGGATCTTTAGATGCTGGCAAAAACTGTTTACATGTGACTTTGGAAAAGGATTGGAGGGAGGGAGCTGGAAGATCAAATATGGATTCAAGAACATGCTCTGCTCTGGATCCATCAGTCCTGAGAGAGTGTGTCTGTCTGACCATGAGTGGGCACTAGAGGAACTTGGATGTGGACAGAGAGCTCCTGCCAAAGGGTGGATATTGAGACTTCCCAAGTGTGTGGCTGATGATGTCGGTAAGCAGTGTTTGACAGCAGCAGGCACTGCCTGGAGTTCATCTGGTGTGTGTGTGTGTGTGTGTACACGGGCTGTTTCTCAAAACAAGGCAAGTCACTGTACTTCCCTGGAGCCCTGTCCTGGGGCTTTTTCCTGCGTGGAGGGAAGTGGTCCCTCTTCCCTGCTGTCATTTGCAGCCTTTGTGAAGCCCACGCTGGTCTCTTCTACCATGCAGTTGTGGTTGAACTTACTGAAGTGATTCAGTGCTTTTCTGAGCTTGTACGGCTGGTGAGTTGGTGGTTCCTCTTCTAAATCGGTGCTTCCTCTTCCCCTTATGGAGGTGACTGAGGAGAAAGTGGTCCTGCAGTACAGAACTTGGCAGAGGTGTCTTCCAAAGCATTGTGTGGGAGATCATAGTGGAGTTGTGCCCCGGGCTGTGCTTTCCATTAAAACTCACTGCAGCTTCCCACAGGCACTGGCAGGATTCCCAGTGCCAGGAACCAGACCAACTGCCTATGGTTAGATTCGGCCGATTAGGGGAGGCAGTTCCCTGTGCTTTTAGTGATCGCGCTGTGAGCTTTTTCTCACGTTCTTTGCGAATACTGCCCTGAAGCCTGAAGTGCAAAGTTAGCCTGGACCAAACCCATCGGAGGAAGAACGGGCGCGTTTGCCCCTCAGCTCTCCCCGCTCCCACGTTTGAGCCGCAGGTTCCCTCTTGGAACACTAATCCTCGCCCCCGCCCCTCTCCCAGTGGCTGAGGCGGGGGAGCGAGGGGCAGCGGGCCCGCCCTGGGGAGGAGGTAGCTGGGGCGTAGCCCCCTGGGTGTCCCGGCAGCTTTAAAGGCGGTGCCGCTGGGTGGGTGGTGTGACGATGGGGCGAGCGCTCGGCATCCTCGGCTGCTGCGCGGCGCTGACGCTGCTGGCGCTGCCCGCGGCCCCGCGGCCTCCTGCGGCAGGTACCGCACACCACTCCAGCGCTCTGCTCTTCACTGCCTGTGCTCTTCACCGGCGCCCCTGCGTTTCAGACTCGTGGAAGGATTAGGCTGCGGAAAAGCTTCCCCCCCTCTTAATCTCTAAAAGAGAAGTTACCTACGATCAGTCTCTTTCTCTTCCTTCCTTCCCTCTCTTTCTTTTCTTCGTTCCTTAAGCTGTGCATGCACGCGCCAGCATTTCTTCATGTATTCTCAGCTTCCCAAAGGCAAAACTGAATTACGGGATGCATGCAGAATTATGCAGAGTATACCTGGACAGGGCAGGATCCTAGGTTTCTTTGGTCTGTTACTCTGTCCAAAGGCAAAACCAACTCTGCTNCAAGGCGAAAAAGTGCAGTTTTCACCTTGACATTTAAGAGACTTGTGAAAATTTTTTAAAATGTCAATATCAATTTTAATTTTTAATTTCAATGAAATAATAAAAGTGAACTTGATAGAAGCCAGAAGAGGTGTGCTGGGTTCCAAAAACAGCTATCCAGGAGCGAATTCAAACTGAACACCTTATATTTTACTACGTAATGCACTGTTGAGTCAGAATGTCTCTTATAGAAAATACTCTGCTTTTGCATTGTCCATTTTTCATAAAGCAATTGCAAATCCAACCTTAATGGTATAAACTTAAGTACGTGGTGCTGTCAGTGTCAGGTTGGGGCTTCAAGACAGGGAGGGTACGTTTCGGGTGCCTGGTGTTGTCTTGATTGGTTTTTGTCTTTCTAGGAGTGATGCCTCTCTCTGATCTGAGCTATGGCTTTTCTGTTTCTGTCTAGATTTGTATGTCAGTAATGAATTTTGAAAGCTAGAAATGTGTATATAAATGCTCATTTTTACATTATAAGTAATTTCATTTTTCTCTCTGCTCTAGAAACCTTAAAACAGCATCAATTTCTTTAGAAGCTTCTATGTAGCAATATTTTTGTCTTTTTCCTTTTAGCCCTTACTTCTCCTTGTGTACTTTGGATTGTGAATTACAAACAAGAGATAATTCCTATTAGCAATCTATATTGTTCCTATCTTAAAAAAATACCAGGATCTGTTCAGTATGTGATCTAGCCAGTTGTTTCACCAGGAATTCAGGCTTTATCTTTACAAAAATATACAGTAAGTACATGCATGTGTCATTGCTACATCTCTGTGTTGGCTGTTACCAAACCACAACCCCTTGTTTCAAGGATAGTGAGACATCCTGAGGTCTCAAATGGGCACCTATCTGCTAATACTTAGAAAAGTTCAATTATTTATTACTTTTAAAAATTAATATTTAAGGGCTTCTAATGTGTTGCTTACTATAATTTTAAGCCTTTTCCTAAAGAATCAACCAACATTATCTGGTAGAGGTACTTTGCCATGACAGCACTCACTGTTCTTGGGTGAGAGCTTCTGTTCTGTGTAGGAGAGAACTGAAGTATTTTCATTCCTTCTTGACAGACACTGCCTGCAAAAACCGGCCCCTGGACCTTGTCTTCATTGTAGACAGTTCCCGTAGTGTCCGGCTCGAAGAGTTTGAGAAAGTGAAGATCTTTTTGTCAGAAATGATTGATACTCTGGATGTTGGTGAAAGGACGACACGTGTGGCGGTCCTGAATTATGCGAGCACCGTCAAGGTGGAGTTCCCCCTCCGGACCTACTTTGACAAAGCCTCTCTGAAGGAGGCTGTGTCTCGCATTGAGCCCTTGTCTGCTGGCACAATGACTGGCCTTGCCATCCAGACTGCCATGGATGAAGTCTTCACTGAGGAGATGGGCACCCGGCCAGCAACCTTCAACATCCCCAAGGTGGTCATTGTTGTGACAGATGGACGGCCACAGGACCAGGTCCAAGATGTGGCAGCAAGTGCCCAGACAGCTGGCATTGAGATCTACGCCGTTGGGGTGGGCCGGGCAGACATGCAGTCCCTGAGGGTAATGGCCAGTGAGCCACTGGATGAACACGTCTTTTATGTGGAGACCTACGGTGTGATTGAAAAGCTGACAGCCAAATTCAGAGAGACTTTCTGTGGTAAGGGTGTCAATCCAAGGGGGTAGTGTAATTTGGCCTATTTTGGCTTCTCCTGTGGTTCCTCTCCCTAAGAAAGAAGGTTTTCTTTTTCAGAAGTGTTATGTATCACATCTAAATATTTCCTTTGCCATCCATTGGGTAAACAAGCAAACCCTTTTATTCAGTGGAGGCCAAGTCATGGCCTTTCATTTTGAATAGTGACCTTACCTTGCAGGTAACAGACCTGACTTGAGTGGACCTCCTTGTGCAACTGGTCAGATTTAGTGCCAGAGAAGTCATGGCAACCTGGATGGGGTTTGGCTGTATATATTTACTGACTTACCAAGAGCACACACACCAGCACACACTGCAGTCTGCTCATTTCTTCTCCCATCTTGCTGGAAACCCAGGAGGGTGGGTGTGTGGAGCTGAAGGGCTCCTTATAGGTTCAGAGTAGGAAAATGAGTACTTTTGGTGGCAGATGAGCCACCATACTAGCTTGAGAAATCTGGTGCAGAATGAAATGCCCAAGTCCAGTGGCAGGTTACCTTGGCATGGGCTTTCTTTAGGCTTTTTCAGTGTGTCAGGGTCACATTCCTCTCTGTTTCTCCGCAACTTGCTTTAGACAAGAAATGTGGAATAGGATGAATTAGTTTTGCTCTTTCAGGGCTGGTCTTGAAAAAATACTGGATGTAATTGGTTTAGGCTAAAACTCCAGTAATGATGCTAGAGGGGGTTGTTATTGTCATTTACAGAAAAAAAGGGATCATCTGGAGTATTTAGATAGCTGTGACACAGCCCTACTCCCAAAAATAAAATGACAACTTTTTGACAATTAAAAAACTTGTACAGAGTAGATTTTTAAACCAAAAGTAGGAAAAATTTTTGAAGTAAATTTCTTAGAAATTTCCTAGAAAAAACTACTTTGTACAAGTTTTTTAATTGTCAAAAAGTTGGCAATGTGTTACTGTTATTTCAGAGCCTTACTAAAAGTTACCACCATACCTTTTGAATATGTTTTGAGCGAATAGACCTCTTTCTCTAGGTATGAAATAAATGTGTAGGATCATCTGCAGACAATCTAACCAATAATTAGCATAGGAAATGCCTTGAGGTTTGGCTTGATACCATGTTGTGCTGCTGATGCAAACAGATCCTCCCTCTGGTAGCTGGAAGTGGGCACAAGCACCCACTTAGCTGGACATGTATGTGTGCTGTGAACACAGCACTAGTTTTCCACCTGTGTTCTTACCGAAGCAAGTCCTTTCTTAGCACCAAAGAAAAATCTCTTGTTCTTAAGAGTAAGCTTATTGTTTATTATGCTAAAGCACAGAAATTGTGCTCCTGCAAGGCTGGAGGATAAAGCAGAAAGCTCACCCATGTACACTTCCAGTGTAACCATGAGTTGCCTGCATGCAATTAGTCAGAATCTGTGGGATTCATGAACAAAAACAGGGTGAAAGAAATAGTTTCTAAAAAAGCTCCTACAAACCAAATAGATCTAAGAGGGTCTTGTAAGACATTGTGGTAAACTGGGTCCTTTTCCAGCTCCAGACTACTTTTTGGTCAGAAGTCAACTCACCAGAAACAATTAGGATTTTCTTTGCTTTTAACAAGGCAAATAAATTTATTTGTAGGGTGAACTGAAAACAGGAAAACTGCTGTTCAGGGGAAATACAGTTGGCTGAGATGGAAAATCTTAGCCTTAAATTGCTGTCCAAGTCAGTGGTCGTTTGACTTTCCTACCACAAAAATCTGACCATTTGAGTCTGAGCTTCTCATTAATACTTGAAAATACCACCTACAGATTTTGTTCATAAATCATGGAGATTAATTCTCTTATTCTCAAGGGTGTAGCAGAATGAAAAGGCGCTCAGTTTGAAATTTGTTTTTACCAATGGGAAGACAAGACACTCTATCAGTCTTATCAGGGAATTTCTAAATTTTCCATGTTTTAGAAAATGGGAAATGTTGCCTTGTTTTCAGAATTACATGAGAAGGTTCAAGCACTCTTGCTTCTGATTTATCTCACCACTATTGCTTTGATTTTACCAGTAGTCCATACCCATACTATAACTATTAATCTAAGTAAAATCTCAGGTAAAACCAGACTTGTCCTTCTATTTTTCTTCTCCTCTCTTTCATTTCTTCCTTCTTTCTTTCCTTATTGTCCCCCCTTTTTTTCCCCTTCCTATTTTTTTCTCCACCTTTTTTTTTCCCCTCACCTCTTCCTTCTCCCTTTCCCTTCCCTAATTTAATAATCTAACAAGCATCTAAGCTTAACTAATTGTCTACATTTCCTTTACAGTCTGTGGAGAAAAACAAGTGCATTTTTAGGTGACCAAAGAAGTAACAGATCACTTGAGAAGCAAGTCATCACTTGAGAAAAACTGGTCAGGAGTTAATTAGCTATGTAGTGAGACCTTTTGTGAAGGAAAAAACTGTCAACACATGCAGGTATTGCACAGTCATTTTGTCTGCCTTGTCACCACCACACACTTATATCAGCTGTGTGTCCATCATGCTGCTTTTGTGTCACTGTTTTCTTTGTTATCAGTAAGATAGTCTTACTGTTTGCTGGGGGATCAGTCAGTCCCTGAAAACTGAATCTTATTTTGTAGTTTGCAGTTTCAGCTTTTTGGTTGTCTGAGATTCAGACATTATTTCTATACTCCCCTTCAATCAGGGGTTTCATGTACCTGTAAAGCTACCCTACTGTAGAGGCTTTCCTGCATATCCTCGTTTAATTTTGACTTTTTAAATCTGATGGGTCAAAGCAGCTGCAGCCCTCACACATCTCATCTTGCATAGGTAGGTTTCTTTGCTTGCCTGTACATCTGGACCATCATTCCCCAGACACACTCTTTATCCATGAGAAGACAGTATATTATCCTTTTGCCTCGGTGTCCTTTTTCTATTCCTTCTGGTCTTGATCCCTTCCCTTCTCCTCTTAAGTAATTTCACTTTGCTTTCTGTTGCATTTCGGTTTCCATGGGAGTTTTCCAGTGCAGCAACAATTCACAGATCAGACTCTCTGCCAGTGAGCTGAAGCTCATAAGGCACCAGACAGTGATTGATACATTTTAGCTTTACTTCAGTGGTTTGTCTTTAAACGAAAGGGACTGGATAAAAAAAGCCAGGAGGTCCTTTTCATTGCTGATTTCTCATTTCCAGTGTCATATTACCAAATGCTTAAAATCTCTCCCTGTGGCACCCTTTTGAATTCATCTTTTCCTCTGCAACCCCAGGTGGTGAGTTATTTCAGCACCATTTATGACCCCTCCCTGCTGGCTACAGAATGATGCCAAGGAGGCCTGTAACTTACAGAGACACATCACTGACATTTACTACCACTAATCCAGCAAACAGTGAAGATATTCTTTTGTAGGCATAAATGATTAATGCCTATTTCTCCCCTTCGGGATGACTGAACTACCTTTCTGTACGTGCCCTTTGTAGCTGTGAATGTGTGTGCCCTCGGGACACACGACTGCGAGCAGGTCTGTGCGAGGAACGGAGCATCCTACCTCTGTGATTGCTATGAAGGCTACACTCTGAATCCAGATAAGAGAACCTGCTCAGGTATTGTTCCTTTGGTAAATGTGATCAACTAGAAAAAGAAACCACTTTTTAACACCATAATTGAATTTGAGAAGGTACTTGTGTACTTCTGTACAGCGAACATCTCTATCTTTTTCAATAATAATACATCTACTAATGAATAATAAAAATCTGCTGCAAGTAATGGTGAGAAGTAGTTCGATTCCTTCACTGTCCTTTTTATTATGGCTACAGACCCATTCATTAAGGGCCCGTTGCCAAAACGAAGTCCTCAGGTGTAGATATTTTCTGTATAGATATTTTCTCCTACCACTGGTTCCTTCAATTACTGTGGCCATTTCTGAGCTGACTCCAAATTGAAATATCTTAAAAATGTGAATGTGCACTTCATCCCAAACTGCTTTTTAACAATTAGTTGTTTCTCTAACGTGCATCTTGCAGTTGTGGACTTGTGTGCCCCTGGAAGGCATGAGTGTGATCAGATCTGTGTGAGTAACAATGGATCCTATGTCTGTGACTGCTATGAAGGATACGCCTTAAATCCAGACAAGAAAACTTGCTCAGGTAAGAATTAAAGGCTACTTGATTATATGACACCCATGGAGATATGGACATATTTTCAGTTGAGGTGCCATCATTATTTCTAGTTGAAAAATTGCTAATAGACATCAGTCCTTAAAATGAGAATTCACCTGCAGACTTTCCTCTTGATTCCAATAACAATAAAATTGCATTTTTATTTAAATTTATTAATTAAGAAATGCAATTTGGTACTTATCTACCATTTTATGGTCTTCACAGTATTTCATAAACATTGATTAGCTGCTTAGTCTGACATGGGGCAGGTTATTGCTCATCTCGGGGTTTTTAGCTTCACCCTTACTGGGGATTTTCAGGACTGTTGGAATTGCTGATGAAGGTCAGAACTGCATGAAATGTGATATAGTCATGTCTTGCAGTCCTGATATCTGCCTTCTTCATTAAATAATTAGTAATTGAATTCAGCTGTCTGCAACATAATATAATAATGTAGTAGAACACTGGTTGAATCCTAATTAAATTGTAATTATAGATGTCAAGTATTTAGAACACTTGAGTGTCTGGGAGGGATTAACAGTTTATTTTCTAAAACATGGTTCACCACAGCCATGGACATTTGTGCACCTGGAAAGCATGACTGTGCCCAGGTCTGTCTGAGTAATGATGGATCCTACAGCTGTGACTGCTATGAAGGATACACTCTGAATCCAGACAAGAAGACTTGCTCAGGTAAGACCTGATGAAGGAAATACATGTTCAACTTTAAAAAATCAGGTTAACTTCTGTTATTTTCCTGATAAATTATCCAAGTGCTTCTGTACAGCACCTGAAAACACAGGGCTAATTTCTTTTTTCATATGAGTAGTAATTTCAGACCCATGGCTCTTCTACAGAAGTGTGTGAAGCTTGTATTTACTAATATTAAAATACCATTTAGCATTTCCTTGAGGACTTCACAGTATTTTTACATGTACGGAGGATTCCCATATCCAGTATGTGATGTGCATTACCCATGGCAATTTTATCACAAAAATGTGCAAAGAATGATGCAAAAATAGTCTAGGACCAGAAGAGGGTATTTTCTTCCTTTTTCTATTTTCCTTCTCCATTTCCTTTTCCTTTATTTTCTTTCCTTTTCATTTTCTTTCCTTTTGCTTTCCTTCCCTTTTCTTCTCCTTTCTTTCTCTCTTTTTCTCTCTCTCTTCTTCTCTTTCACTCTTTCTTTCTCCTTCCTTTATCCTTCCTTGTGTCTTACTGGGCCTCCAAATATAGGAATTCCTTCTCAGCTTGCCCTTTCAGAATTGATGTGTTAAATTTGGCAGAAAACAGCAGCCTGGCACATAAAGTGCCCACTTTGTAACTGGTAGTGGGTGTCATATCTTTTTTTTAGCAGCCATGTATACTTTTCTGTTTGTTTTTTTTTCACTCCGTAAAAAAGTGAAATAACGCCAAATAGTCTCTTAAAATCCAGATATTTGTTTTCTGACATTCCATTGGATAATTGTTTTGTAACTGCGTCACTGCTAGTTCCATTCCTCTTGCAATCTGTTGCAAGAAAATGTTGCCAGTATTCCAAAAATCGTATTAATTTTGCGAAGTTGATAGCCAGATAAAACACACGCTCTGTGTACCCTGCTCAGGTTAATGGCATGCTGACATGCAGTAAAAACATCCTCATATGAATCCAAATGAAGATATATTTGCAAATGGGATTTACTATTACTAACTATAAAGGCTGAAGTTTGGATACTGATTAAAACTCTTGTCTTCTCAAATACCTCCCTCAGCTGTCGACATGTGTGCACCAGGAAGGCACGACTGCGAGCAGGTCTGTGTGAGACATGATCCGTTCTACTCCTGTGACTGCTACCAAGGCTACACCCTCAACCCAGACAAGAAGACTTGCTCAAGTAAGAGTAGATCACTGTTCCCTTTCCCCTCATACCCTCCCCGGCCATGTGCATGGATTGCAATAGCTCTCATTAGCAGGTTTATATATTTGGATCTGTCTGAGAAACTTTCACATGCATTCAGGTGTTATAAGGCAGTTCTATGTCACTCTGCCTTTTAGACTTTGAGCAAAATTCAGAGATAAAAAGAACGTTATTATGTAATAGTTCTAGTAACTGTTTATCATTCAATCTTTGTAACTAAGGTCTTCACTAATTTATGCAATATCCAGCAAATCCAGAACTGAGGAATAATTGAAGAGAGAAGAGTTGGGTTTAGTCATAATTTGCAGTACTGTGGAACCTGTGCACCACCATACCAGACAGTCTGATGTGATATCCTCCCCTCCAGGCTGAATTTCATGTTTCTGTTCCTTCCTTTTGCTTCTCAGTGACCTGTTACAGTAAAAATGTAATAATTTTGGAAGAGTTTCTTTCCTTCCTGGTCTCCTTACTGTAAAGTTATTGTGTACTGAAAACTTCCTAGTGTGCCTTTGGAGCTGATAAGGCACTTACCTAAGCCTGGTGGGGTTAGGCAGCTGCAGTCAGAAATAGCAATGACTGAGGTATCCCTTGTATTAATGAATGTATTAATCCCCAGTAAGACAATTATTTTATCCTGCTGCTCCAAGACAAGATCAGTTGTTCAGTAGTTCTCGGTAGTTCCTGGTAAGATTCATACAGGATAGGCTCCCAGCATGGAAAAGCATTGCCATTGAGAAGTGTTAAAAAAGGTCATCTTGTTTTCTGATAATTGTTTCTCCAAAGTGCATTCTGTAGGAACTGATGTATGTGCACCAGAAATCCATAACTGTGAGCAGGTTTGTGTGACCGAAGGTGGATCTTATACCTGTGATTGCTATGAAGGCTTTACTTTTAAACCAGATAACAAAACATGCTCAAGTAAACTTTTAATGTTGTGGGGTTTTTTCTGAATACGTTTATTTATTGAAGCACCTCTCTTTAATGTGTCAAATCTTTTTAATCTGTTTGATAAATGTTTTATCAACTCACAAGCTTCAAGGAAGTATAATCCCTTTTCATTCTTTTATGCCTCTTTCCACTAATGTTTTGAGCTAGTTTGGTCCTTATTGTTTAGTTACAGCAGTTGCTGTGTTTAAAACTACAGATGATTCTTATCTGTCACCACACATTTAAAAATATAATCTGTTATAATTTTCCTTTTGAAATGGGACTAATTGGGGATATTGGCAATGCAGGGTTCTGGGGCATCTGTCTCTAGGATGTGGGTCTCAATTGTGCACCAGCATTTGGAGGATGGCTGGTGGTCAGAGGAAAACAGAACTGGTGTAAGAACTACTGCAGTGCTAAACCCTATGTTCTTGTTCACTCCTCCAAGATGAGTATGGCAAACTGTTTGCTCTTCAGATGGGCAATAATGGCATCAAGTGTTAAATTGGGTTGGAAGGGACCTCAAGAGATACCTTGTCCAACCCTGGTTCAGAGCAGGAATAACTTGCCTTCACATCAAGTGGCTAAAGACCCTATGTAAGAGCACAGTTATAAATTAATAGAGCCAGACACCATCTGCAAAAATAATAGTTTCTTTTTGGTCTGGACTTAAACACAAATGTAGTGGAAAAACATTATGTTTTGTATGGCTTGTTGGGCGTCCCAGTGGCAACAGGAATGTTCCAGATTTTGAATATCAAATACTGGAAGACTGTCAGTTTTGCAGAAGGACTGTAGAAGAATTCAGAGTACTCCTGGACAATTGCCAAAGTTGGTTGGAAAAGTAATTTTATTAAAACAGACAAAATCCAAGGAGGATCTGTATATGTCATTGGAGAACTTAAATAAGACATAAAAAACTAACTGGCAGTTGGTTGGAAACCAACCATGTTGGTGGGATGATTTGAACTGGCCTTCCTCCAGCTGTCTCTTGAACAGCTCTTTTATGTACATTGACCATAAAGCCGGTGGAACCTTCCAAAGACAGAAGCTGAACAAATACAGGTTCAGAGGAATCAAGGAGACAGTTTCAACATTGACTCTAAGACAAATGAATTTCTGCACTGCTAGAAACCAGTCCGTTCATATATTTTGTAGTTTCCCTACAAAATGGGAGTATCAATGGCATGATTGATAAACAAAAACAAAGAAGCCAAAACAATTAAAAAAAAAAAAAAAAGAGAAGTGTATCCAAGTACTGAATTTCCGTTGTTTCATTGTTACAGCACTTTGCTTGGCATTGATCAGCTATGCATTTATATAGCTACAGAAAAAAAATTGAATAATCTGTTGTCATTGCCTTACATGTAAAAAAAATGCATGAAGAGTCAGGTAATATCTCTTGATAACTTGTTGAAAGTGTATATCATAACTTCAGTCCTCTTTTAATAAGGCTTTGCCTTTGGCTATTTATTATTCTGGTCTCAGATGTAGATAGATTGTGATCTCACTACAGTACTGTACTGCAGTAGCTGTTGATATATTTGTTCTCAGCTTGCAGCAAGTGGGGCAACCTTAACTTACTTACTTTATGGAGTAGGAGAGGTTAAGTTGCCCTTCCTTCAGCTAAGAACTCACAGCTATCAGCTGATGCCTGATGTTATTATACCACAATGAAATTATCATCTCTCTGAACCCTTTGTCATCACCCCTGGGGTTTTTTTTGTAAATTATGGAGAAAAAGGAATTCTTGAGGACAGCTGAGGCCGGTCCCCTGTTTGTCTGGAAGACTGAGATCAAGACCTAAAAACAGATTCAACAGAACCACTGTGGAGTATGGCAATAATTGCTTTCTCTTTCTTAAGAGACTGGTGGCTTCTCTCTCACACTATCTGGATCCTCCAGTGATCCTGCTGTGTCTTTCCACTAGATTTTAAATTCATTTGGGCCTATTTGAATGATGTTGTTCCCTCCATCTATATACATGTGACACTGTAATGGATTTGTGTCCACAGCTCTTGAATCAAAAAAGATATTCCCTATGCATAATATTGCCAATGTTAGAAACCAAGAGTACTTGTGGGCAATTCACGTTGATGATTTAGCTGAACCTCTGATGCATAGTATTTAAAATTAATGTGTAAGCTCCTGCTTTCAATTTTGGGTAGTGTTTACCAAGAGGTAAATTCAGTTCTTCTAGTTCCTTCCCAAGCTGAGACTTAGGTATCTAAATTCTATACACATCCCAGAAACTGATGCCAAGTAAAGAATTTCTACACTGACCTATTCATTATGTGTCTAAAATCATTACGTGTCTTCCTGCTTGGCTTCAAAACTTCTGGAGGCTTAACTCTGGAGTCATGCATTCTCAGAAGTCCTATGTTTGGGAGTGATGGGTACCCCAAATGTCACTACAATACAGCTTTGACAGGGCAGCAACAATTAAATTGTATAAATAGATAGATTTAGATTCTCCTAGATACATTTAGATATGAGGAAGAAATCCTTTACTATGACAGTCATGAGGAACTGGCACAGGTTGCCCAGAGAAGTTGTGGATGCCCCATCCTTGCAAGAGTTCAAGGCCAGGCTAGAGGGGGCTTTGACCAACCTGGCCTAGTGGAAGGTGTCCCTCCCCAAGGCAGGTGGACTAGATAACCTTTAAAGGTCCTTCCAACCCAAACCATTTCATTGTAGAATCATTCTTCTGAAGAGGTGCACAAGTTAGTCATGGCCTTAAATACATCCACGCAAATAGATTCTGTTTACAGTGATGCCAGTGGCCTTCCTGCCTATCAGTGGATAGTCTAATGGTCAAAGTACTGCTTCCAAGACGGGGACCTGGACTGCAGGTTCTTCTCAGTCTGCATCACCTGAACATATTCATTCTACTTCCCAGGGTGCCATGCTGTTTTGCATGGGCATGTTCTGGATGACAGGGAGAGACAACAGGTGAAGGGCACATTCACTCTAGTCTAGCAATTAGAGTTGATGGGGGAGGTTAGTTGGTCCCTGCATCCACGCTCCTTTTTATATTCTGCTCAATAATGTTGTAATTTAAAGAGTGCAGAGGATCCAGGTAGGCACGTGAGGAAGTCCCTGCTCTGCTTCTTTTATTAGAGTCAAGCTCTGACTTTCCTGTCCTAGACTATGACACTCAGATCTCTGGTTACACAGTAGCCCCTGTTAACTGCTGTCTTTCCTTCCTGACTGCCCTGGGTTCCAATGCTTGCTGTAGTCTCACAGCATGAGTTCAACCCCTTTTACAGAATCATGCATTTTCCTGGGATTTAAATGTAATAAATATTCTAAATGCTGTTTTCTCTCTTAGGAGCCATAACAAGCAGCCTTGTAACAACCGAAGAATCCTGTAAGTGTGAAGCCATAGCTGCCCTCCAGGACTCAGTCACCTCACATCTTGAAGCTCTGTCCACAAAATATATCCTTTTTCTGATATGATCTCCTGCATTCAGCACCTTACTGGTATTTTAGAGGTAGCTGTTTTGATATAAACCAGGGAAGAAATATCCCTCAAAAGAGAAAGTATTTTCATGGTGATTTTAGAAAAGTTATGGAAAAAAATTGTAGTTGTTGCAAACACCACTATGTTTTCACATTTCACTGAAGAGCATTATTATCATGATACAGATATAATAAATGCATATGTCCACATCCCCTGGATTATACAGGCCATGCTGAACATCAAGCACTGATCTATTCATAATTCTTCTGGATGACTTTTACTGTTGTAGCAAATGCTCAGTTTTGAGCCCTCCTATTATATCCCAAAATTTTAGAGACAGCTTCACAGGCAGTATGACAACAGTCCCCTTAGGTGTGGTATTCCTCTGCATCCCACCTCCACAGGCAGGCACTGTCCCGAGTGATTTTCATTCACCTTTTTCTCTTCTATGAAAATGTGCCTGCCTGTCAATATCCAGCTGCTGGGCTATAGGAAAATGGGAGGGCTGCTGCTGAGGCTGGAGGCACTAGGCAAGCCTTGGGTCCAAAGGATGTCTGACGTGCAGGCTGGTGGCTGCTGCCCTGGAATTTGCTGCCCTTCATTTGCTGCAGTGTGGTCTCTGCAGATGTAAAGAGAAATGTGGTCAGCCCCCAGATCTGACATTCTACAGATATGTGGAAGAAAAAAACCAAACCAAACAAAAAAACCCAAACAAAAACCAAAGGGAAAGTTATGCACTCTGTGGTATCACAGTAAACCTGAATGCTGGAATAAATGCCCTCCGATGGCATGGCAGGAACTAATCACTGGAAGTTAAAGCTGGACAGGCTGTGGGCCATCATAAGCCATAATTTTTAGAAGTGAGAGTGGCTGATCACTATTAATATTTACCAAGGATTGTGGCAGATTTTCCTTGCTGGAAATCTTTGAGACTGCAGGGTTTTTTTCTGTAAAAGGTGCTCTTGTTCAAACAGGAATTGATTTAGAGGAACGTTATGTCTGTGGTTGTCATCCTGATCCGTGGGGCTTCAGAGAAGTGTAGGCTATTTAGGATTAATCAAAGGAGAGAAAACTAGTAGGTTTTAGACATGAACTCATAATTTACACAGATAAAAGAATTTTTCAGTTTACCAAAGTTTCTAAAAGCCAAACAAAACCTTCTGCCAAACACAAAAGACTTTCCCAGATCTTGAATAAATTTAAAGTAATTTTTATGAGATCTAATTACAAATACCTCTTGCAGTGTGCTTGGAGTTCAGTTTATATGCCTGGGACAATCAAAGGGAAGACTGATTTTTCTGGATTATGATATACAATTCCAGGGAATCTAAATAGTTAAAAGTGAACAGTAAGATAATTAAACCTGTAATGGCATCTTAGTAGTAGCACATCCTTCAGAGATCAAATTTTCTGCCCCAAGAGCTAATCCTAAGCAAGAAAATGCAGTGGTTTCAAGTTAGGGATATACTTGATTATTAATAACTGAGGCTTTCTTTGAAAGTATTCTTTCCTGAGCCACTTGGATCCCTAGCATCCTTTCAAAACAACCTGGAAAACACAGTAGAGACAATCACCTGCAGCTTTGCAGCCCTGAATGTCACTTGATGCAACTCCTTCTATGAAATGAGGGTTGTTGAGATCACTTGGGAAGATGCCAGACTTTGACAGGGCTCTAAAATCTTTTGAAATCTCTGGTTCAAGCATGTGTTGACCTCCTCTAGAAAACAGATTGTGTGTTGAAATGTGTATTGAAAATGCAGTTGAAAATAGCCGTCTATTTTATTGCCCTTAACAACTGCCCACTAGACGAAGTGTCTGAGAAGCTGCGGGCATATCAAGACAGACAGCAAGTTGTCTGAATTATCATTCTGCTTGATTTTAAAATAATCATCTAGAATCAAACATTTTTATCGTTTTCAGCTTTACTTTGTTGCACAGCCTACAAAACAGCAGTTGCTAATTTGTTATTATTGACAAGTGCCAAGAAAAAGTCTTGAAGGTACAGTGACCCTGAGGATCTTAATGTTCAGTCACTTTGTAGCCATAAAGCTACACCTGTTGTGTTTTGGTTTGTACTGCAAGTAGTACAGCAGGTACTGCTTTTCTGCAGTAACTGCATTTTTTATTCTCTGACTTCAAAGTAAACACAGAAAAAAATGAATGGATACAGTATATCACATTATATAAAACAGTGAAATAGCAAGACAGTGGGAAAAAATGTGCCTATATCTTCTGTCTGTTAAATGGGAAAGTAAGTTGGGATATTGTAACTTATCTTAATAAAATACAGTATGAGATGCACACTGATGTTGGAATTATTTTTGTATACAACTTAAAGGATATATGTCATGAAATAAAGGGTTTAAAAAAACAAGTAAACAAAACATCAAAGATAAGGGAGGCATAAATGGAAGAAATTCACAGAATTAAACAGGATACTATCCCCAAGTCACACAGTGGGAAAAAGAAGCATTTGACTTTAATACTTATAAGTAATTATTAAGTAAAAGGTTTAACAGTCATTTCAAGCATTAAAAATGATGTTTAATGCTCAGAAGGATAAAAGACATCATCCAATTTGAGGGTTTTGTCCTTCAAGATTTACTTACGTTATTAGTCAATCATTCTTGATGTCGTACCATGGACTTCAGTAAGACTACTTGTGTCTATGCTGCTTACAGGATAAAACACACAAGCTAACAATTAGAAAAGTTGGTTGTTAAAGAATCTACTAATTTTGTACATAGGCATTTATTATGCTCCAAACGCTTTAGAATCTATATTTAGAGTCAAAACTATGATTAAATTTAATGGAAAAATCCAATATATTTTGTAGAGTCTTGCAATATAATTACACAAAATATTTAATCTGGTAGTTGGTTTGCCAAGGACATATTAACAACATCTGTACTTGTTTCACACCCTGCACATAATAGATACAAACAAGTCCAGTTATATTCACAGCACCTGAGAGTGGAACATCAGGTGTGTCTATAAGGTAATGTTAAGTTAGAATGTAACATTAAAAAGCCCAAGTGAACAGTTTCAGCCAGGACTAAAACCCGAGGCTATAAACTGCCCAGTGATGCTGGATTGGGCTGTGGTTGATGTTATGTGATGTGTCCCCACAATGATATTAATTTGCTGTAGTTCAATTAAACTTAGGGTGGGACAACCTGGCTATGCTACACTTGCTTCCTCAAAGTGCTGTGTAAGCATATTTTTTCTGTAAGTCATGGAGGTTTATATCCAGCACTTTGCTTACTTTCATGTCCTCTGCTTAGACATGGGCATTATACAGGGATGTATATGGCCAGAAGCACGCACTGGCCTCTGTAACTGGCAAGAATACACAAGTTGTAAATCTCGTGCAAGACTTGACAACTTCTTGGCAATTGGGAGTGGATGAAATCAGTCCCATTTTACACTAAGGAAAATTGTCAGATGATCTGTAAATTTTTATACCATAGTGGAAAATTGTCCTGGAGGCCAGGTGTGCCTTGTCAGATGTGCAGGCTTTGTTTTATGCACTAGTATTCATAACTCCATTTTATGTTATAAACGATGGTGTTTACATTCAAGTCCTCTGAGCAATTATGTGTCTCACTTTGTGAGTTCCACGTACAATTCCAAGGTGATATAAACGATTTATTTAAAAATAGGACTTACTGTTCTCCAGAAAAATAGGATTTGTTACCTGGTGTGTCACAAACCAGTAATTACACACTCAAGAGAGACATTATTTAGATAGCGAGATTTAGATTATCTTAGATATATTTGGATATGAGGAAGAAATCCTTTATGGTGAGGGTGGTGAGGCCCTGGCACAGGTTGCCCAGGGAAGCTGTGGATGCTCCATCCCTGGAAGTGTCTGGGCTTGGCACAGCCTGGGCTGGTGGAAGGTGCCCCTGCCCACAGATCATGCCTGGGCTGGATGATTTTCAGGCTGCCTCCCAACCCCAACCACCCTGTGATTCTGCGTCAATGTAAGTCACACTTCTTCTCCACGGACATCTTCTCTTCTTGGCGTGGGGCAGAAGCTTGTGTGCCCTTATGAGGTTGTGAGCTATACTTGCGGTGGTTTATGCCTCCGGTAGGGTCTCCCATGCTGGTCAGGTCTCAACTGAAGGGTCAGACAAAGTGTGTCCTCGGGCAGGATGGGCTCGTAAGTCACCTGGCAACCATCCTAGGAGAAGGACAACTCTAACTCCAAACCCGAGCAGATGGAGCTCGCTTAGCCCCGTAAGGCCATCCATCTAAGAGAAGGATACTCTAACCAAACCTACATCCTGAGGACCTCGCTGTCACCGTCCAAGCTTGCTAAGCCCTGGCAGATGAACCTCAGGAGTAAAGGGTGGGGCCAGTTCTGTGCACGCTGTACCTCACCTAAAAAATCCACTGTGCAGGCTTGAGGGATCAGCCATCAGCGCGCTTGCAGCAAGCGTGGGTAAAACCCTCCCAAATCTTCGTTCCCGAAGTCTAGCCGTGATGATGAAGTCACACAAATACCGCGTGCAAACAGCTCGGGGGTGGTTCACGAGCTTTGAGATTTTCCTCCGTGTAGGAGCAGAGTGACCTTCATTAACGCATTACAGTGATTTTTAAGCAAGCTGAGTACTCCCTTCAATGCCTGTGCCGGGCGAGGAGCCCTGGCCGGAGCCCCGAGACCCCTCCCGGCTCCACCGCCCCGGCTCCTCCAGGAGGATCCCGTTCCCAGGGCGGCATATCCCGGCCATAGGCCCTTCCCTTCTCCTCTCCTTCCCTTCCCTCCCTTACCCTCTCTTCCCCTCCCCTCCCTGCCTTCCCTTCCCTTGTCNCCTTCCCTTCCCTTCCCTTCCCTTCCCTTCCCTTCCCTGTTCCTCCTCCCTCCCCTGCCCTCTCCCCTCCGGAAGCGGCGCCATTTCCGTGCCCGCCCCGTTGCCAGGGTGACGCGGTGCCGCGGTGGCGGCGGCGCTGCCGTGAGGGCCGGGCCGGGCCGGGTCGGGTCGGGTCGCTCCGCCGGGATGTTCATCTACCTGTGCAAGAAGGTGCTGCGGGGCACGGGGAACTCGCAGGGCGCGGGCAGCTCTGCGGGAGAGGGTGCTCCTCGCTCCCCGCCTCCCCCGGGAGCTCCCGGGGCGCGGAGGGGCGTGTGGCTGTGGTGCCGCGTTCCGCGGGGCTCTGCCCCGCTGTTTCCCTCGGCCTGGGACTTGCAGTTCCTTTGGTCTCCAGTGCTCCAGCTGCTCCCCTGGGAGGCTTTGGGCGCGACCGGAGACCAAAGCCGTACGCTGTGTGAGCTCTCGCAGCTGTTCGTATTGCTCAGCACACCTTTGGAGGTGTCCCGGTGTTGTTTACTGCTGTTATTTACTCTGTGGCTCCAGGGGCTCGGCTTCACTACTGCTTGTGCCTATACCGCTCTGTTAATAGAAATAAATTTATCTCGTGTGCTATCGTAGGTGTCTTTGAGGTGTTCGAGGGGACCGTATGAAATAAAACGTGGTTCTTGCAACCGCGCAGAGATACAAAATACTTCTTTTTCAGATTGCAATTCCCGGTAATGTTCGTTTGAAATGTATTTCCTGGAATAAGGATCAGGGTTTCATAGCCTGTGGTGGAGAGGATGGAATGCTGAAAGTTCTAAAATTAGAAACACAAACAGGTAAATGAGTATTTATTTATTTAAAGAACAAAACCCACCACACTGTTGAATGTGTGACTTCCATGAGTTACTTGTTGATATGGCACATTTTAAATCTGTACCTGGCTAGTTCTGTATTTGCACTAAAACCAAGTTCTTTCATTACTTTAACTGGTCTTACATGATGCATGTGTAATTTGTCTGCCTGATATATCTGCTGAAGTTTTCTTCAGTGGTTCCTTTTTCAGGCCTTATCTTTCATTCTTACTCTTTTTGTGTAGGTGTCCCCTTTATTTTTTCTTTATTTTTTTCATAATTTCTGGAATTTTGTTTGACCGCTCTCTATCTCCCATCTTAATAATTTTAGGGAGAAAGCTGTGTATTTTCTTTTAAATAAGTATGTTCCAATAAAAGCAAAATCTATTTTCAAAATTTTTTAAACCTTTTTTCTGAATTGAACAAAATGTGATAGTCATTGCTGTTCTTGTGGGGGATTTTCTTTATTTTTTTCTTTTTTTTCTGAAAAACTGCTAGACCATAAAGCATATATCAATTTTGATAACAGATGTCAATAGCAAACACATTGACCTGATAAGTGGAAAATTCATCGTGCAGTTACCATTTGCATACTTGTAGGTGATTTACTGATGTAAATAGTGATTAGAGCTGCAGTATTCATAGAGACACAGTAAAAAGTATGCTTTGTTGCGTTTATCTGATTTTTGTTAATTTTCAGATGAAGCGAAAATAAAGGGACTGGCAGCTCCCAGCAATATTTCTGTGAATCAAAGTCTAGAAGGTCACAGTGGTAAGTGTATTTGGGCATTTAATCTGCTTTTGGTTAGGATAAAAAGGTACAAGATTTTGTGAAGCTGATAGAGTAATTTTGGTATAACTTTTTATTTTAAGCCTGAAATAAAGGTTATCAATAGTCAACTTGGATATGTAACAGCTTGGCTATCAATTTTTGCCAAGTTACCTGATGAAAGACCTGCAGTAAATCTTTCGTGATCTGTAAGTGTATCACTGGGTTGAGAACCAAACTGATGTAGCCTTCCCTCTGTTCTCCTGGCTGGTTCTGAATGTGTGGTGCAGCCTGTGTCCTGCACAGACCAAGCTCTGCCCTGTCTGATACATTTTCCACTTTACTTAAGGATTTTGCAAGGTTTAGTCTGAACTTTCACATTACAGCCTAACTTGGTTTTGCGTTACTTCAGGTTTTGCTTTTTGCAAATTATTTGTACCCCATTCATTGTCCTGAGAAGGAAATACTGTTTTTTATTTAAGTGGGTGATGCTCTTGTGTGTGTTATATTACAGAGGGGCTTTTGTTGTTGTTTTTGGGCTTTTCTTAATTGTGCAGTGTTAGTGGTATAGTAACACAATTGTCTCTGACAAGCATGGTTAATCTGGAAGTGCTACTCAGTTGGATGGGACAGGAATATATCTTAAAATATTTACATAAAAGATCATGATACATTTACTTCCATACATTTGTTGACATATTGCCTTGGTAGATGACAGATATAGAATGCTTTATAGAAAAAGAGATAAACTGATGAGAAGTTGATGCTGGAATTGCTGAGTTTAAAAAAAAAAAAAAGAAAAAAGCCAATTTTCTATTACATCATATATATAAAGTTTTAAATTCCCTATGGTAGAGTAAAATCTGAAATGAGACTAAAAGCCTTCCGAAGCACTTTTTGCTAGTGATTCATATTTGGATAAGTCTAGTTTGTTTTTACAGTGTCTGGGAGATTTGCCTATATATTATGATAGCTTTATGTTTTCTTCTGAAGAAATCAAAATTAGTTCAGTAAATCTTATCTGTCTTAAATATATCTTTGTTTTCCCTTTATTGACAAATTACAGAATGTGCAGTATAGTATAGAGGCAAAGCTTATCGCATGGACAATGGGAGATGTAGAGAATACTAAAATCCTTGCATTATTTGAAGAAATTGCCAGGAGTCAGGTTCTTTTAGGGGCCTGGTTAAATAAGATTGAAACAAATGAATCATGAGGAATTGCTTTAGAGGATACTGCAAATGGATGTTTTTGATTCACTGTTATGCATCAAAAATCCACGACATTCAGGATATCTTTGATTACATTTGTTGATAAAATTTTCACTGAAATACTGAAAAATGGAAAGATACAGAGGAAAATGGGTGACTAGCAATGAGAGCATGAAAAAGTGAGATGTGACTTCATATCCAGTATGGAACTGATGAAAGGTTGAAGGTGATTCAAGTCAGATATTTATGAGTAAGGTCCCATCTGAGATTTGAGAGTCTGAAGGAATTGTGTGTAGAGTGCTCTTGCTAATGGTGAGGGAGATTTTGTTTTAAAAGTGCAGCACTAGTGAGGGTAAAACTACTAAGATGAAGGAAAACACAAAAGTTCCTATGACTGTAAAGGTTTTTCAGTGTCCTTGGTTATCAAATGTGATCAGAAATCACAATGGCTTGGGTTTTGTGTATGAGAGTAGCATTCTGAGCAGGATTTGGAGAGGATGTTACTCAAGTGGGTGAATACAGAAGCAAAAGGAGCTGTTGAGCAGAATTTTGGAAGAGGAAACAAGTGGTACTGAAAGAATACAAATAAAGTCAACCAGCAATGCAAACTTCTGAAAAGCTTCACGTTGATTGAATTGGAAGCAGTATTTTTTATTAACTGAGTGAAGTAATGTCAATAAAAATTTGTATCACTTTCTAGGTTTTGTGCAGGTTGTGACATGGAATGAACAGTATCAAAAACTGACTACCAGTGATCAAAATGGCCTCATCATTGTGTGGATGTTGTACAAAGGTATTCTGAGGGATAAACTTGAGATGGGATAATATTTTGTGCTGTGAGAAATATTTATTATTTTTTTGTAGCCCCCCCAGCAATTTTTACATTTCTTTTACAGAGTTTTTATTTTGCAGATTGTAGAGTTCAAAGCAGTTTAAAAACAATTTCTGAGTTTTTATTATAATACTTGACTACATTTTTTATAGTGTCATATGTGAAAAGGCTTTTGTCCTGCAGAGATACCTTAGGAGAATCTATTGGTTCATAGCTATATACTTGATAAACAACTCAAAATTTCTTATCTCTGTTACTTTATCCCCTTGGAGGAAAATAATATATTGTGCATCAACCACAAATGTATTGACAGAAAAAGAACTTAGCAACCTTGCTTAGAGCATCAATAGAAACAATCTTTAGAAATGTTTAATTAAGGCAGTAGACTAATATGACTAACCAGTGTATTGCTGTAATTATCTTTTATTGCTCTTGACCTTTTCACACATACATGTACTACTTTGGTACACTTCAATTCATTTGACAGCCAGCAAACCTCACAGTCAAGTTAACCACTTCCCAACACATAAGGGAATTTTAGTTTAATGAGAAATGGAAACAAAATCTTAGCTTCTCATTTCAGGAATAATGAATACAACTCAATTAGTCTTTCTGCCTGATATGTGGTGGCTACTCTCATAGAAATAATCTCTTAGTTCAGAAAAATAATCAGTAAATTAATTACCTCCTATTCCTAGCAAAGACGGTTATTCCATCTGATAATGTTTCCTAGTGTGTTCTTGTCAGTTCTGAAATTGCTTAAGTGCAGAACTCTTCCTGTAAGGCCTCTCCTGGACTTTGGCTCCCCTTTCGAATTCCTCATTTGTGTTCATTTCAGGAATAAGCTACTCACATCTGAACACTGGGTTTCACAATAATTTTATCTGTGTCTTCTGGGAGACACTGTAGCATAGTCTTGCTAGACTTTTATTGAAAGGGCAGAACTTTCTTTCCAAAGAACAATTCCATTCCAAAACTTACTGCTTCTGTAGATTTTTGTTGTATATTGCATTGCACAGTCACATGTAACTTAATATGTCATGTTTACATACAAGCGCCATTCTTAGGTTTCCCCATTTCGTTGAGCACCTAACTTGATTGCTTGGAAACTTTTATAAACTGCATTATGTTTTACTTGTGTTTTGTTAAAACAACTTCAGAAATTCATATGGCTAAGAAATATCATTGCTGTTCCATTTCCATACCTTTTTAATCAAGAGTAATTGGACTCTGAGTTCACTGATTAGTGTGCTCCTTGAATCCTCTAGAGGATTATCAAATCAGTGTGTAATTCAGTTTTTCATTCACTACTAATAGGTGCTTGGTATGAAGAGATGATTAACAACAGAAATAAGTCGGTTGTTCGAAGTATGAGCTGGAATGCTGATGGACAAAAGATTTGTATTGTCTATGAAGATGGAGCTGTGATTGTTGGATCGGTGGATGGTAAAATTTAAGCTCTATTTCTGCTATTACACAGCTTTTGTTTGCAGTGGCATATACACAGTGACCCTGTTTCTCTAGGTAAATACAATTAATAGTTACTAATTGTTGCTTTGACTTTCTTTATCTGTTTTAGTAATTACATTGGTAACTTGCATCCTGTTTTTAATTTTACGGTATATTTATTAAGTACAATCAAATGTTCTGTTACAGGCAATCGCATTTGGGGAAAAGACTTGAAAGGCTCCCACCTGTGTCATGTGGCCTGGTCCTCTGATAGCAAAGTTTTACTCTTTGGAATGGCAAATGGAGAGGTTCACATTTATGACAATCAGGGAAATTTTATTGTAAGTTCACAGTGGTATAATTTAGGTATTAACTTCAACAGGCATAAAAGCTTATTTCCTTGTACTTTGTCATGTTTTTTTATTTAGATGGTGGACTTCAGTACTGAGAACTGGACAATGTCTAGTGCACTGAGCTTTTATTCAACAGTTGTGCATCTTTTTATTATAGTTATTTCTTTTTTGATAGCTAAATGACTATATCATCAACTAATACTTTTTTGCCTTGCAATAATTACTGAAAGTGTGAAAGTAGGAATGGTCATACTGAAGAAATTAGATGAAGCTCTTTAGCACATGTGAAAATATTTTAATTTTGAAGATGTTTGTGATGATGGAACTGATTTAATATTTTTTAGCTGTTGTTTTTTCTTCCTTTCATTATTTGGAGCAATGCTGGCTTAAAGGGTATTGACTTCTTACAGCTTCTGCTTCTTAAAGTACTTAGAAGCAGTAGTGTGTTGTCCTGTTGCTCCTATTATTCTTTATTACATAAGGAATGTTGCGTGCTTTAGAGAAAACCTGGTAGCGAGGGGGAAAATTAAAGGAGATAAATAAATCTAGGTTGCAGAAATTCAACAATATAGTTATTTGGTTATTTTTATCTACTTGGAACATTGGAATATGACTGATGAAATGCTAAATAGAAGTAAAACTGACTTTAAAACCAAGGGATTTGGGGCTATGTTCTTTCAGATGCTTAATGTGGTGAATTTTCTCCTCCTTTCCATTGCCTAGCTCAGAAAGTATCTGTTACCCTTCCCTTTCTTTTCTTTAACCTCTCACTCTTTCTTTCCACTGTGTGAGTCATGGTGTTTCCAGCTGCTACAGTTTACTGAAATTCTTTAAATAATTTGTTGTCACTTCCCCTACCACATTCAACAATGTGTATGGTTGCGCCCTCTCTCTCTCCCACAACTTACCCACTATCCCTCTTTATATTGATCCAGAAATACTCTTACATTTCAGAAAAAGTCCTTACCTGTGTTACCAGGCATTCAGGGCTAATTCTTGCAAAAGTTATCTTATGTTCCAATTTAGACACTTTTTTCAATTATTTTTGTATGTTATTTGGCAGACTTTTGTCAAGAAAAAGCTCACAAAAGGTTTCCTTTTTGAAAAAAAACAATGTGGCCAGGAATGGTATGAAATAATTTTTATTTTTTACAAAGCTCCAGTGGGGTTCTTTGTATTTTTGACTGGGTGTGTGGTAGGTTTTTTTTGTTGTTTGTTTTCTTTCTTTTTTTTAGCTATTTTTCAAGAATGAAAATGCCAACATTAAAGTACTTCTTTGTAGTTGAAAATATATGTTTTTATATGTCCGATTTGGCTTTGATTATATAAGGAAGTTTTTTAAACCCATGGAATTCTGAGAGCTTGAAAATTTTTCTTGGGAAAGGAAAATAATTTTGCTTATATGTCTGGTCTTTTGCAATGTGTTAGTAGAGTTATAAATAATTCTTTATACAGTATGTTGCATATGACTTTAATTAACCATTCTTATCTAGATGAAAATGAAGCTGAGTTGTTTGGTGAACTTAAGTGGAGCATTCAGTATTGCTGGGATACACTGGTATCATGGTACCGAAGGCTATGTTGAACCCAACTGTCCTTGCCTTGCTATCTGTTATAACAATGGAAGATGCCAAATAATGAGAGATGAAAATGACTACAGTAGGTACAAAATGTCGTGTGAGAGTTACTGAGCTGCTCCTGACCCAAAATGTCTGCTTGTGTTGATATTCATAATGTTTATTCCTTAAAAACTAGATCCTGTTTTGCTTGACACTGAAATGAATGTAGTGTGTATTCAGTGGAACCCTTGTGGAAGTGTATTGGCAGTGGCAGGCTCCCTAAAAGGAACTTCTCAAGATGTCAACATTGTGCAGTTCTATACTCCCTTTGGTGAGGTAAAAATATTTTATATATTTAAGTAGTGTAAACGTTTTGGTTGTTTTTTAAAAAAAATTTAGTGTGGTCATTACTGGTGGAATTTGGATGCTGGAATGCAGGTGTTTAATGTGTTCACTGTGCTCTAAGGTGTCTGGGATATCCATGTGGATCTGGAAAGATGACACAGGGCCAAGTACTCTTTTAGAACACCAAGATAGCGCCCAGCATGAAAATCCGAGTACATATCATAAAACCCTGAATGATGGGATATGTGTGATGTCTAACTTGGAACATCTGACTCAGATACCTGAGCCCAGACTATAGACAATAAGCAATTTGAAGGTTAGGCAGCAGTCAAGTTGTCTACATCTGTGTATCAAATCCAGAAATACTTGTCTTTCTACACTGGCTGTTCATGAGACACAGACACCTCTAGATTAGGAGCTTAAATACAGCTGTGAATTCTCCCCTCTATGAAATCAGTAAACCCAAGAAAACAAGATTCATTGTCAGTAAAAGCAATGGCTCGGAAACCTCAGAGAAAGTTAAACTGTTTCTGATCTTCTTCATATGGCTGTTGGGGGTATTGTTTTGTAAATTTTTTTTTTCCTATGTCCTGCCTTTTTTATAGTATGTCGTATGTTTGATAGTTGAGAGACAACTTTTCAATATATTTTTGTTTATGGTGCTATTCTTGCCTTGCTGGGTAGTTTCAGATAAAATCCCTTTCTCTCCTAGTAGTATATCTGGAAATCAGTAAATTGGGGTGTTCTGTACGAGTGTGAGGAAGTTTGTCCCTTGTATAGAGGAATTATTGACGAGCTCTAGGCTGTGCTATGAAATGGTTTAAGATCCAGCATCATCTGTAGGGGTTTCCTTGGGTGACAGTATTTAATTGAACCAAATGTTTAGGCAATAATATTACATCTCTAGTTTCTAATATCTTTCAGATTAACTCAAACGGGTGTTTCGGGTTTAGTATTTAGTGTTTAGAAGTAAATTCTTTAGCATTGTTTTGTTCTAGTTCTGATACTCAGATATGGACTTAACTTTTTCCAAGATGGTATTTTCTGTGAATAATGTGTGACCAGTATTTTGACTTTGTATTTGCATCTGATTAGAGGCACTAAATGGGTACCGAAGTGTGGAAGTACTTTCTAGAGGCTCAGTTATGCCCTCAAAAGTTAGATCTGAGCATACATCAGTATTCTATTCAGTAAAATGTTATATGTAATATTTATTTAAAACCTAAGATTCAAAATCTTATAGTAAAGTAGATTAGTATATCCTTTATTACATACAACTATATTATTTGCAAACAAGAAGGTACCCACAGAGAAGTGCTCTATGGGACCACGGTTTTTGTTTTTCAAAATAGTATTTTTTCCAATTGTTTCTTTCATTCACCTTCAAACTCTTCAACAAAATAAAGATATTTAAAAAAGATAAAGAGTTTACTAACTGCCTTTCTTAGACTCTTTCTGAAAAGGAATAGAGAAGAGGAAAACATCCATTGCCTCACTGCAAGTTGTTTACCTATGCAGCTAATTCATTATATTTTCTTAGCAGAGATTAGCAATATGTTTTTATTTGTTTAAACTATCAGCTGTAGTTAAAGGTGTTTTACAGCAACTAATACACTTCCAATATCAATGAAGCTTCTGAGGCATGTCAGGATCAGTACTATCGTTGTGTTTGTTTTAGTTGTGACTGAAATTATAAAGGTGATTCAAATTACCAGCCAAAGGGAAAAAAGTTTATACTGTCATTCTCCATCTGCTCTTTATTTTTGTACACCTGAACTATCACGGGGTCCTGGGGTTTTTTTCCCTCTGAAAAAAAACCCCTGAAACCAAACCAGAGCCAAAAGAACACTTTATGGTATTGCATGTTAAATATTCCTCTTGTTTGTATATGAGTTGCAATTCAAGAGTAATTATGGGGTACATTTAAGATCTGTGGGTTTTTTGCCTCCACTATCAAAACTGTTGTTTATGTATTTTAGAGTGGTTTTCCTGTGATGAATTCAAATTGTTTTTCTTTCCTTGTTTTAACAAAGCATTTACGTACACTGAAAGTTCCTGGCAAGCAAATATCCTCCTTGTCTTGGGAGGGAGGTGGACTGAAAATTGCACTAGCTGTTGATTCTTACATATATTTTGCAAACATCCGTCCACATTACAAGGTATGTAGCGCTTAATTGTATAATAAGTTTCCTCTTATTTATTCTCTTTCTGAAGAGATTGACTAGAGTAGTTTGGTCTAATATATATCTATCAGTGCTTAACTTATGATTACTGCTTGACCAACACTACTGCTTGGAGGTTTTATTGAAGTCTGAGTGTCTGTCTTGGTGATGAAATGACTTAGCCATTGGTTTTACAATGAATTTGTGATTTTATTTTCATTTTAAGAAAATGTATGCATCATTAATATTAACAGAATTGGATACAAGTTTAAATTTGGTAGTAACCGAGGCTGTCATGTAGGTGAGATTCCAGTGTTTTTATTGTTATTTGGTCAAGCACAGTGGGCTAAGTGATACAGTTGGAATTGCTTGAGCCTTACTTTCACTGTCAATTTTTTTGGTGGTGAAATATTTGTTTGAACCAGG
>VXAU01006778.1:523990-585340 GCA_013399695.1 Formicarius rufipectus | reverse complement strand
AGAGTTGTGTAGAAACCTGAACAGCAGAAACTAATGCAACCAGACAGACTTATTTCCTACTTGTATTCGAATTCCCAGTATACATTTTACAAGTGTGTATTCACAGTTAAATCTAAATAATGTTTTTCTCTTGTCTGCCATCTGGGTTGTTTTTTGTTTGTTTTTTTTTTCATGGCACAGGATATGTTCTTTAATCATTAGTGTGTCACCACTGTGATTAGAGAGAGAGTGCAATGTGAGGAACATACTGCAGATATATTGAAATGTATAGTTCCACTTGGTTGTGAAAAAACACTGGTCAGGGAGTTAGGAACACAAATCTGCTAGGAAGCAATCTCACATAGTTTGTTGTAAATCTGCTGGAAAAGACTCTGGAAATTTGAGCTGGAAATTAGTCTTGCAGGAAATGCTACCTAATGTTTATTTTGGGAAATGTGTAACATCTGGAACACAAGCCCATTGCTTTTGCTTAAACTCATCAGTATCTGTGAGACCATGTGTATTTCAGCTTTCTGGCACAGTTTGCAAATTAATATTTGGAAACCTTAGCTTCAGAAACTGCATGTGTAAGCTCTTTCATTTCCCCTTTTTGTTGAAGTAGAAAAAGGTGCATTCAAATTAATTTATTTCTGCAGCAAATAAACTTTTGGTGTGTTGGTAGTATACTCAGTTTCAATGTAAAATATTTTTATGGGTGAATGATACATGTTTTCCTTCAATAAGTAATACACATTACCCCTGCCACATTCTGATTATATCAGTAACTCCCTTTTAGGAAGTAGCTATTCTAAAAGGTGACAGTCGTTAAATGGGAATGATTCAAAGCTGTCATTAACTTAGGCTGGATTGGAATTAATGAGCTGGAGATGAAGTGTTAGTATCACATTACCACTCCACTGAATAAAGCGGTTTCCTGTATTTTTCAAGTATGACTGTAATAAGAGAAAGGAGGTTCTAAATTAATGTGACTGTAAAAACTATGAATTTAACTGATCTTTTTTTAAACTAGTCATAGTTTCATGGTATCGTTTTGCAGCTGTAATACTAATTTAGAATCTACAGCTGTAGTTACATTTCTTCTGGTGTAAATGTAGAAATGTCTTTATGCAGCATTCTGGGATCCTTTGCCACTTCTTGAAATTAGTTTTACATGTGACAAACAGGATTTACAGTTTACTGACTTGTTGCCTCATAACTTACTCCTTTAATATACACTTTGCATTTTCAAAATGGTATAAGTTCTGGTTTGCATCTCTGGGAAGGATCCTGTGCGTACTGTGCTTGGTTGTCAAAAACTCCTTTTTTTTCCCAATTCTTCCTGTATCCAAAATGAGCTTGATTTTCTTGAAAATCCTACTGATAAGACCAAGTAGGTTATTATCAGTTGGATCATCTTCATTTACATGCCTGTTGCGTCTCTAAAAGATAATAATAAATGTATGAGATAAAACTTCCAGGGCTAAAAACACAATGACTCTCCCATGTACTTTATTCATTTTTTAATTTGCATCTCTACCTTGTGTGAAAGCTGGATTTCCTGATTTATGATTCCCAGAATCGTGAGGCTTTCTGCATTTGCCTGGTCCTGGTCCATTGGCTCTACTCCACAGCATTGTGTTTTCTTCCCATAGAATTCAACTCTGCTTGACTGAAAACCTTTGGGCTCTGATAATTTATTAACATTCAGTTTAGAGATCTATTCTAGAAGTTCTTCTGCTGGTACTTCAGTTTATTGTCTCAGTTTCATTTCCTGTGGAGTGTGGGAACCCCTCTGGCCAGCACTCGAACAAACTTTCTCTTCTCTTTCTAGCAGATGCTGATGCAGAGAATTCTATTAGTTTTTCTGCAATTACATCATAATCTCGGAGTGGTTTGCTTCATATCTTTTTTATTTGATGGCTGCCCATCCTTTCTCAGATATTTTCTGCTTCTGCTGTATGAAAAAGGGTTTTCCATATTAAATTCTATAGTTTAAATCAGATGAATGCAATGAAGTGCAAATTTCTATGGATATTCCATTTTTCTTGCCTTTTTCCCTTTCTCCTACTTGTTACATGATTAATTATATTCTTCTGGGAGGGAGGGAGCATTTCTCTCATGTTACTAATGTGAAAGAGGTGATGTGAGTTATTGCAGTGCTCTCCTATATTTGCTTATTTTTGTCTGCTTCAGAAATTGCACTGTTTGAGGTGTTTATTACATTTCTCTTGGGAAGTGAACTTTGGGTTTCCAAATCAGTAGTCATAGAGCAAGCATGTTCATGGCAAAAACCATTGTCACAGTGGGTATTTCTGTGTACCTGCTGAAGAAGGAAGAAACACAGGGAAGTGAGATCTTGCCACATTTTGAGGTTAATCCTCCAGTTCCAAGGTTACTCTGCGTGATGGGAAGGCTTCTTTTGCCAGTTTAATATTATGCCAATAACTTACTACAGGAGCTGTGTTCGCATACTTTTAATAAATCAGTTTGTCACCTGACAGCTAAAAAATATTGAATGCTGATTATGTACATGAAATAATACCTTCCTGTCATAGCTGTGAAAAACTTATTACTAAATTCTTATGATTTCTGATTGCTTTTATCAAAATTGTCTTTCCTGGCAGTGGGGTTACTGCTCCAATACAGTTGTCTATGCATATACTCGACCTGATCGCCCGGAATGCTGTGTAGTCTTTTGGGACACAAAAAACAATGAGAAGTATGTGAAATATGTCAAGAGCCTTATTTCTGTAACAACTTATGGAGACTTCTGTGTTTTAGCAACTAAAGCAGATGAAAATCAACCTCAGGTAAAGCCTGTCTTTTAATTTTAAATTGAAATGCTCTGTTCCAGATATCAGTGCCTTACAGCCAGAATAAGATGAAATGTAAAAGTCTGAATCTGTTTTTGAGTTGTGAGTTGTCATTTGACAGAATGGCACTGGAATGGGCTCAGTGTTTAAAAACAAAATCCCCAACAAACAACAAAGTAACTGATTAATTGCCTCTACAGTTCAACTCCTTGTAGCCATTAGTAACCTAATAAAAACTGCAGCCTTCCAGATTAATGTTTCTTCAGGAATATTTAGAGCAGTTCTCCAGAGACAAGCTAAAAGCAGGAATGCATCGGAATGGTAATGAATATTTGATCAGTCAGAAATGGAAGAAAAAGGGCAATTTCTTAGGTGATATAAATTACATGTTACTACAAACTGCTCTGTTTGTTAATTTACTTTATATGTCGTGATAAATGATATGATAAATGTGTCCTTTGGCTAACTGTTAAATGGTTTTTCTTACTGCATTTACTTCTGAGTTATTTTCCGTATCACTTGTGTATTGCTTACAAAGGAGGAGCATGAGATGGAGTCGTTTGGTGCAATGGTAAAAAAAACCCCACCAATCATGCTTTAGTGCTGCTTTGCCTGATTGTGCAGTAAATGCTGTACTGTCGTGTGCACTGAAAATATGGTGTATAAGGCCAGAAACATTTGGTCATGAATGCAATATAATGAGATTTTTCTTGATTATATTCTAAAAATAGGGAACAAACAGTGGAAGGATTTAATGTAAATTTCTTGAACATAAATAAGAAATTTAATTTTGGTATCTGAAAATCACAGACAATGAGAATCGATTAGTTATTTAGAAATGGCTCCAGTGTAATTATTAACACTGTGAGGGGCCAGCTTTTAGGAAATGAAGTCTACAAGTTTATGGGTAGCAGTTCATTAGAGTTGCTTCCTGAAAAACAGATTTGTTTTACAAGAGACTTTGGTCATTAGAATTGTGATTTCAAAATGGCAGAATGTACAGCAATAGCTGATGGGGCAAAAAAGGCTAATTTCAGCAGGGCCTTTTTAAAGGTATTGCAAGTGGATTGCGAGTGTCAGTAAGTTAGGAACGACTTAATGTTGATATCCACAGTAAGTCTGGATAAATCAGACAATGCAAACTACCTGCTCCTGGCACTGCCCTGTGTAGGTCATACAGCCTGTGTCTTGGACACTGTTACTCCAGAGCCCTTTGTCAGGCTCTGATCTTCTGTCTTAGAGATAACTAAAGAGGGCATAATATAAACATGGTGGAAATAAAAAAGCCCAGTATGGTTTCCTACAGAGATGAAGGCTCAACATGTCTTTTCTGGAAAGGGAAATTCGAGAATGCTGGTGGAAAGTTTAACTCATGAGCAAAGAAATAAAAATACTGTTTTTGTGAGTTGCATATTGGTGCCAGAACTAGAAAAAATAATTTTTTTAATGATATGAAATCCTTGTTCAGATCTTCTTCTTTGAAAGAGTGAAGTTCATACAGGAGCTGAAAAACTAAATTGAGCTGTTCTCATGTGATTAAATAACCTGTCAATCTGCCATATTAAAGGGGTAAGCTGTACAGTTGCTCTAGTCTGCTACCAGTATTGCATGAATTGTTCAGGAGGTGAAAGAGCTATGAAAAACTTAATTATCTTTCATCTCTTGGAGAGTCAGGGTAACAGCTCTCAGACAATTCAAGTTTTGTTAGCCCTGTGTATATTTTTTTTTTAAGCTTTATTTTAAATCAAAAGTTTTAGCAGTAAAAGTTCCTCCTTAATTTCTGCAATTGTCATTCAAGGCGCTTCCCTATGCAATCATGATTAAGCTACTTAAATCATGATGTATGTCTGGAGAAGTAAATACATTAGCTACAACAATGAAGCATTGGTATTTAGTCAATTTTTCTTTATTTTCATGTTCCTGAATTTATCAGCCCAGTCTGAGGTACCTGTGCTGTCAAAGCCTTCTCGAGCAGGATTACAAGGAGGGCAAAACTAACAAAAAGCTCATCAGTTTTGTAGTACCTGTGATACTGCAGGGCAAAGGGAGAGCTTTATCACATTTCTCCTCATACTGTTACCCTCTTAGAGGTTCAAGGAGATAGAGGTCTGCAAAAGATAGAACAAAGGTCCTAACCTGTGAGAGATTTTTAGGTTATCTTTTGCATGAACAGTTGATGAGAGTTAAGTTCCTGAGTCACTGATACATCATACTTGTAGATTGTGCAGTACAAGTGTGTGTCTCACACAGCAGCAGGTGACACACTGGTTCTCTGCCCACATCTTATCTGTGAACTGTGCTGGTGGTGCATCCTACCTGTTCTATTTTGTATGGTAGATTTGCTCTCTTGTTTAAAACAGCTGATCATTTTCCTATTTTGTGCTTGTTTTTCATTTATAGTGCTAATTGGCAAATAGCTCATTACTCTTGTGCTTATGCTGCTTTATATTTACTGCAGTCGTGGTCCCTGTTTTCTGTTGCTGATCAGCATTAAACCGTGTGATGTGGGTTATGAGATGCACCTTCCCAGAAAACATTGTGCAGCTTACTAATTTACAAAAAACATGGTAGTAATGACCCTTGCTTTTATTTCCATACAGTATGTGCTGGTTCTCTGCAATTCTATTGGCACGCCCTTGGACCCCAAATATATTGATATTGGTAAGCAACTTGCAATAGTCTTATTCTTTTGGGGGTTTTCTAGGCTTTATAATTAATTTCTTGCACAAGTCCCTTGTCCAGTGATATAATCACTGTGTTAACACCCCTTGCATCCAAATGTTGTGACCTTCTGTTCTCTATGTAGTTGTATCTAGGCTTTTATATTGGCTTCTCACTTCAGCTTGGAATTTCCCCAAGTAAAAAAGTCATCAGGAGTTCTCATGTTGTGAACTGTAATTTGTGTTGGAAATAACCTGTTAATTACTCTGTTAATAATAACAGTGGCTTATAAAACCAGCCATATTCCTTGTAAAATTTACTATATTTAAACTGACTCTTCCAGTTAATGCAAAATATTGATAATAGAATTTTTAAAAAAATCTTACTACTTTTTTTTTTTTAGTCTTTAATGGATATTTTTGATTATTCAGAGGGTCCCATTTATCAGAGCAAGTGAAATAATTTGATCTGGACTTTCCTTTAAAAATAATTTTTTGTTGCATCTTCCCAAATGTCTTAAAGATCAATTTCTTGTGTTTCAATGTTGATAAGGAAAATATATTGTCTTCCTTACAATTGTTTTATCTAAGTAGTTTCAAATTATAAATTAAAATTCAGTTAAAAAAACCCCCCATGGATTATAACAGAAGTATGAAAATACCCCCAAATCCTATGGCTGAATTGCAGGCTTTTGCTACCTCTTGTTTGCTGCAGGTGTGGTATAGAAGATTGCCAAGTAATTGCAAACCACTGTTGTCTGGGACTTTTGCTTGAGAATAAAGAGAAATGATTTTTTTCCCCTTCAAAGAGATCAGGGAAATATTGACAAACTGACAAGTTAATCTACTTTTTGATTAATGAATCCACTTTTGTTTGTTCTGGTTTATGCTTTGATTTTGGTTTGTTATCCAAATAGATCTGAATTTGTATTCAGAACAGACACTGTGAACCCTATTTCCAGTTTTCTTTTTGTAGTTTGATTCATTGATTAACTCTTATGTTCTGTTGAAAGGCTAAATAATTTGTAATGAAGATTTAGAAAAAATATTTATGTGCTTTTGAATGAGAGGGATGTCTGGTTACTTAGTTGAAAAGTATGTACTTATTTTTAGCTTTTAGAACCTCTTTGCAAAGTGATGGTAAGTAGAAAGGGTATTTGGCAATAGACCTCTAATGTGATCCCACCGTGTTAGAAAGGTGGGATACACTGTATCTCTGCTGTGATCAGTCACATAGCACTTTCTGATCACACTGAAATCCTTAGGAAAAAAATCAAAACTCTGCATGCTACAGTAGAGGAACAGAGGCATACTGGAACAGGTTATGGATAAAACAGTTGTTTATTGTAAACCTGGAAGAATTCCTCCCTTCTCATTTTATTAATATAAAGGTGTCTGCTTAATATGTGCATGTAGCTTGGGAATTTGTGCTCTGATTCTGCAGAAATTAGGTTTAATTTTTAAAGAGATTAAACCAAAATCTTTGCCTTGCTGTGCCAGAAAGGGATGTAGCTATTATGACAGGAAACCTCAAAGTTTTTTGGTGTAAATTGTCTTCCAGGCACATTGTTTCATCCTCTCTGGAAAGTGAAACTCTTCTGCCTAAATTAATGTCATAAGAGAGGTTAGTTCCAATCCATAGTGCTAATATTTGGTGTTAATATTAAACAATAAACAGCCATTCTACCTGATAAATTAAATGAGAAAAGTGTCTAGTGAAGTTTTGGTAATATGGAAATGTTAAAGAAAGTGAAGTGAAGAACTATTAGACAAGGAAATGACAACAATTCACAGAAGAATATAGGTAGGGAAAAAAAATCAAGCAAAAATTAGAAATACTTGAGCTCTTAAAGGTGATTATTTTCCTTAATCAGTGCTTCTAAACAGTTTTATTCTTTGTTATATATTAACTAAGTTTGTAAGTCTGTGTCATTTTCAGTGTTCAGTTTTTCAGTGATAGCAGCAGGAAACTGTGAGTCACATATATATATGTATATATGCTGAAGTTCATGCCTTATACTGTAGATTGTAATTGAAATGAAAAATATCCTGTGCTGATAAATGAGTTTGATTACTTTGTCCTATGAAATGTGTATGAAATACTGTGGAAGACTTTCGTCTCGTAATTTCTGTTAGTGTTAATTTGATGTCACAACAGGGATGGCACATCAGAATCTTAAGGAATAAAGTGTCCAGAAAATTCAATCCAAAAAACCACCAAACAACCAATCCACCCCCACAAGCATCCCCACTGCTGGAGAAAAAACCCCAAACCTGAGCACTGAAGTAAGATGATGTGGTGGGTGATAGTGGTGTGAGTTGAAGGCCTGTTGTGTCTCCCTGTCCTGTCTCCATACACTGTACGTGCCACCAGTTTCCAGGACACAATTGGTAGGTGGGATTGGGGTGGTGGGAGGAGGATTCAGGGACTTAGAGGGAGTAGTTTGTCTCATTTCTGCAGTTGACATCTAAAATGAGTTCAGTGAATTTTTGTGTAAAGAGTTCTTTTTGCTCTCTGCTGGTACAAAGAAGCCCAGGGCAGCCAGCTCATCTCTCAGAGATGTCTAAAATTAGGTGAAATGAATCCCACTCAGACAGTCAAAATTAGCTTTACATGGACACCTCTACCTCTGCATGTAAACTCTTTGCTTTGCATTTTTCCAATGTTCAGTTTATGTGAGCTCTCTGAATCTGTGATAGTTTTACTTATATTATGAACAAAGGTATCTGTTTCTTGATGATTCCCCAATTATGACCCATCTCCTACAGATGCTGGTACACAAGAAAAGAATCTTCTCCAGTGATTGAAAACAGTTATAGAGAAATGCGATTTAATTGAAAAATGCTGCTGTTATTCCAGCTGCATTTGAATTGGGCTGAAGAGATGGAACGATCTGGAAATATCTTCTCTTCCTTTAGCACAGCTAAGCTTTCTGCAGTCTCCTGGTGATCCCTCCAGTGTCAGAGGACCAGTTTAGTGCATAGATTTGCAAAGCTCTTCCCTAGTGTGAGTTCACTTGTGAAAATGCTGGGCATTATAGACTTCAGCCTCATAGAAGGGCAAATACCAGAGGCTGTGAATATTTGCATTTTTGAGTCCTGAAAAATTTCTCTGGCCTCAGTAGTTCAGGCATTACAAACAAGTCTTTCATTGCTGTTTAGCAAACACAGCCAAAGAATCAACCTTTTTTTAAAAATACATGCATCCTGTAAGACTCCTTTAAAGCTTGCCCACCAAACTTTAAAGGGATTGAAGGTGAAAAGCAAACACTTTTAAATGCAGCAGTTTTTGAACACATTACACTGATTTCATCATAATTTCTTCCCTTTTTTTTTTGGTCACATTTGAAGATATTTATTTGAAATATTTATATCATAAGGTCAGTTTGTGTAGGGGTTGACAGCTGTACATAATCAAGGTCTTACTGTACAGTATATCATGCTGTTTATCACAGTTGGAGCTCCTTGGCAGAAGGAAGTGTAATTGTTTCAGTTTGACAGCATCCTGAACTTAAGCAGCTGTCTGGTCTTGCTGAGGTCAATAGAGAGAGAAGACCTTGTAAAACCTTAACTTCTCTCAAAGTTCATTTAAGATTCCAGTAGGTACTTAATTTTCTAACAAAATCATTATCTTTTTGTCCTGTTTATAAATGAGAAAAGTCAGCATTAAGTCAATTTTCAGGTCAGAGTAATCATTAACAGTTTAAGATATAAGCAGTACAAAAGAAAATTAACAAATCTGTTACTCAGGATAACTGGAGAGGTGTTACTGACTTCTGAAAAATCTATTATCTGTTTGTTAAATTCTGTTTTTCCTCTCCTTTCTACCAATACAGTTTTACATGTTACTTTCTTCTAGTGAAGCAGCAAATTGTTGCATTAAGTTCTGTCCATAAAATAATTTGCTTAGGTAACTTTAGTTTTGAACTCTTGTTCTTTTTTCAGACTTCTAAGTGCCATCTTTCAGAGTGGCTTAAATACACTTAGATTGTTACTTTATTTGATTTTCATAAATGCTTATGAAAAATCATTTCCCATGCTGTAGGATGTCCTCAACAGACCACTTGGAATTCATGTGCTCCTGCCTGTTCTTGAGTGGGTGCTCTTCACTGCTATGAGTCTAAACTATGTTTTTTGACTGTCTGTAATTACTGCAATTTGAACACACACCATCTTGGGTTTTTAGCAGTCTGCCCCTTGTTGGAACAGCAATCACCTGGTGCTCTACTGAGCATAAGGGGTTTACTCCTCCTTGAGACTTTGGTGCCTTGCAGGGCTTTGCCTTGGCAGGAAATTGATAGTGGAGAAAAAAGAGCGCTCATTTAGACATTCTAAACAGCTGACAGAGTATTTTAATAATGCATCTGAGAATGTGTGTTAAGGCACAATTTGTACGAATTGTCAATTTATAACATTTTATAATGTTTCAACAAAGTGCTATTAATCTCCTAATGATCTTACTACTTGTGCAACGTTTGACTCGCCCCCAGGAGATGCAAATCTTATGTTGTTAGGCTCTAAGCCAGCAGTTCAAAAAAGGCTCAAAAGAAGAAGTGCTTATTTCCTATGTTCTGTTGTACTTTTAATTATGTCATTAGTTTTCTGATGCTTGCCTCTGCTAATGATGACAATAAAGGATTAATCAGTCATTATCTGATGTAGGGCCATCACTTCAACTTTCTTTAGACATTGATGGATGGTTACACTTTCAGGCTGTTCTTTGTATTGCTTTTTATTTTGTCCAAAGGCATTTTTCTTCCTGTGCTTCCTGTGCCTTGTGTTTGAGGTCCTTCACAATAGCTCATGTTTGCTAGCCCATAAATTAATCTTTCCTTCATTGTCTAGCATTATTGCATTCCATTCTCCTCTGGTACAAAAATTAACCAACACAGTTTCTTCTCTACTTGTTTCTCAGGCTTGCAGGCTTTTTGTCAAAGTCTTTTGATGAATAACTAAATATAAACTACAGAAGGTTAAATATCTTGTTATGTAATATATTTTTAATGGAAGCACAGCAGATGGTATCTGTTAAGAAAAGGGCACTCAGGCTGGATTATATCATCTTCTTACATGTGCTTAGGAGCACTGACAGAGTGAAGTGTTGAGTTACCTTTCAAGTGTGTGTTTGTGCCCAGTGAAACTCATACAACAGCCTGACCAGCATACAGGTGGATTAAAGGCAGAGAGCTGGAGTCATGGCCAGGTGTCTTGCCTCCCTCCTGGGTGCCTTAAAAGGGGTGACTGAACTACATGTGAAACAGTACTTGAATTGCTGTTACTTGAAGTTGAACCTTTTAATGTAAATTATAACTGATTTCAAGTATTTCTTTGTGTTCTGTAAACTGTGATTGTTCATGAATTATGCCACATGCAGTTCAGTTGTCCCAGCTGCTGCCTGACATTTTCTTCTGTTTATGAGCCAACACTTCCAGCGACATTTGAGTCAAGCTCTAAAATTAGGTAGATTTTCTTGATTAGACTAAGTTTGTTCCAATTTCTCAGGAACAGCCTGTATCAGACTTGTATGAAAACAAGAGTTTAGTATTGTGTCTGTCTGTCAAATTGCTTCCTTTCCATCATATTTAAGTGAGATGACTTGCCTTTCTTGTGTTTGTGTATCTTATTTCATATACTAGCAAGTGTCTCAGCTTTTTCATGTGACAGAGTAATGCAGTCATGCTTAAAGTTTGTTTTCCATTTACTATTTTTACAAGAAGATTAGACATGAAAGCAGGTGGTTTCTAACAGTTTTGAAGTGAGATGGAGCGTGTGTGGATGAAATGCAGACATTGTAGAGGGTTAGCTGAGATTCTTGGATATCTAAGAAGTAAAGTTTCTTTTCTTCAGAGGAGGTTTTATGAAGGAACAGTGAAGAGAAATGAGGTGAGAAGAGAAAGAAGGTCCAGATAAAACTTACAAGGGCAGTTGTTTCACGTGTTGGAATTGTTTAATACTTTTCCGTATTTGATCTCTGAAAAGTAAGGCACCTGTTTAAACATTTTCCATACATATTTTCAAGTACTAAAAATTAAGTGTTGTCTTAATACTGAACCTATCTGTAAAATGAGCAGGAAGAGCTGGACAATCTCAGAAGTCCATGTTTAGCACAGAAAGCTGCTGTGCAGTGGAAGTGCTGAGCAGAGGAGTGTCCAAATCTCTTGCCTCCTTTGAACTTTGGGTGCTTGCATTTCTGTCTGCTTAATAGTCAGAGCACAGATTCTATGAAGGGCACTGATGCTCAGGTGAGCAGCACTGCCTGCTAAAACCAACACTGCTGTATAAGATGATAATACTTCCTTACACTAAAGGAAACTAAGTAGTTAAACCAGTTGCCTCAAAATCTAGATCATCCTCAAGCCTGGAGGGATTGAAATGATCATCTTTAGTTTCTTAGGAATGGGAGAATCTCACTTCTTCTCTGCCCCAGTGACAGCTGAAATTTGGAGTGGCTTAGTGGCATCCTTCCCTTGTATTGAATCTATGTTGTTACACAGTCAAGAAGGCGAACATTTTAGGAGCACAGTGTAGTTTGGTGATGAATGCTCTGCGGTGGGAAGGCAGACTAGAATACTTCCAGTTGGAAGGGACTGAGAGTGACCATCCAGTTCAGGACCACTCCAGGGCTGACCAAAAGCATAGTGCTAAGGGCATTGTCCAACTGCCTCTTAAACACTGACAGGCTTGGGGCACTGACGATGTCTTTAGGATGCCTGTTCCGATGTGCTACCTTCTCTGTAAAGAAGTGTCTTCTAGTGTCCAGTCTAGACTTGGATTTTAATTTCACGTTCTTCAGGTTTTTGTTTGTATTTTCTGTTTTCTTGTTCAGTGACTGACAGTATAAAATGCTAAAGCAGTTCTAAAAAAATTCATGTGTTGTCCTTGTAAGCAATTTTTTTAAGTTATACAAGCAGTTTTGTAAAATCATCACTTCCCACATGTAGATACTGCTCTTCCAGATGTGGTTTTGAATGAATCTGATCCTGATGATTGTGTCTGTGTGTTATGTATCCCTCTCCCTGCGATTTCACATTTGGCTTAAATCCAATCATCGTTGAGCCTGCTGTTTCAAAGAAGGGAAGTCCCTACCCTCCATGCTGGCTGCTCATTCCTGCCTGCTCCAGAATTTGTGATTTTCCTTTAATCCAACTTAAACTAATCTTTTATTTATTTAATTTTGAGGTCAGTTAGATGAATGAACTGATCCAACTTATTCTGTGGTCAAGCTACTGCTAGAGCTGATATTAAAGAAGCGGCAGGGAAATGTGTCATGGGTTGGTGTGTGTGTGTTTTTTGACACTCAATAGTCAGCTTAAGTCTTAGGCATGTTCATAAAATTCCCAATTAATTGCATTCCCCTGGATAAAGCATGGATGCTTTTACATCCTGTTTCTGGATCACAGCAGAGCTTATGTGAACATCCTTTTTTCCCAGATCAGGGTATTTCAAGCTGTGCAAAAATGAGTAAGTTTAGACTCCATGGAAGCTCTAGGTCCCATGGGAGTCACCTGGCATGTGTGAGGAACGCCTATGGGTTTCAGGTGTGGGCCTGATTTAGCGCTGACTTGGACTGCAAGTGCTTAAACATTGACTAAATTGAGTCCAAATATGAGGCATAATACAAAAATTTACTAATTTGAGCAAAGTTCATTCCCTCACTGTTTAGGACATTCTGATGTTTCATTTTAAAAGGATAAAATGCCTGATTGTTAGAGCACATATGGCTGCAAATTAATAAAAGAACAGAGCAAATACACAGAATTTATTAATGCTGTTGATGAAACAGGAGACTGTATCCTTCAGTTTCGATGTGACTAATTATTGAATGTGCTGTAAGTAGACGAAACACACTGAGTTGCATGTATTGTAAACAGATGTGCTGCTCACATGTTAAGCATCATCACTAAGCCTTCTTACCCAGTATTTACATTTTTACTAAAAAGTATTCTGCAGCCATTGGGTACCTTATATAATCCTCTTGGTTTCAAAGAAATAAAATCTGTTCAACCAATCTTCCCCCATCTGTCTCTTGTAGCACTGCCCTCCTTTACGGCAGGCTTATAGCTCCCTCCAGAGTTCTGTTCTGTGCTAAAATACAGGAAGAGGAAAAAAAAATTCACAGTAAAAGAATTGGATTTGGTGCTCATATCATGTTACCTGTATGACTCAGTGTTCCCTTACCAGGCTGGGCTATACAATTCTTTTGAATTTGCCTGGGGTTTTTTTGGTAGCAAAATTATTTACTTGAAGAATTTGATGACATTACAGGATTTGCTTACTAGATCTCTTCATTCTTCTGTGCTTTCTTATGTGCACTCACTGGTTTTCAGAAAGGTGAAACAAAGGATTGAAAAAGGGATAAAAGAGCCTCAGTACAGCCAAGATAGCGTATTATAAAGAATACTGTAATGGTTTGAGTGCACATATATATATATATATATATATACATATACATATTTCAATAAACATGGAGAGCAGGAATGAGATAGTAATTTATGCACATATTCTAAGTGGGCTTAGGGCTGATGTAAAAAAAATACCCTGTATTCCTGCAGTGTAATCTTTGGCTGTAATAAAGTAAGATCAAACACACACTCTGCTAAATATTTAATTTGCTGCCATTCAAATAAAGAATTGCTATTTGGCCCAGCTATTAACTAAGATACAAATGACATTTCTAGATCTTTTCGAACTTAAAAGTTATGAACTGTTTTTTAAGTGGTGCTAATCAAATAATCTCTTCTAGACTGCCAATTTTGGAATAGCCCTCCTTTTATTTATATTTGAATTGTAATTGTATTTCTAATTGGTTAATTACAAATATGTCAGATATAGAGGTATTTTATAGATCTTGTTAAAGAAATTAAAGATATTCCTGGACTGGTCATTAACCTGAGAGTTTATCTATATGTATTTGATGTTTTTTGCACAAGCATGTGGAAATTTGTTGAAATAATAGGAATAAAAGTGTTAATTGTAAAATCAGAACTTGTCAAGAATTTCTCTATTCTTCTGAACGAGGCCACAAGGCCCCTGTGAAACTTCTTAGCAGTTAATGAAAACTGCTGCTAGGCTGTGTGTGGTGGTGGTGGTGGTTTTGTCTTTAACGTATGATTTCATCCATCTTGGAAAACATTTACACATTAGCATCTACTCCAATGCTTGCCACTCTAATTTTGTAACCCTTTGGGTTTCATAACAGAGCCATTGTTTGTCACGATGACCAAAACACATGTGATAGCAGCTTCCAAAGAAGCATTTTACATCTGGCAATATCGTGTGGCCAAGAAGCTCACAGCAATGGAAATCAATCAGGTAGCACGGACCAGGAAAGAAGGCAGGGAAAGGTTTGTCTTCAGGCTTTGTCATTTTTCTTCCTTTGCTCTGATATCATTGATAAAGGTGGATTTTCCCATGCCTAAAATATAAACTCTTCTCATTTTTCTAATCAGATTTGTTGACTTGTAGGCTTGTAATACTAACTATTAGTTCTTCATAACAAATGTGTGTTTGTTACCCACATCTTAGACATTTTTGAATTAGTTTCTGTTCAGTATCTCCATTTGCTCTCTGCATGCTTCCCTTGAAGAGCTGTGTCTTGGTGCCTTTTTACCTCTCCCCTTTTTCTCTTCCATGCTCTTAGTTTCCAGGCAGCTTATATTCTTTCTGATAACTTTAACTGTTTCTTGCGTGTCAGTGCCTGTAAGAACATAGTCTGTCCAGCTGGTTCTTCTCTAAATACACTTGTGTCTGATTGTGGTTTTGACAGCTAATTCTGTATGGACTTCTATCCTCTCAAACTAAACAAGCCAAAGTCAACGTCATTCCACCTCTAGAATATTTCCTTCCCAGGTGCTCATTTGTGGCATTAACTTTTCTGTCACCTCCACAAGCTTGCAACTTTATGGTTTTCTTATGTGTTATTTTGTGCGCTCTTCCATAGACATGCTGCAAGATCTTCCTATAAATGTATCATCTCCTGTCACCATATATCTATAATAATGAATAATTATTTGCACATAGTGTAATAACGTACATTGTTGTCCTGGCCTTGGACAAGATTGTAAATTTGGTAGTACTATTGGAAAAAAAGTAAATAGTTGTAATTCAGCCTTAGTTATGATTTCAGAATTTTAAAATACTTCCTAATGCTACTTTTTAAGGTAAAAAGAAGCTATGATGAGGTCTTAAATAATGCAATAATAAGTAAGTTGTGTGGCTATGAAGGTGAAGCTCTTCATAAGTATGGCAAAGAGCCTGTTTAAATAGGGATGTGCATGTTTGAAGGTGGTTGATGATTTGCAGGAACTTGTTGCAGAATTAAAAGATCATATGCAAACGAATCATCAGGGTCTGTGAAAGTGAAAGCAATCACTTGATCTTTTTATCAATAGAAAGCAGGTTTATCAAAGGGGATGCTGTGGGAACATAAAAACAGGCATTTCTCCAATTTTAGTAATTTCTTCTCCAAGGATTGGGGATACCTATATGTTACCAAAGATGATCTTCTCTTTGGACTTGTTTTTTCCACAGGATCTATCATATTGATGACACGTCTTCAGGATCTGGAGGTGGATGCCTTGATTACAGCAGAGCTATTGAAGTGAGTGATGTTTTTAAGTAGTTTATTGTGGTGTCACTGGTAGCTTGAAACATTACTAGTTAGCACTGCTTTATTAATTTTCATAGATTCTTGTCAGTAGAAGTGATTGTACTTAAACTTTGTTTTACTTCTTACCTTTTTTACATACATGTTAAATTTCTTTCCTCTGGTTAGTGCTGTTACTCTGTCATTATGTGTTACTGGAAATACTCAGCAAACTGTAGGGAACATGGAAAAAGTATTTTGGGGTGCAGCATGTAGATACCTTCTGTCTTCAGGGTCAGAAGCCACTCCTTTACTTCAACCAAATACAAACTTGTTGAATTCAATAACCCTTGTAATCTTTTCTGGTATTTTCAGCCATTTTCATGCCTGTGAGTGCTGGCTGTATCTACAAATCTACATGAAATTAATTAGGAATCTCACAAGTCAGAGATAGTTGCCTTCCTGTGTTTTCCTTAAAACACCTGTTNTTTTTTTTTTTTTTTGGAGGAGAGAAGAGTGGAAGCTGTTAATATTATTGTCATGATTCCCATAACAGAGGCTACTGATATCATAAACCCATCCATATACTGTATGCTGACAAGGTTTGATAACCCCTTTTCGTGTGGATACTTAGCAACATTCTTGTATATTTAAATAAACTCTCTTGGTTTTTTCAGCAGGGCATTCTTACCCTTTGCAGTAAAACTGATGCTAGTATCACTTGTATACTTTCAGGCAACAAGAGATCCAATTTGTGCAATAACAGCATCCGATAAAATATTACTTGTGGTAAGTTACATGATTAAAACAACTCCTAATTGCCTCTTGTGCTTGTATGAGATTCTCCTGCAGAATGTCATAAGCAGTCATAGATTCAAAGCATTTCTGAGTTTACAACTTAGACAGAATCTCTTTTTAAACTTCCTCAAAGATAACTTTAACAGTTTCTTCTGTTAACCTGGATTCTTTCCTTAGAAGGGTTAATTCACTAAGTACTTACAATTTAACACTAGTTGCATGAATTGATACTTATACATAGGGTTTGATAAAGTCCAGGTCAGGACTTAATTCCATAATCTGAGTTCTGAGAAGTTTTTTCTAGACTGTATGTTCTAGACACAAAGATTTGCAAAGTCTGCCTATTTTCATATTAATAGTATAATGTATGGTAGTATGCTATATACATATTAATAACTGAGCAGAGCAAAGACAGAAAAAGAACACGGTTTCTTCGTGTTATCCTCCTTCCAAATAGGACCTTGATGTTTTCCTATGTTTCTGCTTGAGCTGTTGGTTTTTTTTTTTTTGTTTGTTTGTTATGTCCGTTGCTGGATTTCACAAAATCAGTGTGTCATGAGGAAAAACATGAATGGAGAAATGTGATGGTTAGTAGGTAACTATGGGGTTCTGTTTTGTCCTTGAAGAATAAGAAAAATTAAATTCAGACAATAATTAATCAGTAACTTTGGCTAAAAGGAAGGGAATGAGAAGAAATGCCTTTGAGATCAAATCTGGATAAATGTGCTGAAGCTGAATGCATATTACAGTGGTTAGACTTTCTAACACTGCTGATCAAATCTGCTTGTTAGCTTATAGAGTAATCAGATGTGTTAAAAAAAAAGAAAAAAAAAAGATGGGGATTTATGCTGAGGATCTTAGGGATGGCTTTGGGGGAAGAAAAAAGAAGCAGGAATGAAGTTTGGATTACCTTAAACTTTAATATTTATTCATTTCCAGCATAAGAGTTGAATAGTAGGTAAACCAAGCTGGATATGTTGTTCAGTCTACTGAAGCACCTTGAGAATATAGCAGCAATCATGATTTCAGTCCAGGGAGGTCAAACTCCTTTCAGATTGTTGGCCTGATAGTGTCTGACACAGGCAATGGGTGTGTCATTCAGCAAAATAAAGATAAACCACATCAGTACTAAGATTTCTTTCCTGTTACTCAATCCCATGAATAACCAGTGTATTTTTCAGCATTTCCTTTTAAAACTGGCTCAGAACTTGAAATAACTGGTGAGACTTCTTAGTGTGCAGTCAGCTTACATAAGCAGAGCTGTCCTGCTTTCAGACCTGGGCTGGTGCTGCCATGTAGCATTATCTAGGGGATTTACCAGCAACGGAAGAGAATCTTTTCACTGTTTCCCATTTTTTTTTTTTAAATGTAGACCCTATCTGGAGGTTCACAGGTCCTGTTCTGAGGTCTGTATGTGAACTAGAGCTGTTTCTTTTAACATCCCTCATTTAAGCAGATGTGTAAAGTTTAGCATCTTAAAGTATCTTGTTTAAATAGCAGAATTCAGAGCTTTTAGGATGATAATATTCCCTTTTTCCACTTACACTCTGTCACTTATCCAAAGGCTCTTTTGTCTAAGACAACATATAAATAAAACCAGTTTAAAGTTTACTGGTGGAAAAGTTCTCTTGCTAAGCCAGGATCATCTTTCCCCAGGGAAGAGAATCTGGCACTATTCAGAGATACAGTCTCCCTACTGTGGCTGCAGTGCAGAGCTATGTCCTGGACTCTCGTGCCTATCAGCTGTCTTTGAACTGCAACTCCAGGTAAGTTACAGATCTGCTTCTAAACACAGGTATCAAATTTCAAAAGAAAGCACTAATATTTGTGAAAATACTAATTCTATCAAATCTAGCATTCTATAATAACTATGTACTAATTTTAGTTTAATATATACTATTAATTTTAGTTATTATTAATGGTTGCTTAACCGTTTCTTTATTAGTAATTATGGACAGTCATCGGATTGCTCTGAGAGACTGTTAGTAAAGTTCTCCTATGCTTTACACCCTGTATATATGACAATATCTTTGTTTTATTAGATGAACCAAACATAACCTTCCTGTGATCATGACATGAACTGACAAAATTATGTTATAACCTGAAACTTTATGACTTCTTTCTATTTCCCTGTCCTAATGTCTGAAGACTTTGTTCATCCCTTACTAACTGTCTGTTGTTGCAAGCTGTAGCTGGTGGTGATGCTTCTAGCAAGTCTGGTTTCCACTTTACAGCTACTGGCTTCCTACTTTACAGCTATTTTTGTGCAAGAGAGCACACAACAGTCTTGGCAGAAAAGGCAAAAATACACTGATTGAAGAGAACTTGCAAGACAATTTTAATCACTTCAAAATTACTTTGTAATTTCAAACAAAATTCCTAATGCTTGCGTAGATCTCTCACTTCTTTAGGTATAGGCCAAAAATACATTCCTTCACTTAAAAGGCAATGTGATCGAGTTAAAGCCACATTCATTTTGTTTTGAACCCAAGCTGTTTCCTTCCTAAATGACCTTATGCCAGGGAAAAAGGGTCAGATCCATAAGGATGTTGAAGTTAATTTTCTAAATTGCTTTTGAAATTTTAAAAGGGATTTAGGGTGGCTGCCATTCAATATTTAGAAATGCGTCTAAAATGGCCTTGTAGTAAATACAGGCTACTATGATTCATTGAAGACCTATATAACTGGAAACCTTCAAATGCAATATTGTAGAAATTGTAGTTTTCCCATATTTTAAATTACTTCAAAGATTAATTGGATGATGCTCTTTATTGCCTTGAAAAAAACTAAAGAATACCCTTTTTGTAGGAATGTAAGAAATCCTGTTTTAGGAATTAACAGTCTGTATAACCACACTTTTTAATTTAATAATCTGCTTCATTGCTTCCTAGTAAATAAGGGAAATCAGTTCTATTCAGTTGTTAATTTTAATCTTTGTCAAGAAAAGTTTGGCGAGGGGCAGAACCTGTAATTTACTGAACTTGATATATGATGTACTAAGGATCTTCAAAATACTGGATGAAAAAATGGGCATATTTCAGAGCCTTTGCAGGGCCAGATCCTGTATGAGCTGATGTTTCCCTGTCTCTGGTCTCTGCTGTGCAGATAACTGAAAGTCACATGGATCTGCGGTGGTTTGGGCACATAACAGCCTGTCACAGAACCTGTAGAATTATACTGTGCCAGTTTGGATAACTGTTTCAGATTTCCAGCCTTGAACAGTGTTACTTAGCTGTCTTATTTTTTTCCTCCACTGTTTTTCTGTAGTCGTCTTGCTATCATAGACCTTTCAGGTGTTCTGACGTTCTTTGACTTGGACACACGGACAACAGACAGCACAGGACAACAAGTGATAGGGGAGCAGCTGAAACTGGAGCGCAAGGATGTCTGGGATATGAAATGGGCCAAAGATAACCCAGATTTGTTTGCAATGATGGAGAAAACAAGAATGTATGTTTTCAGAAACTTGGATCCAGAGGTAAATATTAATATAGATAAATTAATAATTACTCATTTTACAAATTTGCTGCTAAGTTAATGACTCTTTCTTGAATAGTGTTATTCTTGTGCTTACCATTCAGTTAGGCAAGTGTTATTTGTATAAACTTGCTTCTGGGAATCTCAAAATCTTACCAACTCTCATGTGGGAATGTTTTGGAACAAATAAGTAAAATGAACTATCAGTCCTGGGAACACAAAAATGCTGTTACATTTTTATGAAATGTATGAGATATTTTCAGAAGCTTCCTTTTTTTTTGGTATGCTTTGGGAAAAATAAATGTAAGTTTGGTAGAGATACTTGTAAAATACCGTTCAGTTGAATCTAAATATTGGCAGGTGTTTCTTTATCTCTCTCTTAATTTAGTTACAGAAAACATGAGGATTTTTAATGATGTCTGTGTTTATAGAATTGTCTGTAAAGTTTATGACTGGAGTATTTGTTTCCTGTTGGATACAATTTAATACTAGTTTGGAGAAGAATGTATTTATATGTATATTTAACAGACTTGATTAGGATTTAATGAAACAGATTACAAATTCATTCCTTTGTAACTTATTTAAGGAACCTATACAAACATCTGGATATATTTGCAACTTCGAAGATTTAGAAATCAAATCTGTTCTTTTGGATGAAATATTAAAGGTAAGTATAATTAAATTTATTTTGTAGGAAAAATTGGTGTTTGTCTTAATGATTTGAACAGTAGATATCTCTTTTGGGTGAAAACAAAGGTCACATGGAATAGAAATGTTTCTTTTTTCATTATGTTAGAATCCTGAACATCCTAACAAAGATTACATCATCAATTTTGAGATTCGCTCATTACGAGACAGTCGAGCATTGATTGAAAAAGTTGGCATTGAGGAGTCTTCCCAATTCATAGAGGACAATCCACATCCCAGACTTTGGTAAAATCTTTAATAAGGCAACTTTTTAAAAATTTATATTCTTTTGTATTCTTTTCCTGTTCAAACAGATCTAGTATGAAAGTACAAACCCTCAAATTAAAACCAGCCAAAGCAGGATACACTAAGATTTATGAATGTTGGAGTACCTAGAATAGTAGGCATGTGGTGTGTGTCATGGTAGTGGGTGTAGGGTACAGGCTCAGGACACCTTTTTGGTCTGTGCTGTATGAACCCCAAAACACAGTGCTCCCTGCTTTTAGGGGTGAGTTTAAAGGAAATGAAAAAGCTGGCAGAAAGTTAACTTATAGTTGGTTAAATTAAAATTTATTTGATATTGAACCTCGATGACAATGCACTTAAAATCCAGTAAAAGGGAGCACGTCAGAATGATAACAAGGTAAGAGCAGTTTGACTAACCTTGTAGCATTTTGGACAGGCCATAAAGGACAGAAATCAGAAGGGTTGTGTATGTTAATCATGTTACGGTGCAGCATCTCAGAAGTCATCTGAGAGATGGAGATGCTGGCATGCTTAAAATAAACATGGACTCGCTGAGTCATAGCTTATTAAATTTGAAAAGTCTGCATAGCAAACACATAAGATCAAACCTGTGAAAACTGCATTCTGGGAGTTCTGGGAATCCCTGTAATATTCCAAGTTATGAGGGCTGAAGAGTAAATGCCTCAGTAGGTAATTTAATGAAAAGTCAGTTGCAGAACCTACAACTTCACTGACAGGTTTCTTGATGAGTGATGCCAATTCTCTTTAGCTTTCTGGTGATTCCTTCTTTGTCACTACTTTAGTCATTTTGGCTGTGATTTGAAGCTGTTTTCTAGCAGTATTGTATGTTTGGCTGTTAATTCTAACATTTAGAGGAAAATATGGAGTTGCTGAAAGACTGGCCAAGACAGCTTGCTTTACATTTGTCCCTAAAAGCATTTCTTCCTATCTAGTTGTGCTTTTGTCTCCAGGTGTTCATTCTGAAAAATGGGATTTGCTAGCTATATATTGAAAGTTTCCATAATAATACTGTGATTTTATTAGCTTGAGTGTGTAGTAAAATGTTGGTTTTGCGAATCTTTATTTTTATGAATATCTTCAGCTAGCTGAAGATTTTTGAGAGCTTTGAAGTCATTCATGCCTTTTGCTAGTACTGTCTGTTCATTTAATAGAAAATAACTATTAGTTTTGAAAATCTGTATCTCAGTAAAAGTTTTATACAGTAAAATCACAAAATATACATCAAATTCTATTCATTTTGCTCCAAAATTGCCATGAACTTTGTTTCTATTATGCAAGAAAACACATATTTATAAAGAAGAGCTAGATTAGAAGTATGGGATATAAAGCAAGTGTGTTCCAGATGAGAATGGGACTGTGCCTTTACTTCTAGAATGCAACAAACAGGATAATGTGTGTAGCAGATGGCTTAAATTAGCCATACTGTTCTTCTCTTGGTTTCTCTGATGTCCATTCACTTGAGTTGAAGTGATACCAAATCGATTCAAAAATATGGAGTTGGTACTGCCTAAGCAGGTTTAAAGCTATGACAAATGCATGGGTAGAAATATCTAAATGGAACTGCGTTGAGACCAGCAAGACATTTCACACAGAACAAGTGTGACACTCAAACCTTGCCCATTCCTCCCAAACCAGTGTCCATTTGAACAGCGGAACAAAAGAATCTTAGCACTTGCTTCAGCGTTTTTCCCTGAGAAGTTACTGAACAGATGACAGAATGTACTGGGATCAAACACACAACTCTATTAAGATTAGCTAGTAAACAATACAATTGCAATAACTGGAATGACTCCTTTAAATAATTAGTAGTTAAACGGATCCTGGTTTAATTTATTTTCTAGCTGCTTTTCCATCTGCCATGTTTGTTTTTCACACAGGCGTCTCCTGGCTGAAGCTGCTCTTCAGAAGCTGGATCTGCAGACAGCTGAACAAGCTTTTGTGCGTTGCAAAGATTATCAAGGAATTAAATTTGTGAAGCGTCTGGGCAACCTGCAGAGCGAGTCCATGAAGCAAGCTGAAGTGGCAGCTTATTTTAGCAGATTTGAAGAAGCTGAAAGAATGTATCTGGATATGGACAGAAGGTAATTGCATGGAATCATCTCAGAAACAAATAAAAAAAGTCTGGAAAAAAAACAAACCCATACCTTAATTAGGAATGTGTTTTAGCTCTGAAGAGTCTTTACCAGTTTCTGCAGACTTAAAAGGATCAAATGGAGTGAATTTCGTTGTATCCACAGATAACCAGTTCTGTATGTAAATCAATGCATTCCAAACTGTTTGCAAAACCTTGTGTGCTCTAGGTAGTGCTGTGTTTCATAGATTTTTTTTCACAAGTATTTTGTCAGTATTTCAGCTGGGATTCCAAAAATACAAACAATCTTAACTAGTGTTTAATTTATGTGCTGTTGGTCTTAGCTAGTAGCCAAGTACACATTCTTCCCATTTACATATACAAACAACAGAGTTTTTAATGAACTGTAATCTCTGGAGAGACAGAAAGGACTTTGGATGAAACTGTGGACCAATCAATGGAATTTTTGCTCTGGAATGAAAAAAAACAAAGCAAAATTACAGTATTGCTGGGAATATAAATTAACACTAAGCAATTAGCTAGAGGACTGTCTCTACTGAAAAAGAATAATGATAAATTAGCAGCAGCAGTTGTACAGTGTAGCCTGTAGATGGTGGTCAAACATGAAGAAATGCGCACATGTGAAATTTTGAAGCTTTGATTAATGGAGCCATGAAAAACAGTAGGGAATGATGGAGAAAAACATTAGTTATTCTTCATGCTGTAAGAATGAGAAACCTTCCTCTTTCCCAGTAAGGGATACAGAGTGTGGGGGCAGAGGGAGAAGGTGGGAGCTGGGGAGAGATGCCCATTAGAGCCTGGTAATGGAAAACTTTCTTGCCCGTAGTTAGTTACTCAGTTGGCAGTATGCTGGTTTGGGGAGGTGGACTGCCTCCTAAGCACTTCACTCACAGTGCAACACTGATGTTTAAATATGGCATAGTCCTTTTCATGGTTTACTGTCTTCATGGCTGAAGAGAAATTTGGACATTATATATAATTATATATTATATATATTTTTTTTACTGGTTTCTGCAGTAGATCATCTTATTCTCCAGCTACAGGAATATGGGAATTCTGTATTGCTGTTACGTGTCTCCTCACCACTAGAAAAATCCTGAGAAAGATCTATCATAAATGAGGGTGAAATAAATCTGTTTTTCAAATGCATTTTTAATGTTTTCAGATTGATGCTCTTATTTAGCTGACTGCACTGACTTGCTATGGCCTTTCTTCACTTGTAAGCTGAGGGCATTTTTAAAAGAAGTGTCTCTACCATTTATCTTCTACACACCTGCAGAATTACTTTTATATGAAGTAATACAGAATTATTCTATTAAGTGGAAAAAATGCCAGGCAGACACACAATGAGTCATATGTATGCATGAATAATAAAAATAATAAAAATGAAAAACTAAGTCTGATTCCTTTCTCCTTTATCCAAAGTCACCTTGAATCTGAAAGAGAACTCTCTCAAATCTATTTTGTTACATCTCAGCTTTAGCCTCCATTATTCATATTCCTCACTCTTTGGCCTTTCCCCTCATCTTCCTCCTGCCTTTAGCCTTTGCAGCTGCTCCCATTACTTGTAGTGGTCAGCAGTGAAAGATACAGAACAGGAGTGAAACTGAAGTAACATCAGCCCAACTGTCTTACCAGATGTTCGTTTAACTCCTCACACAGGAACGTGGCTAATAGGGAAGTGCATATGTATGAAATTACCTGTGACAATCTGACTATTTGTTCTTTATGGAATAGTGCTTATATTGAAAACAAGATATCTGTGATCACTGTGATATCTGCAATGCAGGTTAGGAACATGAAAATACTTTTGAATGCTCTTCTTGAGATTTTTGTTACCAATTTTATTGTTTGACTTTTCCCTACTATTTTCTGTTTGTACCAGAGATCTTGCTATTGGACTGCGAATCAAACTGGGAGATTGGTTTCGGGTACTGCAGCTACTGAAAACTGGCTCAGGGGACTCAGATGATGCCCTTCTGGAACAGGCACACAATGCTATTGGAGACTACTTTGCAGACCGCCAGAAGTGGTATGTTCTATACAAGAACTAGTAAGGAGGAAATTATTAAACTGATGCCAAGACTTAATTTATGGGGAAGGATAGACATCAGGATGCAATACATGGGATAATTTTGGAATTTTGAGATTTAGCTCAGACTTTTATAGTTCCATGATAAGATAAAAGCTGTTGATAAGCTGTCTAAAGAACGAAGGTGATAAAAATCTCTGTTTTGCCAGAAGTCTGTCTACCTCAAAGGAGGGAAGAGAAATACCTATACAGGTGTATTATGCCAAATATAGGAAGTATTAAAGAAAGAAAAAGTGGTTAAAAGTAGGAAAGAATTATTAAATGTCAGTGAATTTTCTAGAATGCTACAATCCACAAATATTTGAAAAGGTCCAGAGTTCTTTATGACGTGGATCTATCTCCAGCTATTGCCCAAACTGAGCACTCAGAGAAGATTTTAAGGACAGTGCACACCTGTAATGGTATTTCTCCAGGACACATATTGCAGTCAGATACTTAGTCAGAGGTAATGTCTTCATAGTTAATAACTTGTTGAGAAATTTTCTTCGTGCACTCGTCTTACTGCCTTCTATGCCCATGTCTCAGAGTTCCACAGCTCCACTGTATATTGTGATTACCCAAATCCTGTTATCACAAAGAACTTGGGTCCCAAAGCAGTTGAAAACTTGTGATTAGATTTTGAAAGCTGACCTTTAGGTATTTTAGATAAAAACTTTGGAGAATGGTCTTGGAGGTCTTGGTGCTTGTGTTTTATAATACAGAGGCACAACAGTAAAGCCCTTTTCTGAAAGTTTTGTTGTAAGTTGTCCATTTTCTGCCATGATTTGTGCAGATGTAGGAATATAGTTTTAAGATTCCTTGACTTCCTAACCTTATGCTAGTCAGAGAATCAGTCTTGCTGCTACTTGAATATAGTGATCTCTGAAAATTAAAACTTTTAATGCATTTTAGAAAAACAGTGAAATTCTAATTACGGAAGTTTTTCCAAGGAAAGGTATATGTTAAAAATAATGACATTTTAAATTTAAAAATTCGAAAGGCTTACAGAATTAAAAACTTCACTTGTATTTATATATCAGAGTCCACCACATTTTTTGTCCTATTAGGTTAAATGCTGTACAGTATTATGTGCAAGGACGAAACCAGGAACGTTTAGCTGAATGTTACTACATGCTAGAGGACTACCACGGACTGGAGGATCTGGCTAACTCGCTTCCAGAGAATCATAAATTGCTCCCTGTAAGCAAAAAGCACCTTTATTTTTCATTGTCTTATACCCAGCCATTTGTTTGAAATTTCCCATCTTGGGAGGGTTAAGGAAGAAAGAGAGAAAGAATGCAGCATATGACCTACTCAGTTAAGCATAATGGTGTTACTGTGGTATTGATCTTCAATATTACTGTTGTTTTCCTATTCCATTATTCTTTCCTTTATTGTCCCAGTTTCCCAGAAAGATCTGATTGTTTATCATGTTTTATTGTCACATGGCTAAGTCATAATTTACTGTTTTCTCTCCCCAAATTGTGGGCATTTCTTTCTGAAATAGCTGTGCTTCAACTGAGAAGTCATTCATGGATGGAGCCTTCCTTTAGCTTCTGTTTTATCATCTTGTCAACACTGCTGCGTTTTATTTTCCCCTAAATCCTTCCTGGCTGCTATCCCTGGTTTAATTTCTTATATGGTAGCTTAGGTGGGAATATTAATGCAGAATGAATTAAAGATACTCTGAAAGGAGGAAAAGTAGGTGGGATGGAGCGTATAGGGTATATAGGTGTGTAGGGTATAGATAGAAATACATATATATATATAGCAGGATATGACCTCCTATGTAATAGCCAATTTAAAACTATGCTATGGTTGATTAATCCAAAATGCTTGAAAAATGCAAACCACAATCCTTTTAATGCCATTCTTAGTAAAGAAAGATATAGCAATTTCTTTTTAACCTCATTGTAATAGCGAAGTTTCATGAAATACTCTAAACAGTAAGAATAAAATCCTTTTGGTATGATTTGATTTGAAAGAAAAAAAGTCAAATAGCTTTTTTGAATTTAGAAGCAGTGTGTGAAAGTAGCACACCTATTGTTCTAAATATTACCAACAGTGCATGGTGCCTTCACAGGATCCATGAAGCGAACAACCCCTTCCCCAACCTCTTGGAATTAAATTAAACAATATAAGAGTATTGCAGTTGCTACACAATGCACTATAAATGTGGAAGTGAATTTAACATAGTGCTGATGCTTTTTGCAGGATATAGCTTATATGTTTTTAAGAGTGGGGATGTGTGAACAAGCTGTGTCATCCTTTCTGAAATGTAATCGACCGAAGGATGCGGTGGATACCTGTGTGCATCTCAACCAGGTAAAACTGCAGGAGGCAATCTGCTTTATCAATATCAGTTTAACAGTGAGATTTCTACCCTAATGCCCAGTTAAATACAAGTCCTTTTTAAGTGTCTGATGATTTGTCATGGTTTCTAGAAAATTTCTGCTTCAGTGCTTAAGACAGTTCTCTGAGATTAAGGTTAGATAATTGGAGGGATAGTGGTACATGCAGGATCTGTGGTCAGCATGCTCAGCAGACAGACATTTGTAGCCTCTGGAGCTTGGCTGTGCTGCCTCCTGATGGAATGGCAGAAAGACTGGAGAAGATATAGATGTCTGTTCTGGATGTTTTCCACATCCCCCTTCTTTGTGAAGATGCAAATGGATTTGTGTCTGAGTGAGGATGTAGTTGGAAAAAAGCTGATCTGAAAATTGATCTGGATGTTTACATCTAGAGATGTTTCTTGGCACTTGTTCAAACGTTCATGTCAAAACATAAGAGAAAAACTCAGGCTATGAGGAACCTGATGTATGGTAATGGCAGGCCTGGCTGTGGCTGGCTTTATGTCAATAATTTCTTATTTATGGATCTGAAGAGCTATTAGGTGTGAGATTCAGCTAAGATTCTCAGTCCTGCCAAACTTTTCATCTGGGGCAAACACAGGAGCCAAACCGTTGAAAATCAGGAAAATTCACAGACAAAATTAGGTGTATAGAAGGATAAATAAAGTGTGCTTTAAGCTTCTGAGCTGAAGTCCTCTTTATACATGCTTTTGAGAGTCTGGCTTTAGTAATATCAGAAGTGTTGAAATCCACGTGTGAGCTGCAATGAAGTGATTTTGCAAAGCTTTTACCAAAGCTGAAGCAACTGTTTCATATGTGGTTTTGGACAGAGGTCCAACATTTGTTTCTCAGGCCTGCTGCATCATATGATTGGCAATGATGTTAGCATTTGTATTCTCTTGCTTTTTTGTTAATTTTATAGTAGTCTGGTTCTAGATGGTGATGAAATGTTGCACACAAATGTTGCAGTCTGTTCACAGATAACCGTCTTGTTCTGAGAATGTATTTGAAAAAAGTTAGGTTAATAATTGTCTCCTTTCATTTCTAGTGGAATAAAGCTGTGGAGCTGGCTAAAACTCACAATATGAAAGAGATTGGATCCTTGTTAGCCAGATATGCAAGTCATTTGCTGGAAAAGAATAAAATCCTTGATGCTATAGAACTCTATCGTAAAGCCAATTATTTCTTTGAAGCTGCTAAGCTCATGTTCAAGGTATCACAGGTTTTATTTTTGTGTCAAGTAACTGGTTTTTATGCACTAGCTCTTATTAATTCCATGTTACTTTTATTCTCTTGGGACTGTTTTAGTTTTAAAAATGTCTAGGCTATAAGCAGATGCCATTATATGGGATACTGCAAAGATGAATCCACCTCCCAGAGTTCAGATAACTCTATCTGTAATAGTTACCCTGGATGTCCTTTGTAGCCCGTGGAGAGTAGACTTTTGAGACATAAGCCATCTATTTATTTTGAGACTTTTGCTTCAGTTTGAGAGGAACTGCACCTCAGAAGAGGTCCTGTTGCTCTGCATTGCCTAGTAAAGAAGTATGGTAGACTGGCCTGGGCTGCAATATCCACATTCTTTTAATTATGNAAACAGCAATGTCAGTGACTTTAAGGAGTTAAATTTTGGTATTTCTTCAATTAGTACCTTCAATTAGAAATGGCTGTGGTGTGCTTTTAAGATAGAGATGTTGCTTAGATTTGGTTTGGCTGCAGAGATTTCTGTACATAACTTAAAGTCTGTAAGAGTGATACATAATTTTTACAGCAAATATTTATAGCAGTGTACATATATAATATATGTTACTTTCAAAAGCCATTCTTCTTTTCTGGGAAAACCACCAGACCTTATTGAAAGCTATGTATGTGTTTAAATACCACTAATTTTTAGTTTATTTTTATACTAAGTCAATAGACTTATACATGGTTACACCAATTTATCCTTTCTGAGAATGTCTTTATATACATATTAGCTAAATAAATATAGAATAATGTGCATACTTCACTTTGACATTTTCAGTTATAGTTCTGTTGCAGTCTAAATTATTACATTTAAAGACAGAGTCATTTTTTGGCATGATTTCTTAGGTTTGTACAAACATGCAATTGTCCAAGAGAATTAAATCCTTGGTTTTGTTTTTTAAGATTGCAGATGAAGAGTCAAAGAAAAGGACGAAACCACTGCGAGTTAAAAAGCTTTATGTATTATCAGCCTTACTTATGGAACAGTGCCATGAACAAAGGCAAAATGCACAAAGGGGCAAAGATAAAGAGAAAAGTTCAGAGGTAGTGTCTTTTTCTATTTTTTCCCTTTCTGAATTCTTGTATGTTATGTGCTACTTAGAATAAAGCAAACTATCTTCATGGGAGCCTGTAATGTTTTTCTAATAACCCTTTTTCCTGCTAAGAACAAAGCTTTTCTTAAAGCAAGTCTTCCATGAAGACTCATTAAGTATTATTTTAAAACATTTAAATCATATGTATTAATAAATATTTTTCTTCCTAAGTTTAGTGTGTTTTTCTTAATGTTTTCCCTGTAACAATGAAAATTACACAAAAAAACTCCAGACTCTTTTCTCCAGCAAGAATCTCACTTTCATGTCATTTAGGAGTAAATACTGATCTCAAAGAGTGATTAGATTAAGTTATGTTGCCTATAATGTAGCAGGGAGATGGCTCCAGATATGGAGGAAGCAAATGGAAGAATTTTTTTTTCTGCTCTCACGTTCATCTTCATATGCACAAATGAAATAGTTTAAACAAAGTTTTAAGAGCTCTGGTGTTGAAATGCAGTATTAATCCAAACTATGAACCAGTCTGCAGATGTGCTCAAAATATATTTGTACACACATATATGATATTTATCTTTGAAAATCTGCACCATATGTTGTGCCTGTGCTCTGTGTAAAACGCCTGACAATGTTCACTTTAAGTCCATTTATATTTCCCCTAGTTAACACAGGAGTGTAATCACCAAGTACAGAAAAGTTCTTTTCAAGTATCCCCATTTCCTGCTGTATCTGTTTCATATAAAAGTTACTTGTGATACTGCTTTGTTTTCAGAGTGCTTCAGCTTTGGCTGGTTTGCTGGAAGAAGATGTTCTTTCTTTAACTAATCGCTTTGCAGACAATGCTTGGCGAGGAGCTGAGGCTTACCATTTTTTCATACTTGCACAAAAACAACTCTATAAAGGTTCTGCAGATGCAGCACTTAAAACAGGTAGGACTTCATTTATAAGCCTGGAAAAAAAACTGTTCTAATTGCACAGCACATAATTTCATTTATTATTGGCACATTTTTCTGTTCTTAATAATCCATAGAATTGAAACCAAAACCATATAAAGAATTGAATATGGCTGCAGTCATGGTAGCTGGAAAGGACTTTCCTGAAGACAACGCAAATCTAACTTTCCAAATATTACCTGGTTAAATCAGTCAGTTTCTGTAGATATTCTGTTGAATGTTTTGTTTCTTTCCTTAAATTATAAGGCATACCTGAATTTGCATCAGACCTCCCTGTAGAGCTTCATAAAAAAAAATCTGTGCTAGTTAAACAAGTAGTGCTTTATACTTTGTCCAAGTAATGAAGATCTATTTCAAATCCTTCTAATATCTTTAAAACCAACCAAACAAACAAAAATGAAGTGTTTCAAGAAAATACTTCAGTTTCCCAGTCAAATCCCCTTAACTTTATTGATTTTTAAAAAGCAATGCTTCATAAGTCACGTCAATGAAGACTTTGGTTCATTTTGTCCAATTTCTAGGATTAATACTGTCTCCTAGTAGCAAATATTTCATACAAATGCTTGCGCTTCTCAGAAGATGTGTAACAATTTCCTTGGATTTCTTTTTTTCTTCCTTTTTAGCTCTTCACTTGAGAGATTATGAAGACATTATTCCTGCAGTTGAAATCTATTCCCTTTTGGCACTCTGTGCATGTGCAAACAGAGCATTTGATACTTGCTCAAAAGCATTTGTTAAACTAGAATCCTTGGAAACTCTTAGGCCAGAACAGAGGCAACAGTATGAAGACCTTGCTCTAGAGATATTCACAAGATACAGTCCAAAGTATAACAAAAAGTTTGATCTGGATGATGTTCTTGAGAGGTGGGTTTATTTTTATATGCTACTGTAATAATGCTATAGGGTTTTTTTCTGCTGTTATCTATATTTTGGGTTCTAGCAGGTTTTGTGTATGAACAAGTTAATTAAATGCTTTGCTGCTTAAACCAAATAGTGGGCAGGGCTGGTGCAGGTGTCAGCCAGTTTGCTGAAAGGATATTACAGCACCATGGTTTTTTTTTTTTGAAAATAGACACCGAGTGCATTTGATGAACTGGGCATAAAGATGTAACCTCACCTTAATTTAAAATGCAGGTAGAGCACAGGAGTCTTACGACCTTTGATGCTCTGTCACATGACATGAAAGTTACATGTTACAGTTTGCACCACTGTTGTGGTGTGATGCAAATATCCAGAAGTGAATGTTTAACCGTTATTAACCAGTAAGTCTCCAGTGTTTTGTGAATTACCTAAATCTACATGGTGTGAGAAGATCAGTATGTCAAGTGAAAAAAATAGAGCAAGGAGGGCACACTTAAGAGGCAAGTCCTTGGAGTGGCTGTACCCACCATAGTGTCCTTTAGGTATGTTTCCTGCTAACAGCATGGAAAATGAGAGTCAGTTTTCTTTTAGCAAACAGGATTTTAACATGTCTTGTTTGATCCTGCTCTACAACTGTAGAGAATCTTACTAGCCGCTGTTGACTCTTCAGAGGAAGGAGTGGAATAGTAATGCAGGTGTCTAATCTTACCTTCATATGGCCCTCACTGCTTCTTTTCACTCCATCTTTTGGATCTGCTGGTCTTGATTTGTTGACTGTATGGTTCTAGGCGTTGGCATTCTCTGGTGTGAAGATTTACATATTGGGATGTGTGAATAGTGAAGTGTTATGTGATTTAATAACTTCTGATTAACAGTTGGCACACCGTAGTTTTATTCTTTCAGCTTTATTTACTCTTATTTTTTTTTCTTTTAATAGTGGAGCTGGGAAACTTCCTGTATGTGTTGCAACAGGAGACCCTATCTTGGAGTATCAGTTCTGGATGTGCAGTGTATGTAAGCATTGTATGAAAGCCAGTGAAGCAGGAAATTATAAGTCCTGTCCTCTCTGCCACAGCACAGTATAGCTAAGGATAAAGGCCTGTGTATGCTCATGACTCCTAAAAATAGCCTGTAAAATGTTACCAATGTAGTATATTTTAAAATGCAACCCAGGTACTGTATTGTAGCAGACAGTGCTGCTATTAGAGAAACATTAATAAAAACCAAACCAGAAAACCCACAAGAGAAACCTTTACTGGTTACATTTATGTGAATAAGTGACCATGTTATTAGACTCCATTTTTGTTACATTTTTAAAAAAAGGATTTAAGGTAAAAGCATTCTTTTCTTACTGTAGATTGAGCCTAGTTTCAAAACCATGTGAGTTGCATGTAGGGTCATATTCTTTACTCTGAGCAAGCTCCATGTTTTTGTCTGTAATTCCATAGGAAATTACTGTGTTTTCTCAGAATTCGCAATTTTTTGAAAGAAGTTATTCCTGAGTTGAAATAATGCCACAATAGTTCTCATAATATTATTGTATACATTTTTGTACTACTGTGTTTCTATAGTGATGATACCAGTATAGGCATATTGTTTGTGCTGGTTTCTTTGGCCAAGGGTATTTAAACCCACCACAGCAATAAAGGGCTTGAAAACACTCAGCAGTCAGTGCTGTCCATCTGTATCCGGGTTCTTGAGCTTGGGTGATATGATCTTCAACCGGTCAAGGAAACCTTCATGAACCTTCAAATTGGAATCTGGCCATTTTTTTCAAGTAGCTTAGGAGAGCAGCCAACATCTGCTGAACAGATTTCAGGACCTGAATGGTCACTCTTGTTACATACAAAGGTCTAAGGAACGATACCTTCTTAGAACTGCACCGTTCTGCCTACTGCTGGATTTGAGCCTCTGCTCTGGGAGTGCTGCAGGTCTTTGCTGTACAGGGTGAGCTCTCCCCAGGACCAGGCAGCATTTGGCCACCTGGCAAAATGAGCCATGAGCCGCAACATTCACACTCAGCACTGGCCCATTTCTGTACTGTCTTTCAGGGCAAGTCTTGTCTCTCAAAGTGATGCCAGGAAAGGATAACCTCATTTTCATAGAATCATAGTTTTAGAACAGTTTTATTGGGAGGGACCATGGAGACCATCTTGTCCTAAACCCCTGGCCAGGGCAGGAACACCTTCCACTAGACCAGGCTGCTCCAAGCCCCATCCAACCTGCCCTTTAACACTTCCACGGATGGGGCAGGCACACTTTCTCTGGGCAACCTGTTCAGTGTCTTACCACCCTTACGGTGTCTATTCTAAACCTGCCCTGCTTCAGACTAAAGCAATTCCCCTTTGTTCTACCGCTCCGTGTCCCCTCTAAACAGTCCCTCTCCAGCTCTCTTGCAGCCCCTTTAGGGTACTGGAAGGTGCTGTAAGGTCTCCTGGAGCCTTCTGCAGGCAGAACAGCCCCAGCTGTCTCCACAGGCGCGCTACTCCAGCCCTCCACGTGTCTTCATGGCAGAATCCCCTCCCCGGACCTGCTGCTCACAGCATACATTTTGTATCGAAAACATTAAAATATTACTGCATTCGCGTGTCCCACCTGCTGCTCGAGCCTCTCTTTCCGCCGCAGCAGCGCCCGTCCCGGGCAGCGGCTCCTCCCTCAGCCCGCCCCGCCGGCCGCGCTTCCGGCGCGTCCCGAGCCGTGGGACCGGCGGCGGTGGAGCCGATGGCTCGGGGGCCGATGGCTCAGGGCTCGGGGGCGGTGGAGCCGGAGACGATGGTTCAGGATCCGGGGCCGATGGCGGAGGGGCCGCTGGCTCCGGGCACGGCAGAGCTGCTGGCGGCGGCGCGGGCCGAGCTGGCGGCGCGGCGGCTCTCGGAGGCCGAGGAGCTCTACAGCTGCTTCATCGCCCGGAGCCCCGCGGGGTAAGGCCGGGGCCGGGGCGGGCCAGGGGAGCGCCGGGCGGGCACAGCCCCTGACGCCGCTCGCTCTGTGCCCGCAGCGCCCGCAGCGCCCTCGCCACGGCCCTCAATGACCGCGGGCAGGTGCGGTACCTGCGCGTGGAGTTCGCCGCCGCCGTGCGGGACTACACGGCCGCCATCGAGTGCCAGCCCGGCTTCGAGGTGCCCTACTACAACCGGGGACTGGTGCGATACCGCCTGGGTACGGGCTGGGGCGGGCGCGACAGCCGGGGGTGGCAGTCTGCTGCGACCCCAGCCCATGTGTGCAGGGTCCTCATCACAGTTAAAACTGCCCCGTGAGAGAGGAGGGTCAGGCACTGATCTGTACTCCGTGGTGACCAGTGACAGGACCTGAAGTGTCAGGGAAGGTTTGGGTTGGATATCAGGAAAAGGTTCTTCACCCAGAGGGTGGTTGGGCACTGAAGAGGCTCCCCAGGGCAGTGGTCACAGCACCAAGCCTGACAGAGCTCAAGAATCCTTTGGATAATACTCAGGCACGTGGTGTGACTCTTGGGGATGGTCATGTGCAGGGCCAGGAGTTGGACTCGATGATCCTTGTGGATCTCTTCCAACTTGGCATATTCTGTGATTCTGTTTCTAGGTGTGCTGCTGTGTCATTCAAAAATACGCTATTCTGTGAAAAATAGGGGGAAGGGTGCAGTTTCAGTTCTGGAAAAATTTGAATTGGTGTAAAACACACCAGTTCCAAACACTGCCTTTAAACCTGAGATGAAGCATCTCCCAAGCAGGTGTAGCAACAGTGAGCACAGCTTTCTCCACTTCCAGCTGCCTGCCAGCCACCTCGGGGGAATTTCCTGTCTACATTTTGATTATGCCATAAAGAAATGACATCCCTGTGTCTTTTGTTGGAGCTTGGCTGTTTTACAAAGTCCAGACACACAAGCTGAGGATCTAGAGGGAGATCTGGGAGAATGGAGCCAGACCATGGGCACCAGCTGGGAAGTTGTATGCCACTGTGCCAGCTGTAAGGCAGTCTGGCTGTTGGCATGGGCCTTGTGGCTCCTTCTCTCCTACATTAATAATCTGGCTGAATGGAGCCTTAAGTCTTTTAGGTTCAAAAATCCACTCTCTGTTCTTGTGAAATCCTTTGATTCCCACTTGGGCCTCTGGAGAATCCAAATGTAATGGGTCCAATAAGTACAGCTGCTCTTTTTTGTTAGCAAAAGTACTGGGAGGTGTTCTTCATTTGTGGTTAGTGAGTTTGAGCAGTTACAGGAAGATAATTATTTATTTCTGGTTTTTCTTTTTTCCTTTGGAACAGGCGACTTTGATGAGGCCATGAAAGATTTCAGGAAAGTATTAGAATTAAACCCCCAGTTTGAAGATGCTGCATTGAGTCTAAAGCAGGCTATTCTTGATAAAGAAGAAAAACAGAAGCGGGGGTATTGAAAATATAGCTAGTGGTGTGAAAATGCTGCCAAACAAGTGATTTTTGTCATTGATGGATGAAACACAAGATCGTTCACATCTGTTATGACCTACTGAGGAAACCTCATTCTTGGGTAAATAAGTTAAAAATGGATTATAATTGCAAAATAAACTGGATTTGGTTACTGTTAGTGTTGAGAATAAGTGTAGTGTTGGATCCCTGGAAGACACGTGTATGGATATTGTACAGAAATACTTTGTAAAGATGTTGGAAGCTCAGTAGCAGCAAATGAAGCCTGTAGTTCTCTTACTGAAACTTTCTTATTCATTCACAGATTGTTTTAAAGTTTTTAATGGGGAGGAAAAGTCAAACACAATAGCTTGTATAATGATGGTAGTGTTTGTCCACAAATAAATATTTTATTTAATCCTAAAGCAATTGTTTATTATAGGGTGTTGACCTTGGGATCCTCTGTGGTATCTGAATTTTCTTTTTCATTTCAGAGTGTTTCTGTGTTAAGAAACAGTTAACAGAAATGATGAGATCTTTTTAGGTAACACCATCTGTACCCTGCATGAGGAATGTGTTATGAGAATTCAGTCCTTTGTATGTTCATTCACATTACCTAAACAGGTAGGAACAGAGCATACCTATATTTTGTAATCCTATTGTAGAAGGTTTGGCCAGATTAGTAATTGAAAGAATAAAAATGAACATGTACTTTTTATCTTATGATTGTCTGCAAAGAACTTACTGTAGAAAATATTCACAGGAGGAATCATGGTTTTCTCCTTATTGAAAAGTTCCCTTGGCTGAAAAATAACGCTGTGAAATCCATCTGATGGAATTGGTTGTGAATACCCAGACATCCTGATTTCTCACATTGTAGGAGTGACCAATACTGAAATCTGTAAACCACCAGCAAGAAACACTTCTACATAGTGTTACAGTTTCTGATAAAAAAATACTCTCTCATTGCTCACATGAGCCTTAGGATTTTGGGTTTTTAAATAAAATTATGACGATAATGCCAATAAATAAAAAATGCCAATATGACATTTCTGCTTCTTATGGTGAGTTCCTCTGTGGATGATCCTGAGCCTGCACAAGCACAGGGCTCACTGAAGATGGGGAGGCCCTTTGGGTGAGTCATGGGAGCAGACCTGACCGTCTGGATGTCCTTCACAGCCGCCTCACTGAGATCACTTTCAGCTTTGGGGTGAATCTCAGCAACAGCCACAGTGAGCAAGTTTGAAACACATTTGCCACATTTGCCTTTCTTGTTCCTGACACTTGACTAAAGCAATTTGAAATGACATAAGTACGATGCATGATAGCAGAATGTGACATTTAGTGTGGAAAGTAGGCAGTGGCCATTTTTTCCCCTGAAAAATTTTAGACTTTTCTGAATATATTACGCACATGCTTTGCTACCATTTATCTTAGAGCTCTGTCTCTGAAAAAACATAATTTAATGACTTGGCACACTTCATGCCACCTCAAAAAGTGAGAATTCATACCAGCTCTTGGTAGATGGTAAGTTAGATTTAAACATGTTCCTGACTGACCATGCCAAGAAAAATAAAAAGAACAGTTGAATATGACCTATGAAATTTTACTGTGACAGGAGAGGCACAGAACTCTTTAAAAAACAGGATATAGATAAAAATCAAAACAGTGAATAATTTAGAAAACAAAGATGTTAGAAATAATATTCCAGCTTGTGGTGATTTGTGAATGTTTCTTAATTCTTACGCAATCATTGGCACATAAATATTTCATTGGGCTGGGAGTAATTGTATTGCCAGTTCTCCACAGTATTTCCTTGTCTCTCCTGTGAAAGGACAAACTGTCATTGTGCATTTCAGCATAATTTGGAATTCTTTCAAAGTATTTTTGGCCAGTAGGGTTTTCACATATTCCCCTTTCACATGTACACAAGTCACTTAGTTCTCTGGCTTTACATCACAAAGCTAATTTAGGTTTTCAGTCTGAAATTATTAAATAGTAGTATGTGGTGTTCTTTCACTCAGGCCTGTTGAAAGGGTATTAACCACTATTACTCGTATTAAAAAAACCTGAAAGAGAGGAGGATGTACTTAGTAAATCCCCTTGTCCGGCAAAGTTTCCTGTTTGTAATAGTTTAAGATTTAAACGTCTAATGGAGAGTAATAAAATTTTTCTAATGTAATGTTTTGTGAAATTCAGGCAACTTCTCAGCCTGTAAAGGGAACAGAGTTGTGTGCTTTGGATGCATTACAATGCAGAGGTGCTGTGGGTTTATACCTTCACAGGGCTTTAGGACTTGTCTCTGCTTGAGAATTCCACACCCCTGAGGAGCACTGTTTGCTGGTCAAGGTCATGGGACTGCACCAGTAAGTTGAACAAGTGGTTACTGCTAATGTACACTGACTCTCTTTACTCTGGCCAGAAATTTTTCAGACATGAAACATGAAAAATTCTCTCCCAAGATTTCCTGCCTATAAACCTACTCCCCAAAGCCCTTGGCTCTTCACACAGCTGTGACTGGCAGCCCCTCGGTTTGTTTTGTTCCCCATAGCTGGGGCTAATTTGGCAATGAATAACTGTTCCCACCTGGTGATTTACATCTAAACTTACAAAAAATACATTATTTTCTTAATACGTTACAGAATGACAATAACATCACTATCTTGCAGAACAAGGCAAGGAGTAACATCATCACCCATCATCCCTAGAACATGATTTGTCCTGGAACACGGTGGGAGGAGGGGACTTGTCATACAACTAGCGGTGTTGCAAGGCCTTTCCCTTGCTTTTGCAGAAAGGTAGGAAAAGCTGACAAAATCCCAGGTTAGCAGGGCTCAGAGCAGCATGAGAAGTGTTTCATATATGTTTAGTGTGAGATGGGGCCTGGGTAACAAGGAAAGCCTTTCCGAAGGGAGAGCTGCGTCATGTTGAGGGCAAAGGGCTAGGTCATCAGGTGGCCAGAATATATTCCTCTTCCACATGCCTTCCTTTGGAGTGAATAACAGGGGTGAGTCAGCATTAAAAGCCTGAAACTCTTTGGCTGTTACAGCTGAGGTCTACACTGTGCACTGCCCTGGTCAGTAGGTGACCACAGGAGTGAAAGGTGCACTATTCAAATTTTGTGGGGAATGAATGCCCATGAGTCAAGATCACCTGTTGTGGTAGTTTTTCTGCAGGCCTTCCCTAGAAACCGGGATACAAAACCAAGGAAGTATTCCATATCATTGCCTTACGTAATCAGGTGTATAAAGACAGGAGGGAGTTTCCTGTCTCCCCCTTTTTGCTCTCCTTCTCTCTCTCTTATTGGGTGGACACGGAGCCGGCAGTTCTCGGTGTTTAGGCCTCGGCTTATCTCTCTGAGCTCAGGCCTGGCTGAGAGCTNGATATCTATAAATATATATATATGTATATTCCTTTACTAATTTTGCCTTTTACTAGTTTTTTTTCCTTTTGTTGGGAGTGGGGTGGGGAGAGCTAGCCAGCACACAGCTGTGTTTGGCGGGGAGCTTAGCAAACCCGACACACCTGTGCAAGTCATGCTCTTTGTTGTCTGTCAGAAAGGGAAGGATTCAGAAAGGCAAAAACATTGTTCAAAACTGACAATTGTTAGTAGAAGGATAATATCCAGGATTCTGTTGTTAGTAGGTTGCTGTCGATCTGCCTCATCCCTTTGAATAGAGGTAGAAGCTGGATCAATAAAACAGATTTGACCTCAGTCAGTGGCTTTCATGGATAGTGAAAGGTCTGGTTGCTTTTTATGAAAAAAGTTTCCTGTGAGATCTGGTCAAAGTGGTGGCTCCATTTGAATAGAGCTCTAGTCTGTCTCTGAAGGTTATTTCCTAGATTTTTCCTGTAGGATTCCTTAAATCCACAAGCCCAGAGGGATTTGATGTAGGCCAAAGCATCACTTCCTGCAGCTAGTGATGACCAGGTTTTTCATCATTCACATCTTTGTGTTGTACAACGAGGATGTGAAGTGGACCTGAGGAACATCCTAGTCTCCCAGCAAGGAACAGCTGGTCCATCTCTGTCCCAGGCATCACAGCAGTAGGTTTCAGCCTAACTCCTGTTACTATGGAAAAGGCTGATCAATGCTTTCAAGGCTGATCAATGCAGTCCCCAGCATGGGGACTCATGTGCCTCTCTGAGTTTAAAATAACTACTTTCCCAATTCCTTTTCTTGAGATTGGCTGAATAATGAAGGCTTGTTCAACTACAGTGGTTTGATCTGAGAGGTTCCTGAAAGATAATCCAAGAAAACATTTAAGCCCATAGGTTTAAACTGCAATCTAGGGCAGGAGTTAGGTACTGAAGTTCTATCTGCAATGCCTGAGAGGAGGGAATAATCCCAGGTGAACTGAGGTGCAGAGCAATACATAGAATAGCATGTCTGAATGACAACTTGGGAAAGACACCCTCAAAGGTAAACAGTGAATGCTTAACTAACACACTGTGTGTTTTAGTATGAAAAACATCATCTGCCATGAGCAACAACCACAGCAGGAGGAAGTGACCAAGAATGTGGAATTGTTCTGGCTTGTCTGTGGGAAGGTGGAAACCTTAAATGCCTGTTGAAATAGGAATGTAGGTCTGTCTTCTCCCTCTCTTTCAACGTATCTGCAGGAGAAAGGTCTCCTAATCTGTCAGGTGGTGGGTGAATGGGTATGGAATGCTGCTGGACCCATTCCTGGCTTTCCAGGGCAAAAGGAAAAGATCTGGGATATCCCAGTTGCTGCAGACAAGTTTACCTGAATCTGCTCTGCAAGGCTGCAGAGCTGATGCTCATCTGTGTGGGACTAGGCAGTGTCCTGAGAGCGCTGAGGAAAGAAGAGCTAGCACTTGGTCATCATTATTTTCCCTTCATTTACAAATTTCTTAAGGATTGCTTTTTAGAGTAACAGAAGATTAACTTAAATTGATGAGCTTGTTACTGTGATTAAAAATAGGGAATATGCTTTTCTGGCAAACGCTGAGAGCAGTAACTTGCTGGGCTTTGCAGTGTTGGCTGTGGACAGCAGAGTGCACTGCTTGTACAGCAGAGGAAGGCAGCATCCAGGCGGCTGCTGGTGGGGTCTTGGGGTCCCAGAACCCTCCCATTCCTTTGTACAAATCTTACTCCTTTGGCAGATACAGCTTTAAGATGGCATTTATCCAGCAATTATCTCAGGCATGACCACAACGTTTGGGAAGCAGGCCATGTGTATGCACTAACTAGGCATCCTGGGAAGGCAGTGGCTGCAGGAGCTGGACAAACCCGCTGGAGAACGCACATGTGTGCTCTGCAAACCCCCGGTAAACTGCACACACGTGCAGGCATCGGCATCAGTGCACTTGCCCCCTCTTCACTGCTGTTGAACACTTACACATGCTGCAGCCACACCTGCAGTTACAGTGTGGGCACATCCTGAGGGTGATGACAGGTGGTCATGGCTCAGGTTCGTACTTGATCTCTAAAATCAGTAATAAAAAGAAAGGCTTTCTATATGCACAGAAAACAAAATACCAGGTAGTTGTCCTTTCTGCTCGTATTAGACCATCCATCTACTCCCATATTGTAGAGCTAGCTTTTTCCATACTGGGGCAGGTGAGAGGAAAATGAGGAACTAACAAGTTTCCAAGACTCTCAGGTCAGTGTAATGATATAGACAAAAATCTACATTAGTATCTACATTAGTATCTACATGTACAACTGTATGTTATGTTGCATGTGGAAGAGGCCCTTGGCAGCAGATTGCTTGGCTCCTTGAAACCAGTGTTGGTACTCCAGATGGTTGCTGTTGCACGTTAGCAAGGAGATGTTCTGTGCTTACATTGCTCTGATGTACTTTAATTTGACTTTTCAGATTTGCACTTTACATTCAGATGGGAGGATTGGCAGTCACATTATGAAATATTACAAGAAGCATCTGTAATCAGGGCTGGAACAATTTTATTGATCTGCAAGTCCACATTTCAACAACTGGAAGAAACAAGAAGTGTTATTTCACAGCCTTGGGTCATTTTCTGATGAGTTTTATTCTGTAGTCACTGCAGAGAGGTTGCAGGTTAAAATATTTACTGATCCTGCTAGCAGACCTGAGCACTTTCCAGTGCTATCTCACAATCGGGTGTTGTCACTCAAAGAAAGATAGTTCTGGTGGTCCCTGGAAGGTAATTCATGTGTTCAGTGGCAAAGTCTGGAAAGCAGGCAGCACAGCAGAGCCTTTGGGTGCTGTTGAAGAGACGGACACAAACTGAAGTGAGGAGTGATGCTGGAGTGCCCAGCTGAACAGCTCTGGTTGTCCAAAGGCGGATGACGCCATAGTGTAAACCCTAACTCTTTTGGGGAGATTTGGGCCGCTCAAAAGAATTTGGAATATGGCTGTGACATAGTGTTTGTTTCTGAAATTTTGAATCCATTTTCTTTCAGACTGGGGGTAGTCCTGATGAAAACCTGTTGAAATAATACCTGGCTCCGAAAGTGCCTGTTGTGGCCCTGCTCCAACATGCCCTGCTCTGCTGCTGACATCTGCTCCAGAGCCACACCACGTGTGTTTGGCTTGACAGGTAGCTCTCCTTCTTCCCTCCCTTACAGGCTCAAGCTTAGACCTGGAGAGTGCAAACCATACCCATTGCCTAGTTCTTTTCCTAGATATTTTATTTCTTAGGTCTTGGAGGACAGGCTATGCATCGCTTTTGTCATAAAGCGTAGTGACATCTCTAGGTGAGTATGCAGGGTCTGGTGTTCTTACCAAATGCAGTTTACATGTGTCATCTTAGGTCTGGAGCAACAATTGATACTGGTCCAGCAAGCACATAGCCCTGGAGACTGGCTGAATGGTGACCTGGAAAGGCTGAGAATGATACACAGTGTAATTGTGTAGTTTTTAAGGGATATATGCATGCTACACAATATGAGCTCATCTATTAAAGTATGAACCAAAGGTAACATCAACATTCACAGTTCATGTTTGAGGCATTTCAGATGCCAAAGTCAGAGCTCCTAAATCTCTGAAAAACATCAGAGCAGGGGTGCATTGCAATGGCTTTTTCTCCTGCACACCTACCCTTCCTCTCCTTGCTTGAGCTGCACTGTCCTCTGCAGGTGCTGCCAGGTGGTATGTTGGTAGGAGAGCACGCTGCTACCAAGCAGTGCACATACACCTGAGAAGAAGAAAAAGTGCCACTTGGTCCATATCAAATCCCACTTTGCAGAGCATTGTTTGTCTTTTGCTCTCCTTCTGCAGAAACTGCAGCTGATTAGACTTAGGCTTCTCTGAGTGCTTCCATGTGGTACCTTCTAGCTGAACCTGCCTTGAATTTTAAATTTGGTGTCAAAGAAGCCCTCAGGCAGATTGGTAACTGAGAGGCTGAGACATGAGAAGTTAAAACCTCATGTGCTGCAGTGTATCAAAGCTAGACAGAAACTCAATCTGGTGCTAGATGCAGCTGCACACGTAGGAAGCAGCACAAGCCAGAATTGCATCATGTTCATTTCTAGCAAGTTGAGCTGCTTATGAAAGGCTGAGTCAAAAAATGATGCAGTTACTTAGGCTGACCAGGCAGGAGTACTGCCATGGCTGGCATAAATGCATGTAGTCAGCACATACACGCCACTCAGCTGGGTGCACTAGGAACAAAGTACCCTCAGGTGACTTGTCCTGGGGTTTTCTTTGCTCTGCTTAGTCCTGTTAGAAGACAACAGAATCTCAAGAATTAATACCAAACCCACATGCCTCTGCTTCCCTGACCCTTGGGCTGGCATCCAAGGAGATGGATGACTGGCTGGGACAGATGGGAGACAACAGAGATGAACTTCATGTGGCTATTAGGGCTTTTGTTGACTTTTCTGCTCTAGACATTTTGAGCTGAAGTGCTATGAATCTTATCATACACAAAGCCAGAAACACCATATAAAAATCATATTTACATACCAAATGCTTTTGTTTACTCCAGACTGTCTAATCTTAAGTCAGTTGTGTTGCAGAGATTTGAGAACTAAATTAAAACTGGGCACCAGTCAGGCTAGTTGAGTTGAATGCTGACAAGGTCTTAAATCTGGAAGGTGTTTAAATCAACTATTTTTTAAAGCATATAATCTTAGAATATCTCAGGTTAGAAGAGACCCATAGGGATCATGAAATCCAACTCCCTGCTCCTTGCAGGACTACCTAAAACTAAACCATGTGACTGAAAGCATTGTCCAGATGCTTCAAGAATAGAGTCCCTGAGTAGGAGGTGAGCCTTTGCCTCAGTCTTACCTGTTCCAGTTGGTGTGCCAGGATCCTCACTGCCAGCCTTTTAAAGTGAGAAGGGTGCCTGACCCTGGGGCTAACAGGTACTGAGCAGAACTCTGCAGCATACTCACTGCCATTAATCTCACACCTATTTGAGAGAAAAAATCAACAAACCTAGGAGAAATTAGGACTTTGCTGATGGGCACATTGGTCACTTAATATTACTTGCCCATCCACAGTGATGTTCCATCTTTGAGTGCTGTTGAAGTCCAGGGATCTGGTTATCCAGCAGTTTTCCAGGTATAACTCAACACCGGGGCTCTCATCTTTCAGCTCCACCTCAAGAAACACAGGCTCCACAGATCTCTTGAATATGACCATGTTGGGCTCATAGAATTCCATGAAAGATTCATCTTGAGAAAACATCAGGGCGTTGCGTTGTTTAATTTTATTTTAACTAAAATACTTCTGAAAATGTTCTGATTTTCATAGGAGGAGATTTACCTTTGGACACTCTTGAAACTATGTTCAGAGCTTGTCTTACCCTTCTGTATGCTGCAAAAAAGGAAATGTTAGTGTGGTTCTTTAGCAGAAAGCAGGGAGTGTCTTAAGAAGGGAACTTATGACTGAAAAAATCAGAGTGGTTTAAAAATGGAGGAAGAGAATTGCCCACCTGCAGTATTTGATCTTGATACGATTGTACCAGAGCCAGAGGGAGGTGGTGTGGCTGAATCACTAACGAAGGCCCCTAGCACTACAGTCTCTTTTGCTTGATAGTAGCACAAGACTGTTAGTCTAGAATAGAAGAGAGGATAATTTTTGTGTTCACATGTACTTCCCAGAAGCTGTACCTAAGTGAGCAGTGTCAGTGAGCAGCAGCTACCTGTAGTCTGGATCTCTTGTGATGGTGTGTATGCTCTGTCCTGGGAGAGTCTCTTTCTCATAAGAGATTTCATTTTCATAAATAATGTGATCACCTTCAAACTGTGCATATGGGAAGTGCATTAAAAATTGAATCTTCTCAGCATCTGGGGTAGGGGAACAAAAGAGAAAAAGCAGGAGAGATAGAGTCTTCCAGCAGGTGTATCTGCTGCAGCCAGGCTTACCCTTACAGAAGTGCCACAGGTAGTGACATGGAACTTGAAGAAGGCATGTGCTTCATTATACTCTCTAGGCTTGCAAGAGCTGTCCCTTAGTTTGGTTTTACTCATGTCAATGGCAGGAACTGTCTTCATTTGAGCAGATATCATTACGGTACCATCTGGGTGGCATACTGAGAAAGTCAGAGTTGGTTATCAACTCTAGGAAAGAATCACACATGTTTTTTTATTGATTCATCAGTTTCATAACTTACTTATGAATTCCGAATAATTAAAACTGCAGCTAATGGAGAACATCTGTAAGGTCTCCATAGTTCTTACTTTCTTTAGGACAACATCAAACCTTGCTTTGATTTTCTGAAAGGACACTTCCTGTGAAAGAAGAGATGGAAGAGGTCTTCTGTTAAAGTATGTCATCCATGTGTACAATGTTCTGCTCTTTAGTTTGTGCCACTTGAATACTAACAAGTCACAAGAATTAAGTCACTGAAGACTTAAGCCTGATGCAACATGGGGGCAGAAGTTTTCTTGTATGAATTTATCACTCACTGTTGCAAACATAATTTTTGGCTGGTTGCTCTAGGATAGTTCAGATGTTTATTACAGCATCAATTTCCCCTGTAATTTCTTAATATTTCTACAAAATGTTCCTTTAAAAAAGCTTCTTTCATAAAACCTATATTGAAATATTGTTTCTGGCTCAGTGCAAATGGGACATTTTGCCTCATCTTACTAAAATACTGAGTAGCTTGTTTTTGAAGACTTGGTGCATATCTTTTAAAGACAAGTGAGCACTGCAAATTGCATCATACGTGACATTACCAGAAGAGTCCATGTCTGATGCCTCTTGTCCTACTTGCACTGGCTTAGAGTCCTTCCTGCTGGAGGTTTTCCAGTATGTGTAATGCCACAGCACTACAAACTGTGACTGTAGGATTCTGTATGAGCAAATGGTCCTACATGCTTCAAAGAAGGCATTGCAAAGCAGTTTTTGTACCTCATAGGTAACTCCCACAGCAAACAGAGGTATTTGCAAGATCAGGTGTGTAGAATTGGTGGCTGCAAGATACCCATTGGTGAGTGCAACATGCCTGTTCAGCAGCGTGTTACCAAGATACAGGTCCCAATACTGGTGCAAGCCAAAAGTAGGGAGGGTTAGATAGAGGTTTTTTTCATCACAGTAACCAACTGCTTCTGGTAGTTCTGCAGAAAGAAGGTGGAATGAGGGGTTAGCATTGCAGGAAGGTTTATGTGATCTTTTTTGACCCAGGTAGGGATTTCTATCAAGGGTTAAAAACCCAGCAGCCTGTTACACGGGGTTGTCCCCGGGGCCTTGGATGTGTTGTGGATGCAGCAGCTTGCATTTGGTGGGATGGGAATCCTCATACTTTAGCAGTGGCCTTCCAGCTTGCTTCCAGGACTACTCGCTGTTTCAGTAAGGCAATCAGAGCTATGTATGTAAATGTATTTTTTGATCAGCCCTCTTTGAGTTGAACCAAGAGTTATTTCAATGATAAAATAGGACAGTGAGGAGATTGTCACCTTTGTGGCATCCAAAAATCCAATAAATTTGAAAAAATCCTAATCAGACATCCTGACTGTTTCAGTAACCTGTTAAGTGCAGCTCTTAGTGGATAATTTCTCCTTACAGAAATGCTGTCTTTGGAGATCATAGCAATTTATTCGAGTCAGTGAAGTTCTGCCCTGGATATAGAGTAAGAATTATGTTTGAGGACAAACTGAAACTTGCAACAGCATATGAAGGTTTTGCCAGTAGATGTATGTTGTATGTGCAAGTTCTGAGGCTTCTTGTTCACTGAGTTTGCGAGCCAACTTCTTCTACACGCTTGTTTTATTGCTCTCAGTGTCTCGAGGGCAGACTGTCTTGCCAGGATGCAGAAGAGCTGCCATCAGCAAAGCAGCAAGTTGGCTGTTACTGACAATGAGCTATCGAAGGGTGGGGTTTTCCCCAAAGCTCTCATCCTCACTCTAATGCTCTTCTCACTGAATTCAGTGAAAGCCTGATCCATGCTGTTGGTGCAAGTGAGTTAATATCAGGGGAAAGCTTACCAATATCAGCAATCACACACTCCACCTCTGCCGCATGATAGTAGAGTGTCATCTCTGGCCCCATGCTAAGGGTGTAGTTAACCAGGAGGGTGTATTTTGTTTCATTTCTGTTCACATACTGAAAGAGAGGGAAGTGTAAGCTGCAGCAGCAATGGCTTCCAGCACAGACAGGCATGTATACCCTGAGCAACACTAAATAATTATTCCAACACCCTCCTCTCTCCTGCAAATATCTCAGTCTCCAAAAACATTGCTTCAGCTGGCCTAAAACTATTCAGAAATCTGGCCTGGATTCAACAACTCTTTCAGCCAAACATAAATGTGAAGCATGGCGTGCCTGTTCAGAAAATGGAGGCACAAGTGAACACAGTGGTGGTTCCTCTGCAGCCCACTGGTGAAGAGCTTGCAGAGGGAGAACCAGGTCTGATTCCTTATTCTTCTTTACTCAGAGTGAGGGCCAAACCCAGGAGAGTAACTAGTTAAATAGAAGGTGTGAGGAGATGCTATGAGTGATCCCTCTCAATACACTCTTTTACTTCACTAAAAGTCCTCCCAAAGCAAAACCTGGTGTCCAACTTGAAAGAAATACTTCTGAACTTCTTTGGCTTGCTTTGATCTGTAATGCAATTTAAGTGTGGTTTGACTGCAGCCTGAAAACTATTTGCACAAATCCTGATCCTGTTCTTTCACAATGTTGTTCCTTGTAACAGAAAATAGGATCATGGCTCTGTGGGGTTTGGTTGGAACAGTGGTAGTATGCATCCTCCCACTGAAATGAGAGGTTGAAATCCCTCTGTGAGTTTATACTTTTTACAAATATTTGGATTACAAATGGTCTGAAGATTAGCAGAATTACATTAAGAATACCCTGACCCTGCCTGTACATGCTTGCACGGGGCATGGCCTGTGCCAGAGGTCAAATGGCTCTGCACAAACACAGGTTTGGGAGTGACTGGATGTTGGTAAGTGGTGCTTGCAGTATTGCAATAATTGATTTATTTTTCCAAGACACTCCTATTTCAAGGGACAGTTTCTAATACAGATTTGAGAAGCCTCTTGCTATTGGGTGTGCCCTCAGACATTGGACATGCTGACAGGCAGTAAAAGAAAGCAATGTTTCAGATCATCTAATCACACTTGATACTGTGTGTCTCCTAGAGACCTACAGAGAAGAAGTGGAAACATAGAGCCTCTAATCTTAAATCAGATAAACTCAGATTCATTGACACCTTTATGATCGAGGAACAGTTGTTGGTTAATAAAGGCCAGGCTGTGTTCTACAAAGGGACTGCCCCACCTCCTCCGCTCAGCAGTGACCTACTGTATCTTACCTCTTTTAGAACATATGGATCATCAAAAGAGACTTCCAGGATAAACCCTTTTGTTCTATTAGAAAAGAGAGTTTCATAAACCTTGAGCCCGTGGTACTGTGCTTCCCTCGGGGTAAATGGCACATTTCCTATTGTGATTGCCACCAGAGACACATCGGGAAGAAAGTGTCCAAATGCAACATTAAAAAGCCTTTCCTCTGGCACAGTATCTGCAGGGAGAGAACATCAAATTACTGCTGATGTGGATCAAGTAACGAAGACGGTTGGGGTGGCCTCCCATTCAAATTCCAGGAAACTTAGCCAACAGCCATCTCTTTAATGGCTCTGATTAATGAGTGTTTGTATTCTAGTCAGATCTGAAATACTCTGAGTACATGAGAATTGCTTCAAGCTGCAGGAGATTAACAACAAATACACACAACTTTATCGAAAGTGGGTTCAGTGACTTTCTAGAGGTGCACAATGATGTGCAATGACTTTCCTATGAAGAAATCGAGAATCTAATTCAGGCACATAAAATATGGAAAAAATATCATAATGTATGCTAAGAGGCTCCTTTTTCTTTCTACATCACTTTTCCAGACAGTTCCAAATATGTTTACTGCCTCAATGCACTGGAAAATATAATTTAAAAACCATGACTGCAACACTGGATGGCACAATGATTTCAGTGTGCTACCAAGGTAATAAATGCGGGCAGTTTGGGGGAGAAAATGCCATCAGTGAACATGGTACTCAGATGGTTCTTCTCCCCAGAGTGATAAATGCACATCACAACATCTTTATTTGAGGATCCCAGTGCTCACTGGAAAAATCTGGATGTTAATGCAAAAAGAAATGATTGCAATTTTATCATGAACTTAGAAATTAAGGCTAAAGCTTTTTTTTTTTTTAATATATATAATACTTGAATCTTGACATTAACTAGCAAATTGGAAGTGGGAGAACGTTGTGGTGAAGGTAGGGGTGTGGCAGAGGTCATCTGAAACAATGTATTACCCAGCAAAAGAATGGTAAAAGAGAATGAGACAAATAACTTACTGTTGATAACAGTTGGTATTTGTGGCATGAAAGGTGAAGTGATGGATTTGATGACTGTATACTTTGTGGTTTGCCAACCTGCATCTGTCCATGTGTGCTCCAAAAACAAGTCAATACTGTAAATGACTCCATATACACCACCAGATACGGAGCTCTAGGAAGTAAAATGTGTGATTAAGTCTTAATTCTCAATAGCTCAACAAAGGGATGACTGAATATAATTAAAAATTCTTACACTAAAAAGAGAAAAGTATATAGTAGTACAGTTTGGGATGGAGTTTGCTAGGGGAGCTTGTTTGTTTGTTATCTTAGCCCATTGGTCTGGTCCATGTGTGGCTCAGATACTGCTGAGATACTCAATAAGGAAGTGTCAGGTTTGTGGAGGTGTCCCCATTAAGTTCAGCATGTCACCACATTTTTTTGTTTTTTTAAACAATCCCTGCATTACCAACCATGTCTCCCATTCTGTCCCAGTTTGCTCTGAGTTTCTCAGTGCTTCCAGCAGTTCTTAACCTTTCTGGTGTTACAATTCACATAGGGATGTGAGGATCCACCCATATAGAAAAAAAGTGAACTTCTGAAGGGGGTAAGTCAAAATCACATCAGTGTCATCTTCAGACATGGAACTGATAAAAGAGACTTGTAGGAATATTGCCAACTCATTTCTAGGTGTTCAAGGTCATGTTGGATGGAGTTTTGAGCAACCTGATCCAGTGAAAGATGTTTTAGCCCATGGCAGGGGAATCTGGATGAGATGATCTTTAATGATGCTTCCTAAATCAAACCATTCCATTCTGTTTTACTGATTTTTTTTTTTTTTGGCATTGTCTCTGTGCCTGTAAATTATAGATTGATGAGAAATAAGCTATGTGCAAAGCAGGTGGCTGCACCTCAACTACATGTGGAGAACTTGTCCCATGCTAACTCATATTGTCTTCATGGAAATTGGCTGGGAAATTACTACTTCAGCCAGGCCAGAAGTTTACAAGGACTAGTTTCATGATTTAACAACATAGGTAATTGAATTTCAGTGTCCAGGAATCCCTTCACTCTTAATTTATTAGTATGTCATATAGACTGTTAACAAAAGGCAGTTGCTTGCTTCTATCATGTTTTGTAATCATAAATTCATAGTTTCTGAGAAAGTGTTTTCAAAACATGGGGAAGGAGAATCTAGGTCTTCAAATATGTATTGTATCTACATATTATGCAGCAGTCAATCAGTATTTGGAATGATCATGATTTAGGAACATCTTCCATGGATCCAGGCCCTCAAATGTATTTGTGTGTGATAGGTTCATACTGACCTTTAGCCTGCCACCTTCTGCTCCAATAGGGACAGTTATTCTGATGTGTGTCTCGTTGTGCTCCAGTAAGTAGTTGTTCTCCTCTGGATCTACTATGACTTGATCATCGATTCCCATTACAATGTTTTTAGACAGAAAGGTGGATTCTTGAACCACTAATGTGGGTATAATGCTTGGCACAGTCCATGTTAGTGCAGTATCGGTGAAACTGATGCCATCTGTTGAGTTAGATAGACAGTCCTATGGGATGGGTAACTGGAGATACCAGAGCCATCTCCCTGAAACAGCTGCCTTTCCCTGATTCCTTTTCACCAGGATATCTGTACAGCTTTCACTGATGCAACATCTTGTAGGATATTAGCCAACTGATGACTATTTTGTCACAGAGACCCTGGCACTCAAAGCAGACTTGAATCACCAGTTTCAGATGAATCAATTTATTCTGAAGAACCAGCAGCCGTGCTGCCAACTACCTGCTCTGTTGCCCTTCTGATCCCAGGGCTTACTGGGAAAAGGAATAGGGTGCAGAGCAACCTGTTTGGATCTTCCTGAAATATTTACTTCAAGGTCATGACTACTTAAAACCTCCTTCTTCCTCTTCACTTGTTCACATCAATACTCTTCTGTGAGAGCCAGAAGGTACAGCCAACCACTTCTCTGCAAAAAGGCAGGGTAGTCCTGCCCCTCCAGAGAGAAGGACTAGATGAGTCCCATGGATGCAGAGCTGCATGCCCTGCATGGAGTAGTACAAAAGAGGAGAGCCAAGGCTGGGGGATTAGACCAAGAGAAGCTCCCTGGCTTTTCTATAGCAGGTTTATTTGTCTCCAGTTCCCTGCATCTAATATGGGGATTTGAGAAATCAGAGACCAAGCATGACACTGCACTGGGAACAAAAGTAATGTACTGCCACAGCAAGGGAATGTGTTTGTCTGGGACTAAAGCCACAGACTCTCAGCTCATGTTGCTCTGAGGGCAACTTGTAGACTACTTCTTTTAGAATGGGTCACAGTGAAATGGAAAGACTCTGTTTTCTACTAGCTCCTAAGGTGGCTATTTTTAGTGCAGAAGGAAGAAATCCTTACCAACAGGACAGGAGACAGTCGTGTCTATCAACAAAAGCAGCCACCGCTGCCTGTACATGGAAGTGGAAGTGACCATGTTCATATTTACACCACTGACCTGTTGGGATGCAGGTAGAAAAAGAGAGCTAATGCTATAGAGAGGCGGTGGAAGTAGCAGAGCTTTGTGTCTGACTGAGAGCAACAACTCACCACGCTGACGTCGGACTCATTGCTGTGGTAGGGCGCACGCAGGTACACTCGGGACAGCGTGTTATTGAAGCTGTAGCCCAGTTTCACTGCATCACTTACTGTTATTCTCTTTCTCCCTGATGGAGAAACAAACATCAGCTGCCATTGCTGGTATGCAACATTTTGAGTCTGCAAGAGAGAGATGAGCTGCATCAGATCTAAATCTACCAAAGTCTCTTAAAAACCTACGATCTTGTAGCACCTATTTTCCTGTTAGAAGCTGAAGTAACTGGAATGATACTGGACACTACTAGTTCATCACAGGCAAGAAATATCTGTGATATATATAAAGATAAGGAATTCTAGAGCTCTTTAGGGCATATTTAGAGATAGTCTTACAGCAGCACTGAAAGGAACTTAGACTGGTGGCCTTGAACAAACCGACTTTTAACAAAATACTTGTGCTGTTAAGAAACTGATTGTCTTCATGCCTGTTGATTGCTTGATCTGTCCAGAGGCCAAATGACAGGCTACTTTTTATAGTATGTAGCCATACTGTGCCAAAGATAAGAAGCAAGGAATGCCTGTACTGGCCTAGAACAGAGTCCCCTGAAATAATAATCTTATGGGAGCATAGTCAGAAGGAAAATGAGCATAAGGAGTAAGTAAGACATGAGAAAAATAGGACAAACTTATATATTTCACAGAATCACAGAATGGTTAAGGTTTGAAGGAACCACAGAAGGTCATCTAGTTCAACCTCCCTGCTTAAGCAAGAACATTACTCAGGATGGTGTCCAGAAGTCTTTTGAGTATCTCCAGAGAAGGAGACTCAACAGCCTTTCTGGGGGCAATCTATTCCAGTGCATGGTCACCCTTACAGTAAAGAAATTCTTCCTCATCCTCAGGTGGAACTTCCAGTGGATCAGTTTGTTCCCATTGCCTTGTGTCCTATTGATTGGAACGACTGAGAAGAACCTGGCTCCATCTTCTTGACACCCTCCCTTCAGATACTTACATTGTTAACATCCTCTTAATCTTCTCTAGGCTGAACAAGCCCAGCTCCCTCAACCTTTCCTCATAAGAGAGATGCTCCAGTCATCATTTCCCCATAATTCTTTCCATCCTCAAATAATTTTCATCTCAGAGACTCCTGAGCTATCTGTAGCTTTTTTTATTTTGTACATCTTATTGGATTTCTCTTCAATCAACTTTTCCAGAGTCGCTTTGGGATAAAATAAGCTTTTAACAGCCACCACATCTTTTGCCAGTGAGTGTGACAGATTCACTACCCATTGTGTGAAGAACCACCTACCTTTGTTTGTCTTGAACTCAGTTTCCACTAATGGAACAAGCATATGGCTCTGCTCTCCCACCTAAGTGTCTCTTTGCAGCCTAGAGGTCTAAAAATACTTGAGAGTTTTTTCAGTACTTGATGGCAACTTTGTCATCTCCTTTTGGTGGTTTTGTTTTATTTTTTTTTGAAAGATGGAGCTATGCCCAAAGGATGACTCATAAGGCTAGAGAGAAGAGGCAGGCTAGGAACTGTTAGGAAAGACCTCATACCTCTGGCAGTGCTGACATCCATGCTACAGTGTAGTCATTTGAAACTGCTGGGACATCAGTCTTCACTGACACCTGGGGACAGAGAGGAGATTCTTCAGGAGCAAACAGATCTTCAGCATTATTACAGGCGTGGGCAACAGAATGAGAGGGCATTCAGATTTTTTCTCCAGAGGCTGTTAGGATTTAGCAATTTGTGTTCTCTGGAGGGAAAGAGTTTCCATAGAGGTTCTTGATGGCAGTAATTTCTATGGCCTTACAATCAATGTTAAAGCCATGGGTTTTATGGTTGTGCACATACAGCACAGGAAATACTTTGTGTATAACCAGGTAAACCAAAAGTCCTGCTTCTGGTAAGGATGGAGATTTTCAGGGATATCTGGGTCTCTCCACTGGAGGTACAGGGAAGCAGGCTACTGGCTTTAGCAGGACTGATTCCCTCTTCCCATGCAGGCTGAACACCTGAAAATGCAAGATCCCCTGTACCTAAGGCAGATTCTGTGGTGTAAATCTTGCCAGCATGTGCTGCAGAGTGAGGTGAGGAAAGAGGACAGAGTCAGAAGACACTGAGTTGGGAGTCAGTGTTTGTTTCACACACCTGTGCCATGGTTTGTGTTGCAACACCCAGATGTGACTGCACAGCTTCAGTTTCTAACAGGACAAATATACTTTCTTTTTCCTGCCTATAGCAGGCGTGTACAGAAGAAGTGAAATTTAGTTTGTTCACAGCCTTATTTCTATGTTGGTGGGTAGGTGGTAGCAGCAGGCTGGACACCCCTATCATTCCACCCAGTGGGAGGCAGGTCCTGTCTCACAGTGATGTTCTGTGAGTCATGTGATGTGGCAGAGGTGCAGCTCTGCAAACTGTAGGTTTTATTATTTCAAACATAAGAATGGCAATCTCATGAGTGATGTACTCTCATAAGCTAAAGAGCTTGTCCTGCCTGCCTGTTGATGTGCTTGAAAAGGCTTGGCTTACATCATCTGTACAGTTAACTGAATTTCACTCCATCCAAGATACCTATGGCATGTAAATGTGTTACTAATAAGCATCTACAGTTACACACCCTGCTAAATATCAGCAGGTTGCTATTTCGCCTGGTTCATAATGTACAATCAACTTCTGACAGAAATTTATGGAGGTTGTTGTGCCTGCAGGGAGCTTGGATGTAGCTTTGCCTTCAGTGAGAAGGTTTTTACCTCCATGTAGTTTTCTTCGCACACAATTTCTCTTGAAGCCCAAGAAGGGTAGGAGCAGTACATAGGGTATGTGTAGGTCACAGCTGCCCTCATGCTTGGAAATGAGGAGACCTTGATGTTCACAGTCAGTGAAAACAGCTCATCTGCCTGGGAAGAAAAACTGGCATTTCAGTAGATACTGTGGAAGGTCCCAGGAATAGCTGCATTGGACCATCCAGCCCAGTGTCCTGTTTCTGAGGCTGTTTTTTAATGAAGAGAACAGGTTTAGAGCTGCAGTGGCAGTTCCTCCAACATACCACCCTGTCTGAAGTGGTCTGTGTGCAGGGGCTTCCTGAGCCAGAGACGTTGCCTCAGCATTCACAGCCTTTGCCTTAGACCACATCTCAGCACTGTTCTTGATGTGCCATAGAGGAGCATCTGGTCAAGAGGAGATCTGACCTGCCTTACTGTGTGGTGCACATTTCTCCCATTCATGACCCATGTCCCTCCCAGTGGGGAGAAAGTACTGGACCTTTTGTTTTGATGTAGACAGTTCAGATCTATCTTTAAAATGTTTAGAGTCTATCTTGACCAGCTCCAGTAAGAATTCCTTTTGGTTCTTCAGCTATCCAGGAGCCACACACAAAACCATGGATCATGTTTCAATCTCATATAGATGTTTATTTTTCTACAGAAAAAGGTAAAACCTTTCCAGGGAAATTTCCAGCCTGGAAATCCAGGTCACTGCACAGTACACTGCACACCCCCTGTCCTTGTTAGTATAACCTCTGCCCATAAAGTTTTACCATATTTTTTCTGTGGGGCTTCCAGGACCAACCAGACTAAACATGGACAAGCAGTGATGTTTCTCCTGTGATATATTCTGTTTCTGGGTACATTTCATCTCAACTAATACTTAGAAATTAGAAGTCCAGGCTACACTTTTACATGTGTTTTTGGAAGGTGTGAATCACCTTCCGGAGATGCCTGCTTCTCTCCACTGACTATTGTAGAAGCCCAAACAACTAGTTTAGACTAGACATTATCTTTCAGATGGCTGAAGTTACGTGAGACAAATCTGGGTCTAATAGACGTGTGTGATCTACATTCCTAGGCATGTGTTAACAGGCGCATTACCACACAAATTAAGCCAGGAAGCAATCTGCCAGAATCACACTGAAAATGTTGCTTTTTCAAGCAGATGCCTACTTCTTTCCAGAGAGGCTTTCAAGAAACTCTCTGGCAAATCAGCAGCTACAATGATATGCTTGAGAACTGGCAGCTAGTCAGCAGCATTAGGCTAACTGTCATTCCATGGAGAGAGGAAATCCCATGTCAGTCACACTGAACAAACCTCATAGTGGAGAGCCATTGCCTATTCATTTCTACCAACATTGATACCTTGAATTCACTATTCTCAGAACATTCCATTAGAATACCACATAATATCTCGATCTTGTCTTTTTGGAGAGGATGTGCAGTCTGAGCTGTTTTCAAGCCCTTGTCTGGGTCTTACCTCGTTGGCCACGTGACAGCCGAGCACTGATGTGCGGAAGACCGGATTGCCCCACACGTCTTCTGACAGCACATAGCCACAGCGAGATGCTAGTTTCTCATCCAGCAGAACGGGGCCAGCATAAGGATCTACAGAAAAAGGGAATGATATGTGGGATGCAAAGCTCAGGGCAAATGATGAGGCAGAGTGGTGCTGAGGTCTTCTCATGCAGCTCTTCTGTGAACAGGTCTGTCTGGGTTGGGTGCTCTCCAGTGATGTGTGTGGTTAAGGAGCTGGTGAAACTGTTTTGGCATTTGTAAGAGTCCATGAGATAGTCTGGAATATCACCCAGGCAGACTAAATATCACCCACATAATGTGCACTTTAATGCCTGTTTCTATGCATCCAGAAGCTTTTGCCGCTGCCACCTTGAAGTACTATTACGGAGAGCTTCTCTGAGGCCTCAACTACATTTGTCCCTTCTTAACTCTCCAGAAAATAGTTACAGGCTATTAAGCTCCTTCATTTCTAAAAGTCATCAAGCTGTGATAATCTGCTGCTCGCTCTGGTCAAAGGATGCAGTCATGGACCTATTTTGGATGGGTATTGTTACATATTGATCACGTCTGCTGCTCATCTCTGCATGCTGTGAAACCTATGGGGGAGCCAAGCAAGAGACACAATGAGAGCTGGCTGCATTCAACTCTTGATAGTGGTACAGTTAATAACATATTTTGTTAATTATCTGCCCTCTGATTAAGGAACTATTTTAGTCTTGGGTTAAACACAAGAATCTGTACAAATAGTTAGGGTTTAACTAGCCTTTCCTGCTATTTCTAGATTTCTAGATTTGTCTGTCATCTTTATAAGTAGAACAACACTGTAACTGCTGTCTGAGTAACTGTATGCTTGCAACCCAGGTAGACTAAGGACATAAGTGGGAATAACTTTGGAATAAGAAGGAATAGCTTTTATGAGACCAACTGAGAGCTGGAAAAAACAAACAATTTTTTGTGCCTGAAGACTGGTCTGTTTTTTCCAGTGGCATCAGTTGCTCTCATAAATGCTATCACTTCTCCGCACACCCTTTCCATACTAAATTTATTCAGTTCTGCCTCCAAATCATGTGAAACAAAAACAAAACCCAGAAAAAAGTGGACTGATCTCAACAGAAATTAATCTGGTTTGAGGTGAAATAACATACTTTTTACAATCTGATGTGAACATTTTCTGGTTTTCATTTTGGTTCTGTAAATTTTTGTTTTCCCCAGCAAAATGTTCAACCTGAATTTGGGTATTTAACTACCATTGTGTTGTTAAATAGAAAGGAATAATAATAATAATAATAAAAAAGTCCTTTAATTGCTGCAGCACTCAGCACTCACTGAGAGTGTGTTTTCTGGGTATTACCCATCCTACACTGCTGTTGTCATTTGTGCTGTCCAGGACATATCCAATCTGCAATGTCAGCTTTGCTTTTCTTGCTAGACATGTGTAAGAGTTCAGCAGAGGAAAGCATGAAAGCCAATTATCGTCCTTCCTCTTCAGCCCATCCTTTCTCCTTTCTCCAGCATGTTAGTTGTAAGGGGAAAATGGGGCCGTGGCTGTAGACACAAGCTTTATTCCTCTCTAGGGATACTCGCCAAATTGAAGTGTGAGAGCCAGGTGTAGGTGACAGGGATGTGCTGCAGGTTCCTTGGGGTCAGTTACCAATTATCAATAGATGGCAGCAGCATGCAGATCACAGGCTTCTGTGATCACTTGGGTGATTCCCCAGCCTTCATGGCATTCAGGGCAGACACTTGTGACTCACCATAGATTTCCAGCTGGAAGAACTTTCCCTGGAGAAAGAGTTTATTCAGTTTCATCCAAAAAATTCTGGAGCGGCAACTGCTCTCTACAAAACCTGGTGGGAGCACATATAGAGTAGATGAGTCATTGGGACTGAAGGGCAGAGAAGAGGCATATCCTGTTATGAGCAAAATAACCACGCTCTCCGCCTTGCCTCTTCCCAAAACCATCTTATCATATTTCACCAACCTGGGGGAGCCATCTGCCTCCCTTGACCCAGCCAGAACAGCAAGAAAAGCAGCCAGATCCTGCAGGATAAGCACATGAACTAATAATGGGGTGAACAGAGGAAAGAAAAGATCAAAATGGAAAATTAAGGAGGTGGTGACCAAAGTCTTGTTACCTGCAATGTGAGTGACTCACAGCCTCCATCTGCCCCCAGAGACCTGGGCATGGGCATCAAAGTCCTTCTCCCTGTGAGGTAAAATGCACACAGCTGTGGAGAAGGAACTTAGTCAGAATAAGGAAGAGAGGTACAGCTTACTTTTTCAGATTGTGCTGTGTTCTCCAAGCCTTGTGTGTGGACCAGGAGAGGTTGGTGTCTTCAGTTGTGGAGGCACACCTGGGCTGAATCCTGCAGTGCCTTCCAACGTTATCTGAGCTCACTCCTGGCTGTGGGAGGCAGCGTCCCTCCCGCTGGAAGGGCACAACACCCTTCTGCCAAGTATTTGCAAGGTCAGAGGCTGCTGCTGAGCCTAATTGTAATGAGTGCAGCAGAGGGTGCTCGAAGCTTTCCATCAAGCCCAGGGAAGTATTCTCATTCCTTACAAGCCAGTTGGGTAGCTTTGGATTCAGGTCTTAAGAGCACTTGAAACATTTCCCCGGAGGTATTTTAATTGGGGCTACACAGGAAATACATTTTTGTTTCTGTGAAATGTCCCAGTGACCCAGCCATGCCAGAGATAACAGCAATTTTTTGGCAGCTGAACATTTTGCTTTTGTGGATCCAGTTAGGTTGCCCTTTGATTTGTTTGATTATAGGAGAGTGTTTTGGTGAAAACATCTTGTTTTTAGAAGTGCTCTAATATCACTGTCAGACCCTGTGCAGGTCTGTGAAAGCCAAACGTATTGCCTGGGAAGAAAACCTCTTAGCTTCTGATCGGAGTTGTGCTTCTGGGACTGCAAGTGAACCCAGGAAGCAGAAAGGCTGAGAGGCTTGGTGAGCTGAAAATACAGCTTGTGTGGCATGGATGGTCCGTGATGGGGACATTTGGGTTGACACTTTAGCCATTGAAACCTAGGCTCAGTCTCCTTTTGGTCCCCATTTTGGGGCATTGCCCAACCATTCTTACCTTATTTTGATTCACAGGCATGAGCACAGCTGTGTTGTACAATTGAGATTGTTTTCACAGCACACCTCACACCACGTTGGGATAAACAAACATAAAATTTCACAGAACACAGTGAAATTCGTGTAATTTCCTCCTCTGTCCCCCTTTCTCAGAGGACCTCTGCAGTAACAGCAGAACCCAGACCACTGCCCTGCCAGACACTCACTTTGCACAGCAGGGAATGGTGGCACACTTGTGTGAGTGCTCTGGAGAGGAGCCCTGAGGCTTTAGCAATCTCCTAATTAATGTCCTTTGGCCACAAGAACCTTTCTCATTCAGTGGGAACCGAAGTCCAACTTCTGCAACAACTTCTCATGAGCCCACGCAAGACTCGCTGCATGATCCTGGCCTGCGTTAACTCTGCGTCCCCGGGCTCAGAGTGACTCTTCATTGAATCCAGCTGGGGCTGGAATTCAGCTGGAAATGGCGGTACTCAGATACCACAGTGATGAGTGTGGTGTAACACTGAGATTTTGAATTTTGAGTGAAAACTTCAGTATATTTGGATAGCAAACAGTTCCAAGTTTGATAAGCCACTTCCAAGAGCCATGTAGCATCTCCCTGAGATACTGAGAATCAAGGTCTGAGGGAGCCATGTTTGAGAGAACATGGTTGCAATTTATTAAATAACAGTCAACTGCCAGGGCAGGTACACAACTGCAATTAGCTGCCACAAGCAGTGAGATGGATTTATGCATCTTTGAACAACTCAGACCATCATAGTTACTCTGCTTCTGGCATTAATCGTGATTCTAAATGTGGCAGAAATGACTTTGGATGTGACATGGAAATTGTGGTCAGTGTGCTATAGCCAGCTCTTGGCCTCACTGTCAACCAAGCAAAGCAAAGCAAGTCCAGGTCAAATGCTTTTGGCTTCCAAGGATCGCTTAAGTGCTGCGGAAAGCATTGTTAGCACTGGGCGCCTGGAAGCATCAGCTGCTTGTGGTCCCTGAAGTTCCTCTGGTACTGATTATAAAGGTAGGGAGGATAAGTTTGTGTGTTCCAGGTTGTTATGTTTGTCTACTTGGGTTTCCTCGCTGTTTTGGCTGGATAAGAGCACCCATCTCAATGTTCTTGTAGGGTAATAAACAGCTGCTGTGTTTCGACCTTGAGGTGATGGCATTCTGTGGTGGATAAGATCATTCATGGCTGGGGTTCTTTCAGGCTGAAAGGTACCGTATGAATATAATGTTTTGGTTTCTTTTTTTCTTTTTTTCTTCCCCTGCATGGGTCTGGGGTTTCTATTATATAACATGATTGAAAGTTTACAACTTGCCACTTGGAGCAGCACACCTGTAGCACCTCTCCCAGTGAGGATTGGTTTCCATGGTGGAAAAAGACTCCAGCCCTTTGAGTCATGTTTTTTTTTTTT
>VXAU01006778.1:501865-523891 GCA_013399695.1 Formicarius rufipectus | reverse complement strand
TGTTTTTTTTTTTTTTTTCTGTTGTTCTGCAGCACTGAAATCTCCAGGTTACCTGAATGCTATAGAAAAAGTTTTTTTAAAATTTTTCAGTCATGAGTCTTTTAATTATAACTTTATAATATAAAGTTATCTGTATTAATATATATATTTACATATTATGTTATAACTTTAATTGTAACCTTATTTTTAATTATAACTTTTCCAGCTGGTTAAGAAACAATTAGGTTTTTTTGGTTTGTTCTGGTTTTTGTTCCATTGGGTCCTGTGTTGATCTGAAGTAAGTCTCAGAGTTTGATATGTAGTCTGAGTGTGGGTAGAGTAAAATAGCACCCATTATTGGACAAAAAAATAACTAGTGAACAATGGGAGAGGGAATGGGCCAGAGTCTTGTTTTAATGTATCATAAGAAGATTCACAGAATTATAGAATCACAGAACAGTTTGGGTTGGAAGGAACCTTAAAGATCATCTAGTTCCAACTCCTATGGTATGGATAGGGATGTCATTCACTAGATCAGGTTGCTCAGAGCCCCATGCAACCTGGCCTTGAACACTTCCAGGGATGGGGTGTCCACAACTTCTCTGTACAACAACCTTTGCTCATAAAGACTTGGGAGAAACCAGTATAAGGTATCCCTGTCCTCATCATCTCTTGCAGCTGCAGGACTGGCAAATCTGAAATAGAGAGAGAAATATTGGCATGTCAGTGTTTCTAAACCTAGAAATAGAAGGTGAGCTATGATGTGACTGTCAACTAGAGAGGGCTTCTAGGAAATCTTCAAGAAGATGCTAGAAGAGATGCTTCTCCCTGGGAAGAGATATGCATTTGGAGTAAGATGGGAATTAGAGAACCAGGTTGTGTGTTCAGAAGGTGAGAAATGGGAATAATGTTAAGCTTTATCTCTAAGAAACATTTTCTCAGGGTGTCTGTGAGACACAGAGAGGTGCAAGTGGCCTCCACCTGCAGGGTAACACTGTTTTTCTGGGACAAGGTTGGCCACCTTGGCATGGACGTGTGCCTGAGCTCGGCTCCAACCTGTGTGTGCCATGAGCTTCTAAGTGCATTCAAAAGGCTTTGTTATCCCCAGAGAAAAATAGTGTATATAGATAGTTCTGGTTTAACTTCACACCATACAACAAGATAACCTCACTGATGCCACCGCTCTGTTTTCATATGCACATGTCATGTTTCAGAGGGTTGAGCCCTTACTGTTCTGTGAAGATGGTACAGGGGAAAGTATACCCGAATAGTACAGGGGAGAATATACCTGTATACAACACAGAAATATCAGCTCAAACAGGTGATTTTTCCTATCCCCATGAGTTGGTAGTTGGCTTATGCTCTGAGCTGTGAGAGTTTTCATTCCTCATTTGTTATTATTAAAATATTATAGTAATTATTATATTATCTGTATAACATGTTTAGAAGGTGTCCATGTGTTAACACCATTTTTATCTTTAAAACATGCCACACTCAAATGCATATTGGTTCCAAAAAGCAACACTTGTTATCATTGCATGCCACTAAATCATTAAAATGGTGGAAAAAGTGCAAATAAGCAGACCTGTACACCAATGGGCTTTTAATTCTTTTTTAACATGTGATTGGTGTTAATTTCTCTGTGCCTGTAATGTTTGTGTTCACTGTAACCAAACAATAGAACTTTGTTTTTGTTCTTTGTGTAAATTAAAGACATCTGTTCTCTTTATACGAAAAGTTGTTTTTTAAAAGAAGCTGGTCTGATCTAACTAAATACCAATGCTGTGTCCACAATGAGTTACTATTAATATTTGGGAAAGGCAACCATCCAAAGCAAGTGTAATGTCAAATCACTGGCGGGAGTGCATATTTATTGCTCAAAGTGACAGATAAAAATGTAGAGGTTACAAAAACAAAATTCTTGTGGATGAATAATGATACATATATATGCCCCCAATGCCCCATCACCACATTTGCAATTGGCAGGGTGTTCTCCACTGCCTCCTGCTCCCCAGGATTAATCAACAAGAGACTGGTAGCTTGGCACCCTCCCTGGAGGAGCAAGGCTGCTCCCACCTTCCCTCCACCAGACCCTGCATGCAGTGACCTTTGGGGCATGCTGGAATCTGATCCATCTGTTTAGTCAGACTTTCTCCCCACCTTGTTCTGGTATTTTACTGCATCCGTTTATTTTCTGCTGAAGGCACATCACTTTTCCTCCATGCAGGTGGAGGAGGTGGAGCATCCACTGAAGGTTTCTGAAGTGCCTGTGATGCCAGCACGAGAGTGGTCTTCAGAGTTGTCTGTTAAGTCATGGTATGAAGGAGTTGGCAGCCCAAGATGGGACCATCATCTTTCTCAGGAGGAGCAGTCCTGCATTAAGCAGTAGTCTTGCTGAAGTAGATGTTTGAGGTTATTTCAGAGATAAAAGATACATTATTTGTCATGATCTCCAGTAGCAGAATGGGGATCTGAGAAACTCAGGGCTCTCCCTGCCCAGGTGGCTATGGAGCCTTGTCACTAATGTACTTGAGCAACTCAGAGATGATGAAATTTTCCATCACAGGCAGATGTCTTCAGGAGGAAATATATACAATTAACACTTCTCAATGATGGGCATGAGTCAAGAAAACCTCTCTATTGAGTGCAGCAGTTAAGACTTTGCTTAAATCTCATTTATTTCAGTAAGACTTAAACATAAGTAAACCCTTTCCAGACCCTGGGCACATCAAGCGCAGATCTGTTTCTCCCATGGCTGCTACCTCTGGTGTCCTGTGGCAAGGGTGCTGAGCCACTCACTGACAGGAACCAAGAAAAAAACTTGCTTGTATTAAAGAGTTAGATATTTTGTTGATGTGCTTATTGCAGTCAGTGCCACAATAGGTGGCATTTACTATCATCATAATTTTCCTGCTCCTTCTTAAGATGCCCCACTCTAGTATGTCCTTCCCCTCTCCTATTCTCTGGCAGAGTATCGTTGTGCTCCTTCCTTTCCCATACCCTTTTCCCTGACTACTCCTAATACATATATTATTCATCTCTGCCTCTTTCTACAGCATCTTCACTCTCTCTCTGTCATTACTTCGCATCCCCCATCCTTCTCCCAACAGGTACCAGCACCAGTGGTGGCCTCCCATGGAGGCCTGATCTTATCGGCTGGTCGGACACCAACAGGCTCCTCCAAGATTCAGTTGAGCACAGAACTTGCTGAGTCACATTTTCTCCATAAAAACACTCATGTGCTTCCCTAGAGTTGCACAGTTATAGGCCCAGCTTGGCCAGAGAGGAACAGCAGATTTCACCCTGAAGCGCCTCCAGGAATGCTGGCAAGAAGTTGCTTTTATTTCCTATCTTGGGTTACCACAATGCGGGTTAGGACTACAAAAGCTTGAAATCCCTGGCAAGCTGTCGCTGTACATCTGTCTAAGATGACGGCCAGCATGGACAACCATGGGCTCCAGCCCATGACCAGTATGAAGTACTTTGTTCCTTGCTGAGCAGCTGTCATTAACAGTGATCTGTGAGGTTTCTTCTTGATTTCAGTCAGTGGCTTGCATGGCTGCTCTCTCCTCTGGTGAATTCTCCATACTTGCCTGTTTGGCTGTGGAGGTGATCCACTGCTCGTCCTCACCAGTTAATTTATCTCATCATTTTGCTGTCAGGGTGGTGTGTGCTGTTTCCGTCAGTCTGATGAGCTGGAGCCCCCACATCCCCTTGGAGATGTGAAATCTGTAAAATGGCAACAGCACTTGCTCCCAGAGACCCTTGTGAGGGATTAGCAAGGAGTGTTTGCAGCATGACTGTATAGGATCTAGAGGTCACCAGGCGCAGCCTCCCTTTAAGTGGAGGTCTGTTTGGGAAGATTATGTGTGGAGTTACTGCGTCATATCACTTACGTGCCCATTTTACAGTCAGAAATTGGTGAATTAAATTGGTGTTGCACTACAGAATTGTATCTTTATGTTCCATGGGACTGTCAGACTTCCTTTCAGTAGGTCCTGGCGCTCACAGTCTGCAGCAAAGGGCAGAGCAAGGTGCAGTGTCCTTTTGTTCTCTTGAGGGAAACAATTTTGATGCCGTTTGTCCCTAGCTTGTCCAGGCTGATCTCTGGAGGATGCTGCCGTCGCCTGCAGCCGTGACATTTTTGGGGTGCGGGTGGGACAACAGCCTTCTCGGATGGATGTGTCTCAGAAAGCCGTGTTCAGAGTGATAGTTGCTCACTCGTTCCCAAGCCATTCCCAGCGGCAGGATTTCCCCTCCGCCTCCCGCGGGGCCGCTTTTAGCGCCGGTTCCCGTTAGGTGTCTCCCTTCTCCGCCGTATGGCCGGCGGGATCCGCGGCATCGCCCCTCGGCACCGCTCCGGGATGGCACAGCGGGATCGGGGCACCGGGATGGCACAGCGGGATCGGGGCACTGGGATGGCACAGCGGGATCGGGGCGCTGGGGTGGCAGAGCGGGATTGGGGCACCGGAATCGGGGCACCGGGATCGGGACTCCGCGGCCCGCCGGGATCAGTCCCTGGCTCAGGCCGCTCTGACGGACTTTGCACTGGGATTTTTGTGAAATCTCCTTGGCGGTGGAGGGAGCGGGATCCTGCCGTAGGCAGCACTGTCTGGGCAGCGTCTCCCCGTTTTCCTACCTCTCTCCCAGGCGCCGCTTAGTGTTTCTGGGGGCTCCCCGGGGCTCCTCGCCCGAGAGGTAGGTGAGTCTGCAGGCAGGGACAAAGCCCTGAATATTACAGAATCACAGAGTGGTTTGGCTTGGAAGGGACCTTGAAGATCCAAGCCCAACCCTCCTGCCATGGGCAGGGACACCTTCCACTAGACCTGTGTGCTCCAAGCCCTATCCAGCCTTGAACTATTCCAGGGATGGATCATCCTCAGCTTCTCTGGGCAACTTGTTCCAGTGGCTCACCACCCTCAAAATAAGGAATTTCTTCGTAATATTTGATCTAAAACTCTCCTCTTTTAGTTGAAAACCATTCCCCCTTGTCCTATCATTATCTACCAGTGTAAAAAGTTGCTTTCCCTTTTTTTTTTTTTTTTTTTTTTTTTAATAAGCTCCCTTTAAGTGCTGGAAGGCTGCTAAGAGGTTTCCCCTGAGTCTTCTCTTCCCCAGGCTGAATGTACCCATCTGTCTCATCCTGCCTCCATAGGAGGGGTGATCCAGCCCTCTGATCTTCTTTGTGGCCACGGCCGTACCTGCTCTAATCCATGTCTTTCCTGTGCTAAGGACCTTGGAGCTGGACACAGCACTGCAGGTGGAGTCTCACTAAGGCAAAGCAGAAGGGTAGAATCCTCTCCCTCAACCTGCTTCCCACAACGCTGTCGATGCAGCCCAGGACATGGTTGGCATTCTGGGCTGCAGGTGCACTGTTGATTTGTGTCCAGCTTTTTGTCCACCACAACCCACATGGATATAGGCCTGTGTCTATGTTGTATCCATACAACTTACTTGCAGCTCCATCCAACACACCTCCATGGAGTTTCATGCTGAGCCCAGATGTGCTAGAAAAGCAAGCCAATAAGGTGGAGGAAGGACTGTTTCCTCTTTGCAAGTACTATATTTTGTCCTTGTTTGGGACCAAAGATGTTCCTCTGTGCTCCAGTGTGTGAATAAAACACATGTAAAGAGGGATGCAAGCTATGCATGAACATGCCTGACCCACTCCCTGAATCTTAAGGTGAAATGATAGCAGTGATATTCCTGAGCCTTCAATGTGGGGAGAAAAATGCCTTTTGTGGAAATGGGATGTTGGAAGCTTTTTACCTCTCTTTCTGCAGTTGATTTCTGATCCTGCCTCTGCTCTAATCCATTTGGCTCCTGTGTAGCCCTTGTGACATCCCATGGAGCTGTCTAAAATTATTCAAGTTTTGTGCATCTTGACATTGCAATTTTTGCTGATCCAATATTATTTGGTACTCAAAATGCAGCAAGTTGTGAAGGTAATAGGAATGCAGCACCCTGAGTGCTGCAGCATTCACAGAGATCATCCAGTTACTGCCATGACTTGCTTTGCATCTGAAATCACTTTGCATGGAGATTTTTATGGCACTAAAAGTTTTATAGCTGATTGCATTATTTTATTCTTGATTCACATACAACACTGAAATGGACCACTGGCACTCACTACTGCAACATACAAATTTAGGTCATCTCATCACCTTTCTGTAGAGACGAAGACTTAAGCTTGAGACTGAGACACTATGCTAAGATTTAGATGCTGGAGTGGAACATCTTTACAGAATTATTTTTTTTTTAAATTTCATTTTAATATATTTATTAATTCTGGGTGTAAGCTCCTGTTGTTGGTAGTGATGTTAGTTCAGCTGTCACACAAGCAGAGTTTTGCCCGAGATGCAGCTGCATCTACAATCTTTGGGATAGGCCGACTTATTTAAACAACGTGTAGCATCTGGTCTCTGTGGCTTGGGCCACTTACCGGAGGTCACACAGCAGAGACTGGGAAGCAGCCCAGCTCTCCTGCCTCTGATCTCTGTTCTTGAATTTTTGCAATGCTGCCGCAACCACAGAGCAACACAAATGTCCATGGGCAAGAGAGGTAACAGAACCGTAGCCAAACTCTGGAGGCACGGAATACAAGGTGGCTGAAAATCTGGCTGTGCTTGGAGGTGAGTGTTTAATGAGCTGAACTTTGGCTTGTCATCGGTGCTGGGTGGTGTCTCTCAGCTATGGTCCTGGGATGGACGGTGCTCAAAACCTTCACCACTGCCTCGGGTGAGAGCACGGCAGGCAACTCAGTGGATGATGCCAAGTGAGGGGAGCATTGAATGTGCTGGAGATTTGCCTGCTATTCAGAGAGACACGACAAGCTGAGGAAATGGGCCTACAGGAACCTTAGGAAGCTCAACAAAAAGGAATGTGAGGTCTCTGCACCTGGGATGGAGTAACCCTGTGTCCCAGTACTGCCTTGGGATTGACTGCTAGGAAGAAGCTTTGTAACAAAGGACACAAATAGTGTGTCTAGTAGACACCATATGGGACAGAAGCCCACAGTGTGCCCCTGTTCCAGTGAGGCTACTGTGCCCTAGGCTATATCAACCCAAGTGTAGCCAGCAGGTTGAGGGAAATGGTGATTCCTTCCTGTTTGTCCTGTGCTGGAGTACTGTATTCAGTTTGTCCCCTTAGTACAAAAATTACATGAACATCCTGAAATGAGTTCAACCAAGGCCTCTGAGTGGGTTGGTGGCTGGAGCACGTGATGTAGGAGGAGAGGTTGAGATCTGTGTTTGCTCAGCAGGAGGAACAGAAGCAGAGCAGATATTGTCTCACTGTTGTGTCCAGCTGCCTAAAGGAGGATTGCAGAGAAGATAGAACTGGACTGTTCTTAGATGTTCATCACAAAAAGACAGAATAGTCACAATCTGCAGCAAGGAAAATCCTGGCTGAGTATAAGGAAAAAACATTGATGATCAGTGGTTAACCAGGGCTTGATTGCCCAAGGAGGCTGTGCAATCTCCATCCCTGAAGATTTTCAAAACATGACTGAACAAAGCCCTGAGCAACCTTATCTAATTTTGAAGTTCTGAGTGCAACTTTTGACCAGATGAGTTCCAGAAGTTTCTTCCAACTTAATTTATTCCATGACTTTACAATAGCTGGATACCTTCAGTATAATTCCTGCTGTATTCCTGGGCGAACTGAATGGAACCCTTTGTCAGTATTGTTTTCACAGGCACACCTTTCATAACCACCACAAAAATCACAAAAGAGAAAAAAAAAGTTCAATGCTGAGAGGAAAAATTGAAGCAAAACAGTGTGCAAGAGCTACACAAAACATTCAGTGTCTCAAAGCTGCTGGTTGCTGCTAGTGTTGGCATGAAAGGAAGTATGAAGTGGATTAAGTGCAAGGACAAACAATCTAAAGCATTCTGCTAGCAGAGTCTCCTGTCATCCTCCCGCTTCCCAACATGACAGTGATCCAAGCTGTGCAGAGTCTTGGATGAGGCTCCAGGCGCTGAATCACTTTGACTCCCCTCCCTCCCCTGCAATGATCATACACAGAAAACAGACATGACTGAGAGAGTCTTGCGCCAGTTTATAAAAGGAAAGTCACTTTTCTACACAACCCTCATGAAAAAGGATTGTTTGGTTTTGTCACTTAGCAAACACCCTAATGGCCTGATGAGGAACATACTTGTTAAGCTGAGTTTCCTTCGTCAGGCTAGAGGAAGGTGGGTTTAGGAAACTGTAGTGTCTGTGAAAAGGTTATGGTAGCCTCGAGATGGGATCTGTCCCTTGATGGCCTTCCTCCCCCTTGACCACAGCCATATTTCAGAATGAAGATGATGCAAAGACATGACTACAAGTCCCTGAGTCTTTGACCTCAGCCCTGGTCACACCTTCCTTGACCTCTGCCTTTCACCTGCTTGTTTCAGCCTTGTCTGCCCCATCCCATGGTGTGTTCCTGCCCAGTGCATTCTGCACAGACCCCACCTCCTGTTCTCCTCTTGCCCTGAGCGAGGAGGATGCCTGGTGCTGAGTAAGGAGGGATTGCCTAGAGAGTTGATTTAGGCTCCTGAGCATTGTGGAATGGTTCAGAGCCCGGGCAGGACTGATGTTAAATCACAGAAGTAGGCAGCAATCTGTCAGCAGTGTTCTTCCTGTTGTTGTAGCCCAGACAGTTGTGCTGCTGAAAGACCAAAAGTGACATATATGAAGACACCAGTAAATAGGGCTCAAAGGGAATGATCAGTATACTGTAATCTAAGAAGTAAAACACAGGGAAAAGAGAGTGCAGACTACTAGAAGGAGCCTAGTTCTACACTTGGGGATAACCCACCCTTGAAATCAGTGGTGGTGCTTAACCCAGGAAACAGGTTTAGAAGCAGCCATGCCTAAAGCTGGAATTAACACTAGCTCAGTTGAGGTTGTTTTTACTTGCACTCAGTGTCATACTGAATCCAAGATCTGCATTAAAACTGTTTTAGCTGTGTTTGCCAGACTTTGAGACCTTGATAATCACTGTTTTCTGCTTTGCACCTCTGGATTTGACCTTTTGTTATCTGAGGTTGTTTTCCTTTGCTCTTGCACAATTTGCAAGAAAACCCAAAACAACAAAAAAACAAACCTAAACAAAACTCAAACAAAACCCAACAACAAAATCAGCATAACCCAAAACTTCAAAGCAATTTTTTGAGGAGTTTTAGAATATCTCTTTGCTGGAGTGAGCCCACATGAAGCTGAAGCAGCTCTGTTCCCTTGGCAAAGGAGAAATCATTATAATGACTGGTCATGGTCCACTCCCCCCGCCCAAATTTCTTGAATTTGGGCAACTTCAGGCAGCAACGGGTAGTCAGCAGCTCCATGGGTAGCAAAAACAGTTTCAAGCAGCAGTTACAGCTATTTGTCTCTCCTCTCACTCAGGGGAACTGAACTGCTACTGCCTCCTGCCTTGATGCCTTCAAAGCCTTTAGCCTTGGGCAGCACCATTTTTAAGTTCTGTTCATTATGCATATGCCACGTAATCCCACTTTAAAAATCCAAGTCCATTGACTCCAGAAGGACCTCTTGTATGCTTCAACTTCTGTGTGTTTACAAGCAGTGTTTGACCAGGCTTTACCTTGGGTTGCCACCACAGAGATTGATGGGAAATCTGTCCAGAGGGTAAAAAAAATACTGGAGTGTATGTCTAGCAGGATTTCATTCCAGGCTTAAATTATATAAACACTCTTGTAATAAGCATCTTTGGCAAAATCTGTGACCCAGCTGTGCCACTTTTCTTGCAGTACTTCTATTCCTGGATCTATTCTGCCAAGCTGTAGGAAATTTCTTGAAGTGCCTAAGTAAGCATCTCCTCAGGTCACACTCTCACAGCAGTCAATAGAGAGAGGTCAGCTCGTCCAGACATTGTATCCAATCTTAGCTCTGCTCTGGAAGTGGAGATGAAGCCTGTCTTTCTTCCAGGACCATACTGTGAATTTACAGTGACTGGGCTCCAAGACTAGCCTCAGTTAGATCCCTAAAGCTGGGGGAATGAGGAGATACCCTCAGGTCTTAGTCACTAAAAACCACTTATAAGGTTATTTCTAAAGCCCTTGTATCCAAAACGCCCCCTGACCTCGAGCTGGTTGTTCAAGATGACTGAACTGGTCCTGTTCCTGCTGCAGCTCCTTGCGTGGGTCCTGAACTGGAGTCACGGGCTTGAGCGGGGCTGTGGGTGGCTGCAGCCGTCTGTCCTCTATGCCCAGAGCTGTGAGATCAGAGTCTGAGCATCCACATTCTGCACGTGGAAGGGTTTGCACTACACGTACAAATTATTTTTCAGTGAAGAATCATGTATCATGCAGCGAGTCAAAGAGACAAAAATTTTGCCCTTCAGAAATTAGTTTTTAGCTATGGAAAACAGCAGATAATGTGCATCCATGGCAAAAAAAAATGTAGAAAATAACCTCAAGAGTTAAATCTGATGAATAGAAAATACTGCATGAACTATAACTATAGAACTATAACTCAGGATATTCACTATGTTCGTTAAGTCTCTCTCACGCAGCATTTGAAAAGATCAACATCTTTTAGAGTAATCTTTCCCCAGCTATTCTGTATTAATGACTATTTACATAATGAGTTATTTTAAAAGATATATACATAACATACTTCTTTGAAGATATGCACTGGATAAGTTGGAATAAATCCTACCTCATTTAATACAGATTTTCTGAGACATGTAGAAAAATGAGAGTCCTGAAAAACCTGGAAAGAATTCACATCTGATGAAAAAGAAAATATTATATATGATTAAATTTTCCAACCAGCTTTAATAAATACACCGATATTTAAAACAGAGCAAAACAGAATAGTGAGGTATGTCAACATTTTTCAAGGCTTCTAATCATTTTTCAGAACATGAATACTGCAAATTTATGTCCAATTATCATTATTCCTTTTTCTATTAAAAATGGCTGTAAAGTAATTGAGAAGGTAAAACAGTATTGGAACATGCTGTTAAAATTTACTAGAACACCTAAATCCTCTTAACTACAAACAAAATAAAATAGGGATCACTGTAATGATCAAGTGATTTAAACTAAACTAAGCACAGCAAGAAAAATATTTTTTTTATAGCAAGGAGGTAAAGGTAAAAATAACACTTTCCGTATGAGATTGAAGTTTGTTAATAAGACCAGTAATACTTTTTCCTTTTAAGTCCATATCACATGTAAAATACTCTAAAATCCCCACTTTTTAAAATCCTTTTTTTTGTGTGTCTTTCAACATTCAAATGTATTTTCTGCATGTAGAATTCAGCTCTTTATTCCGTGAATGCAAGCTTTTAAGGCACAGTACCTGAGGTTCTGGAAATATTTCATTATCTATCTCAGAAGACTCTTTCTAGCCTGCCACTCATACTTTTTATATTTGAACATTTGAACAAAGTTGAAATAGGGCAACTAAAGCAAAACAGAAAAGAAACTGTAACATGAGTCTGTTCAGCTGCAGCACAGCCTGTCTGTGAGAGATCTGAACACTAATCTCATTGTTGATTTACATCAGATTCCTTTAACTTTTGTCCGAGTCTTTACTGAAGCTGTTCAAATCATTTTGTAAATGTAGATTGAAGGAGCAATTTATACCATTATCTTGACAGGCAGCTCAATCAGGATAATTCATTGAAAATATCTATTTAAAACTCATCATGGAGACAGAGCATTTAATGCTTTCCTTTTTCAAAAAAGTAAGGATGATTTGCTAAGGAAATGGGAAATTGGAAAACTTTTTTTTTTTTAAATTTTATTTTCTAGAAAACAGATGTACTTAAGGTCTTATTAGCTTTCTTTGCATTGATGTGATAATGCGTCATGCTTTCCGAGTCATGAAAGAGCCTTTTTAAGGAACCTATAAAAATTACTTGCAAGTTGTATAATACAAATTCTAATAAATAAAAGTTTACCAGGTTATAGTAAGAGGAACACTGTCCACAGTAACAGAAATTTTTATGACTTTGAAACATAGGTCCTTATTCAGCAAATCAATTTACCATGTAGGTGAACCATTCCCTTAAACTAAATATATAAGGAACTCTGCAGTTGCTATGGAGTTCAGACGTCTAAACCAGGAATCTTTCCAGCAATTAATAGGACAGGCACTTACTTTCAGAAATCTTCTTTCCCACATGCTTCAAATTTAGGTCCTCCATAGGAGCGTGGTTTATCTGAACTGCCTCTTACCTATTAACTTCAGGGATAGATTTTTCCTGATGATTTTACTGCTCAGGAGGCTTTATTTGCCACGCTCAGTCAGGTGTATTTTCTCATTACTTTGTAATCTCTAGAAGGGCAGAAGGCTCATAACCTCTCATAGCAGGGCAGGATCCCTAAACTTCATACAAACTGGACCTTTGCAGGGATGCAGCTTTTGCCACACTTTGAAGTGGCTCTCTAGTCAAAATCTCAGGGCTGGCAGAGCAGTGTAGGAAGGATTTTTATGAAAGATTCTAGTGCAGGGCAGAAAGCTGATAAAAGGGACTTCTGTATATTCATGTGCAGGGAAAACCCTGATTGCTTGGTAGACCTTGACTAAGAGAACATAATATTTCTTTATAGAAAGTGCCTAAATAGTCTTCAGACTAGAGTCCTATGAATGAGTTAATATGTTGTTATTTCATTACTAAAACAAAGGCACAGACAACTTTTCTTCCTAGTTTCACAGAGGCAGCCAGTGGTAGAAAGATCTCTTTTCCTAAGCTGTTACAACTGGGACACATTGCTTCTTCTTTTCTTGAGGAGTTATTAACATGTTTGTATCTCATAATAAATAGATACCTAGCAATTTCTAAATATGCTAGGGAAGAAAATGGGAGCGGAGTGTATTGGCTTGAAACTGCCATTTCAGAAAAACATCCTAATCTTTCTGGTTTGCATGTGAAAAAAAAAAACAAACAACAAGGGAAAAAAGTAAAGAGCATAAGGGAAATAAGAAAATTTTTATTATTTATGAGAGAACATTTTTTCATAAATGCATAGACAACTGGGCAGATGTAAGAAGCAGAGGGGTTTGGGTGGCAAAGGGCTCTCCTTGTGTCCAGTGGGACACCTGGCTCAAGCAGGTTTGCCTGGGGTTGCCCAAAATGCCTTAAAGTCTGGAAGCTTAACCTATTTTGGGAGGAAATTTTAGGATGATAAGGACTGTATTTCAGCATTTTCAATTTATTTTCAACTAAAAGGGCTGCTATTCAGCATAAAATGAACATGATGAGTTTTCCCAACAGTGAGTTACAGTGACAAAATTGCACAGCAGCACTGGAGAATAAATACATGCATTTCAGGCTGATAAGCATCGGGGTACAAACAGAGTATGAAGATAATTTATATTTGTTTTTCTTTGGCTATTATGAACTTTGATGATTTTTCATCCTCATTTAATAGCATGATAAATCATTTTTATGAATGTCATGTATTTCAATTGCTTCCTTGTTAAAATGTGAGCTAATAGGCCTCAGTCTTGGAATAAAACTTCAGGGAAAATAAAATACTGTTCTGAACAACCCGAGCCTCTTCAGTTCAACAAAGTTGCAGCAAAGTACAAATGTCAGAACAGCCCGCTGTTGTGTTACTTGCTGGAAAAGATAAAATGAGAAAGCACTGCTGTGTGTTAGTCATTGCTGTTGGGTGAAGGTCTGTGGCTGAAGGAGTTCCAGCACTAAGACTTGCCTCTGAGCACCTTGGCCTTTTCTGACTGTAGCAGAGGCTAACTCCAGAAGTCCACTGTCCCGGGCAGGCCTTCACACCTGCCTTGGACATGGAAGTGCTGCCCTTTCTGTAGAGAAAGAGCTTGGCTTCTCAACAGCTCTTGTGCCTGCTCCTTGGGAATGACACCAAAGAATACCTTATAAATGAGGTATGCTTCCCATTAGGGATTACAGCATCATTTGATCAAAGTCCCCTGGAAATAGCTCTTGGCAGCACAGACATTCTCTGTAACTCTTCATTCACTTGAGTGTGACTGGCAAAGCTGGAAAAAGCAATGCTGATTTGAGGGCTAGAGGAGAGAGGGACACAACAAGGCTTTTATTGTTGTTTTTGTTGTCTTTCTCCTTGGTTAAGGAATGGTTGTGTGAAATTGGTTTTACAGATGCAAGGAAAATATTGGCAATGGGCTTATTCTTCTATGGAGTTGATCGTGCCCTACATGCTGGCTTAACTTGTAGAAGTAATACAATACAGGCATAACTTAAAATTAAACAATTTTTTGGCAACTCTGGTGAAATATATTGTCATCGGCTGCAGAGCACCGACACACTTGATAGAGTTAAAGAATGTTTGGAAGACTTCAAGCCCTCTCTGGTTTGAGTTTAATGAAATCTGGGCAATCAAAATGTCTACCTGGCAGCTCACAAGAGACACTTCATGTTCATTATTTTGTAGTTAAGCTATCTATCTGCCCTGATGTGCAAGCCTACAAATCTGTATACATTTTTATATAATCTACTTTCATTGTAACTTATCCATAAATTAGTTAGAGACATTTAGGCACCTTGGAGGGGTTTCTTGGTCTCTAGTTTGGTATTAGGGATAGATGTTGCTGAGTTTTGTTCATTGGTTCCTCTCTTGAGAACAGTGCTTGCACACTGGGAGAGAAATACATCACTCCACTGCCTCTTCTTTCCATTCCTTGGTCTATATATCATAACATTTAAAAAGATGAAATGCTGGTGCCGTGCCTCTATTTATGGCTTTTGTTTGAAGACTGCAGAGCATCTGACAAATGTAAATTGATCCTGAGAAAGCCTCAGTGACTTATTAGGCAGCTAAACATGTCCTCCATAGAGATGGCAGAACATAAGTGATATGATTTATAAAAACATTCATACCCCAAATACATCGTGAGCATAGTCCTAGTTAAATACATTTGAGTCATTGTTCCTATTGCACATAAATCTACCATACCTTTAAGGCAAAAGGCAGAGATAGATGAAGAGAGCAGGGCCCTTTTTTGTGCCATATTGTGCCTCAGTGCTTGCACTTCAATGCAAGACAATTAAAGATTAGTACACTGATTTGCGTGGACTTTGTCTTGATCCCAGGTGATAGTACTGAGCTTGTTTGGACACAGAGATATGTACACATTTGTTTTCCCCTGTCAACGGAGAAGATAAAGTCCTGGTCCCAGGCTCCTCCCTATGCTTGAAAACTGTCCCATTGTTAGTGTGTGGGCAATTCTATTAAAACAAACAAGCAAAACTGTAAAAGTATGGTTTCTACAGAACAAGAGAGAAGGAAGGATGAGAGTGTGTTCGTGCTGAAGCAGGCTCTAAATTTTTCTGAGAGGTCTTCAGGTTTCTCTTGCCCCTTTCTCTCCAGACACACATATTCCAGTTCCTTTTGCTTTTATTTCCTTTTTGTGAGTGTAATGTGCAGATTATGCAGCTGTCTTTTTGGTTATTAAATGGGTTTTAATAGTTTAAATATATCTCATGTCTGTGTATATAATAGTCCCAACATGTTTATGGCAGGTTATGTCATTGGTTCCCTTGTTAGTGAAACTAACAAAGCTTCTCCACTAGCTTAAGAGGCCTGGGAATTTTGTGCATCCTGTTCTTGTTGCTGTATGTCAGAGCTGGGCAGATTGCCATTATACCTCGGTGCATAATTCACTGGTTAAGAACACATGAGTGTGTCTCCCTCTAATGTGTGGCTCCAACAACAACCTGCTCATTCCCCAAAGCCAGCGGAGGCAATCTTGCCAATTCTTGTGATTTTATTGTGAGTCCCTTGACATTTGGTGTGTGCCTTAAAAAACATAGCTCCTGGAGTTAAGATGAATGCATAAGAACCTCAGCTTTCATTTGAAAAATAGAATAAAATAACATATTCTGAGCCTTCCTGTTGTGAAAGTGTTTGGAAGTAGACCCCAGTGGTAAAAAAAAACCCTAGAGAGCAAATGTAACCAGCCCCAAATGTGTTATTAAAATCATATCTTGCAGTGCAATTTTTATTTAAAGTTCACGAGTATGGGAACCTGTCTGCAACTTTTGGATGGCTCAAACTGGCAGTGTAAGAGATGCTGTTCCTGTTCATGTGCTGGGCTTTTGTACTTTTGATGCTCAAATTCCCATGCTTGATTCTCAATGACAAATGTTGTGCTGATCCATGCACTGCTCAGCATTTGACTCATGTGCAGCCAGTAGCCTGGGGCCAACCTGTGGAACTGAAATCCAGGTATGTTCCACTATTCAAGGACAATTCTTTAGTTCCTTTGCCTGGAAGACAGATCAGACCTGTGCAGGTGCTAAGCAAATTCCTCCCTGGTTACATCTGCAGATTCAGATAGCCCTCAACCCCTTTGGTCCCAGCTCCAGAAGCCACACAGCCCTGTTAACACTGCAGTGCTCTCTGGATAATATATCCTGCTTTTCAGCTTGGTAATTAGCTTGAGCACCCTTCTACACTAACACAGAGATACAATTTCCAGACATGAGCAGCTTGGGAATTTGGAGTAGAATGTGTTGATCTGTTTGCACCACTGTAAGTAGACTTATCTTAACAGTGATTGGGGAACTGCATTTTCAAAGCAAACTGCCCAAAAGGGCCCTGTGCCACTGAAGCCGAAAGCTGTGCTTCCCAGCAGGCTGTGTTCACAAATATGTGGCAATTGTTGTGTTCATACATGTGCAAAAAAGAAGCATCCCAGGCTGGATTTGTATGCTCAATGTCGAGCTTTTAAATATCTGCCCATGCATGTATCTAAAAGCACCCCCTAAGTTGGACTGTACTTTTTGAAGATCACAATGCTTTTATCAAAAGTTGGCACTTGTAACAACTTCAGCACTGGCTTGATGATACTCACTGCTTGAGGTCTTGATATTCTACATCTCGCTGCCTTTTTCCATCCGTTTCCTCAATGGGCTAAGCCAACACCTGTGGTCCCATATGGGCAAATTTGGCAGGTGCAAGGGGTGGATAACAAGCTCTGGAATATATTTTTCCAAGTGTGTCATCTGGCTTATAGGAGAAATCTGGCTTAGCTGTACTGCCAGTACTGGAACGACTCTGGAGCCGTCTCCTAGTCAAATGGTCATAGATCTGGCTGGCTTGCTTTGTTTTCCTGGACAGTGTATTGTCTTCTTTTTTTCTTTTTTCTTCATATATATATATATATATTCATATATATTTATTCCCTTTTCACTGTGAGAAATATGGTCTATATGAAGCACCTGACATTAAAGCCTTGTTTTAAATTCCTTCTGCAGTCTGTGTGCTAGGTCCATTAAGATGAAGGGAAGTCTTTTTCTAGTTTCTGTATATGCACGTGTTGTAGCTGGGGAATGAATTCTAGGAACTACCTGTGTCCCTGCTTGTGAAATCCAAATCTGAGCTCTAAGAATGAGAGCAGAATTCCTCACTTGCAAAGCCACAATTGTGGTTAATGATCATAACAGAGATGGAGCAACACATTTTCTTGCAAACTTTAATAACTCCTATGCACATTGTCCACATTTTGCAACCATATTTTCAAACCACAGCATGTTTTTCAGAGGACAGCTGCTTAGGGAAACCTCTCCTGCTACTAAGCACTTGGTTGCAAAGGTCTGCTCTCGATTTAAAAAGACAGCAGGCCTGGTGGCCCAGCACTAGAAAGATCAACCAAATAATAAGCTAGCTATTACTGATCTTCATTTCCCCCCAAATGGCATTGGAATTCAGCATTCCTCAGGCTGAAGGGAATGAGAAGTTCATTTTTGAGTACTTGCCATAGTGCATATGTCAGTACTTGCCACTGACTTTCCCTCATTGCAGCCATCTGCAGCCCTCCTGAACAGAATCATGTGCAGCATTGTGTTTAATGTTCCTGAAAGAAAAGGGAACATGTAATAATTATTTTAAAATAAACACCAAAGGGACAAGTACTGTGTTCTTTGGCTTGATGCATACATGGATGAAATCATTTCTCTAAGCAGGCCTGCCAATGTCTTGTTTCAAAGTCTGAGCCTTGGAGGAGGGCTGCAATCACTGAATGAAGTGTCGGCCATCCCTCTCTATTCCCGCCCTGCTCCCGGTTCCACGGCAGCCCTGCAAGGCTCAAACCTCAGCCACTGCAGCATGATGGCCGTGGTGAGGAGGCATGAAATATTTGCTCAGGATAAGAATATGGCACGGGCATTAAAGGTGAGCAAGGGTCTGGGTGCCCTGCAGTGACCATTTCAACTGCCCTGGCACTGCCTCCAGACTTTGCTCCATCTCAGCATGGAGCAAACACGTGAGCTGATGGCACTCTCTGTTATGGGCTCAATGCCTCCCACTGGCTCAGTGCCTCCAAGAACTTGTGGGGATCAGTTTGTGACTCCTGGCCTGGGACGTGACACCTTGTGGGTGTCATGGGCACTACTCTCCCACCTGGCACTGAGGTGCTGTGGCTGTGGCATCAGGGGCTGTGCTGCAGGCCGGTGCAGCCATCGCTGTGTCCAACTCTAGTTGTGAGTGCTCCAGCTCCCGGCCTGGGCAGTGTTAGCCAACTGTGCAGATACAAAATTTGTTGTGTGCATATTAGATATGTGTGTCCCTTTTCTCTTTCTCTCTCTCTCTCTCTCTCCCTTTCTTCAATCCCAATCTCCTTTTTTGCAACATCTTCTCTGAAGCCAAAGAAACATCCCCAAAGGCACCCAACAACAGAGTAGTGGTGGCACAGAGAAAGGGCACAGGTTTGACACGTGACACAGCCCTCCCTGAAAAACCACACTGCTCTGCCTGGCTCTTAGCCCACAAGAGAAGGGGCCATTAGGCTGAATGTGGTGCTGGGATCCCTGTGGGTTACTCATGGCACCCAAGGTCAGGCATGATGAAGTCCAGAGTAGTGTCTAACTTACATGTATTTCAAATGTATTTTTGCTTTGGATTTTTTTTTTTTTTCCCCCAAAAGTTTGGACATGATGACCTCTGCAATGTCTTGGTCAGGGTTGTGTTCCTGTGCTGACAGCGTGCCAGGAGAGAGGACCAGGGACTTGGCGAGGGCATTTACCACATCCTGGCAAGCACTGTCCAGCTTAATTTTTAATTACCTTCGAGGCCAATCTCAAGATATTACCAATGCCCTCAGAGGGAGTTGCATCAGCCTGTATTCACAAATCGCAGTAAAAACTCAAACTTTGTATTGGCATTCATTCTGAGGAACATTATAAAACTTCAGTATAACTGAGATGAGACCCTGTAACTGACTTTTGTTTTGGTTTTAATTCCCAAATCGTTACTTGATTTCTCCGAGATAGTTCCTATCTTGTCAAACAGAACATGGTACAGACACTATTTATTGTTTATAGGAAAATCTACAAAACCTTCTCCCACACAGAACTCCATAATTCCCACTTGGTGATAACTGAAAGAAGTGGGCTTCATCTTGTCTGTCTGCATGAGGCTGACTTTCCCCCATTGGCATCATTGCTTTAGCTCTGAATCAGAATAATTCATGCCAATGGATGCTGTTCCAGCATGAGGAACATTTACAGACAAATTATCTTTCGCTAATAGGCAGCATAGAGTCAGAAAATAAATGCTTCAAAGGCTTGCAGACATCTCAGCGCGAAGATGCTGATCCAATGAGCAACATCCTGAACAGATGTCTGCTCTGTAATTGCTTATGTGCATGTTAACACTAGCAGGTGATGATCTGACCACCAGGCTGAGTGTGTGTATGTGTGTGGATGTGCAGGGCGTGTGTTTGTGTGAAAGAGGATGATTTTCTGGATGCTGACATTTTGATGTGCAGTAGCATCTCATGAAATGCATCGTTTCCCCTAACGAGGGACCTGATCAATCACAACAGGTTGAGTTCTATCTACCTGGTCTTAACCATGCTAGTTGGTGCCTAGGGAGGAAATTGTTACTCTCCAGCTTGTGAAATGAGTCATGAAGAAACAAAGATCCTGTGTGACTTTGATACAATGTTCACTATGTCTTGGAAAAGCTATTTTAAGAAGAATTTGGCCAGAATCCTCGACTTTTGATTATTCTTTTTTCCTTCTCCTTGCATTTTACTGTTTCCCTGTAGCATGTTCTAAACGTTGTGTCTTGATTTATATCTGTAAATAAATCTCCGTATTTATGAGGATGTAATGTCCCTGGGGTCCAGGAGGCCCCAGCCATTCCATGTAGCTGAAAGAGACGTTACCTAACTGGACCATGAATCAGAAGTGGGGCAGACAGGGAGAACTATTTTTACCAACTCGCTTGACTTGTGAGGAGGGCTGCCCAAAAGGCACATGGGGGCAGTTGGTGGGGGGACTGGGAAGGTGCTACAAATTATACCCTGGGGTGTCATTTCTGAGTATTGCAAGGTGCTGTACTGAATTATGGAACAGTGGAAGAAAGCAGGAGAGACAGTGGGAAAGCTGTTTGTATGCTATCTAAGCAATACTCAGGGCATTCTTGACAGAGGAAGAAAGGTAGAAACTGGTGGTAGCTGCTAAAATGAATAAGTTATTCTCTGTTTTTTGTTTGCCAGAAGCAACCTGACAGAAAACGCGTAGCAGCTGGAGTTAGGTTGGTCATAGTGTAAGTATGATGGAGCTCTTTTTGCAACCCCATAGGCTCCACTTCCATTCCTCCATTGCCTCTGATACCATGAAATAAAGCCTGGTGTTAAGAGCAGCATTTTTGTCTACTGCCTACTGAGAGATTGCCTTTCCATCCTGTCTATTTGAGTGGGAAGCTCACAGGAGATTTGCGCTTCTCTTGGGATAAAAAGTCCTTCCATCTTTTTCTGGGCATGTTCTGGTTGGAGAGATGTGGTGTGACCCACAGCAAATTCAGGTTGTGAGGAGTGCTAATATCCATCACCTGACCTTTCTCTGTGTTTATGGCCTTTTTTGGTAGAGTAGAAACCTTGTCCTAACATGAGTATAATTTGCATTGTCTTCAATGTGAGATTTCACAGACTTGGGATCAAAAGTCTTCTTGATTTTTTTTTTTTAATCAGTATTTCATTTTAAGGATTTTTTTAACCCATTTGTCTTGGTAATAATATGCTGCTAACTCATCTCACTGAACTGAAGATGAAGAATGACTGTGTGCTTTCACAGATAGTTTTGTTGTTGCTGGTATGGTCCTGAACTATGATCAGGAAAGTAACTGTCTTGGAAATGCTGCCTTTTCACTCAAATTATCTGTTCTGGCCTGACTTTGAGTATAAGTTTTTACTGTGAGTGATTAATAAAAATAATGTGTTTATTTTAATAAACTAACAAATGTTCTACTAGCAATTCTGTTTAAAAACATTTTCATTGACTTCTTCCTTAAAAGGCTTTAATTTCATGTAAAGATTGTGCTGTGGACATGAAAAATGCAAAGATTTGACTAAAACCAGGAGATATTTCAGAGGGAAAATATTATATGAAAGTTCTATGTCAGGCCAGCCTCTTGTCCACACTGTCTCTGCGTCCTGCTGTTGTCACAGAATTCCCACCTTGCTCTGCTTCCCTGTGTTGTGTGAGGACATCAGGGTATGTTGGGGGATGCAGTCCAACCAACTATTTCCAAGAAACAAACAGCATAGCATTTAAAAATTAAAATATATTTTTCCTCCTCAAAAGGCAGCACTTCTGCTAAAAGATGGAAAAACGCTGGCATAGGTAGGGGGCTGACTGAATTCCTCGACATGTCACTTCAACACACTTATCAGCTTAGTAATGATGACAATGTCTTATTGCTAGTAGTGAGGTAAGTGGCAGAAAGCAGCCAATACACTTATCAACTCCCTTGAGGAGTTTGGGGAGTGACAAAGAAGAGAAAAATCATCCTTCGTCTTGCACATAGACCAAATATGATATTTAATCACAGAAAAAAAGAGCACACATCAAGTCAGTCTGTGGCAGCTGTCTAATTACAGATACAGCCAACTAAATAGCCAGAAACATGCAGTCCTCATTAAGTTTGCTGTGAGCAGTAATTGTTGTTAGGGTCCAGAGAAGCAGGGCTAGCAAGGGACTGCACAGAAGTCATGCAGGAAAAAAGTATTTGAGGGGAGGAATCACTCTGTTGTCCCTTCTTTGGGGACTGAGGAACTGAAATGATAATATTAATAGGACCTGCCTTTTTT